>CM050418.1:38418824-39018824 GCA_027564155.1 Gymnocypris eckloni scoliostomus
CAACAAATGTAAAAAAAAAAGGGTGTTACAATAGATTATTTAGTCAAAATTATCCAAAGTTTTAAAATATAAAATAAAGGATGTTTTTAAAATTACAATTATGGGTGCTACAGCTACTTGGCCAGATTTGGTCACACTAAGGGACAATTTATGAGTATTTATGGATAAATAATTATACAAAAATATAAATGTTCAATTAAAATTTTAAGGATGTTAAAATATGATTTTTGCATATTTGGCTCATGATTAGAGTTCACACTTATATTTAAGATTTAAAAAATTATATTTAATAAAATATTTTTAGCATCCATAGGTTTAATTTACATTTATGTATACACAAAATGTAAAAGTAAAAACATGTGCATTCTAAATATTATGACATTTTTGACATTGAAATTTCACATAGGTATTTTTAAAATGTTTATGAATGTTAAATGACAAAATCAATGACCGATAATTGGTCATTTTAATTAAATAAATGACTTCAAATTAAATAATTATATAAATATTTAAAATACCCCTGTTATGGGTAATGAAATGTTCATATTTTGGTTTTGGGAGTCCCCAGCAACAGGTTGACATGTATGCAAGGTCAAAAAAACACTTTCATTTTCTTATAATATGCATTTATTGTTACCTTATTTGATCAACGACTCCCAAACAATTACGTTTATCAAACTCCACCTTTGCGTGACATTATTCTGCGGTGATTGGTCGATTTAATTTAAAGCAGTGTTTGTGAGCTTTTTAACGCTCCAAAAGCGTCACCTAGTGGCAAAGAATGAATTTGCATTTTCATTCAGACCAACGCAAAAATCTAGTTTTCCCAGGTCTGCGTGCACAACAAATGGGATGGCTTGGGATTAGTTTTAAAAACTATTTGTTTCATTGATTCAGAGTCGACTCTTTTGTTTGAGAGACAATCACTTTATACACGGTGCACTTTAAAATGTAAAACTTTACAGGATGTTTTAATTTACTTACACCTGTAAGTGACGCAAGTAACGCACAGCATGGAAGCTTATTTTCAAAACTCCATAATAGGGACACTTTACATATTTTAAATAAATTGTCAAATACATTTTTTAATTCTTCACATAATTATTAGCATCATTAATTATAAATAAAATATTTGTAAAATGGCAAGAGTATGACAAATTGGACTTTTTAATAATACCTTCTAAAAATTTGGTGTGACATACCAAATTTATTACAATAAAACAGTGAATAAAATAAAATCACCTCCACTTGAACCATAAGGCACCGCTGGCGACGTAGTTTTGCTACGAATCCATAGATGTCCATTCTGCCCTCTGCCTTGAGAGATTCAATCATTGCATCAATGCCGATATATGTTCCTGTGCGGCCGACCCCTGCACTATAGAAGACACAACAACATTCACATTAAGCTTTATCCACTCCAAATTACCCTTTAGTCATTTGCCCTTTTTTTATACCAAATGCACATAATAATCTCTACAGCCCTGTCTTACCTGCAGTGGATCACAATCGGGCCACTGAAGAAGTTCTTGAAGGAGTTGACTCTTCTCCTGAGCTTCAGAAGCAGACTGGGGTCTCCAGGCACACCATGGTCAGGCCAACTAATGAACTGGATATGAGTGACTTCTCTTTCTGAGGCCTTTTCTCGCTCCTGCACATGCACACACATGCACACATTAAGTTAAAACCATCGGAATGAAGCACAAAAGATTAAGTGGACCACACACACACTTACATTGGTCAGGATCAGATGGCGTATGATATAATCAGGGCAGTGTTGCTCGGATCGGATTTTCACCACAAAATCATCAAAAATCTCAGTCTCTCTGTCCAGAGATGGCCAGTACTGAGCGCATTTGGTCTGAGAAGACAAACATCAACAGTCAGTGAAAATAATTAACAAATAACTAATAAAAATGACAAAAACATGAATAAATACTATAAATATTTCTACAGCAACACTGGGCCAAACACAACCTTGTTGCCTTCCTCACAACGGGTGACCATGACTATAATGGATGACTTTTGCTCCCAAACCATTCGCCAGAAATCACAAACAGTCTCATCCTTGGGTCCTGGAAAACACGTTCAACAAAAATTTAATCTAGAAACTTAGTTCATTGTCACTTTTAATAACCTTAATTTTTTGAGTAAATCTTGATGGTTATCAGGCAACAGTAATATAGAATGTTGGGTAAAAGTGTGCATTCATTGGTCGCTTTAAATATGGCTTAGCCAATGTAGAATCTTAAACATCACTAAATAAGATTATTTTTACCTTGGGCTGCAATGTATTTCTTTGGCTCTTGATATCCCTGTAAGGGTTAAAGAGTTATAGTACATGTTAAAACAAATTTAAATAAATAAATAAATAAATATAATTTAATTTAAATATTAAGTATAATATTTAAATTGTATTTAAAAAATACCTCCATTAGCTTCAATAAAGTTAGATTAAAATTAGTTGAGGTAAACAAGCATGATATAGCTAGAGGATAAAAGACCCTTACCTCGATGAAGCTGGCATTGATGTATTCGTCTTTGCCTCCAGTTGAGAGAGTAACCCGATTATAGTCATCTGCAAATTCATGCACACAACGATCAATTCTTTGGTTGAAATATGAAAATGGCACAAAGAATTGTTTAAACTGATTGCTTCATGAAAACTGGAGTGATATTTACAAGGCAGAATGTCAACGTAGCGGTTCTTGGACTGGTTTTCCTGTTTCTTTGCTGCTTTGATGGTGTAATTGGAGAAAATGCAGGGAATGCTCTGGGGAGAAGCAGCATCTGAATGTATTTCTCATTATTTTAAAACAGTAAATGTAGCTTCTGCAGATTTCTGGTATCTAGAGGAGAATCACCTGAAACTCGTCCATAAACAGACGATTCTCATCAGCGATCTTGCTCTTGTAAGCCTCTATTAAACCGTCAGCATAGATGGGCTCAACTCTGCGCAGCGGTTCTGCTGGAGGGCATGAAACATCAGACTCTGAAAACAGTTTACTTTTGGAATGCACTGAAGTGACTGATAGGAGTGAATAACATACGTGCGAGAGGAATCTCTTCATCCTCAGCAGTCCTGTGGTGAAAAAGCCCATCAGAAACATTGATAAACATTTGATGAACATTTACAGAAAACATCATGATTACAGAGTTCAGAGGGCAGCTGGGAGAAACTTTGACACTGACCGCTTTCTTTTGAGAAGGTACATTTTGAAGAGCACGAAGAGGAGCGCCACTGATGTCACAATGATTAGAAACACCAAGAATCCAACAGCAGCCTTGTCGTTGTCTGAAGAAGGAACAAATAAAACTAGGCTGAATAAACTACTTACGGTAATTTCATACATTTACAGTTGCAATCTTCAGTTGTTTTCTTCATTAAAATTATTTTGCACAACAAAATAATGTTTTGAATCATGTACACTCACATGAAAATGTATCAGCTATTTCAGCAGGCTAATAAAATTGGTTTATTTGACCAAAATTGTTGAGATCACATGATCAGCCAAATACTCAGTTTATATTTTTTACCTATGCCATCCCCTATGTTTATACAAGGTTGCCAATTTCATAGGCCAGTGTAAAAACTACTACAAAGTTCACCTTTAAAGCACTTTAAGTAGGACAATGCATTGAACAGATAAAAATGATTGAACTGAATTTAATTGGCAAATATGTCCTGTTTTGGGACAGAATGAAGAGACAGAAAAGGTTGCTCTTACATTTAGTATTAGCTGTAGTACTACGAACAGTCGCATGTGTATCTACATTCCTGGCTATAATCTGAAAAGATTAAATAAATAAGTATTAAATAAATTTGTGTAAAACACAAATGAAAACATATCATAAAAAGCAATTCCACGGCATGAGACTATTTGGGATGCATGAATGGCAGATGCTGAAAGACATTAAGCAGGATTTTAATACCGTAATATTATATGTTGTAAGGTAGTGAAGATCTTCAAATGTAAATAAGCAATGTTTCCTTTCATTAGACGTTTTAATAGTTTGTCCATTGTACTGGATTTCAGCTTTGTATATTCCCTCTCCTCCATTCCAAACTATATTAGTTTTGTTGCATTTTATTAGAATAGAATTGTGAGAGGGGTATTTTACATCAAAACCTGGATCGAAAATGGGATCTGAGCAGAGTGGAACAAAACACATTTTAGACACACATTGGCATATCATTTACATACAACATTTAACATTATGCAAAGCAATTCAACGATAAATTGTTAATTGACTGTAAAGACTAAACTATTGAGAGAACACATAATGGGGGGAGGGGATAAAATCATAAGTAAGAGAAAAGTTGAGAATAAAAGAGAGAACGAATGTCTCTTGTTGATTGGGACAGAAAATATGCATTTTCAGCTCATTACTGATTAAGCGATACAAAATAAATGTACAAAAATATTAAAAGACATAACTTTAAAAAACTTACTGGTAGCATTTGTTTTTTGGGCAAGTTTGGCAATTTCATAGGTTTGGTTTAGGAATATTGCAGTAATACAGCAAGTGTATTCAGTATATGGTTTTAAACCTGTTATGTTGCATTTTGTGCCATTTTCTTTATCTTGCGTACAACTTGACCCTGAAAATACAGCATGCACATTTACATTAAACAGTGCTACCACTACTTATGTAATACAATTCCTCTGAGTATTTATACAGAAAATATGGAACAACATAAATAATAGAACAATTGAAATGACGCTGAACTGGTTAAACTACAGGAAAGACTGAGCTCTTACAATTACCAGTTTGAGCAGTTTTACAGCTGGCTTTATAATTGTGCCATTTGATCGTTGAGCAGTTATCATTCAGAGGTGCATTCCAGGATATATTAAAGGAATTGTGGAATACATGAGTAAAATGTACATTCCTTGTCAAATCTGTAAGAAATAAAAAAAAAAAAGTATTTGCATTACAGAGCTTTACAATTCATAAATAATTTACATCCACAGAACCCCATCAAAAATTAAAACAATTAAATACAAAGATGTTTAGATGTTCCAATAAAATGTTTACACACACACACACACACACACATACATACATATACATATATACATACATACATACACGCATACATACATACATGCACACATACATATATACATACATACATGCATACATACATACATACATATACATTTTATTGGAACATCTAATCATCTTTGTATTGTATGGTTACAATATTGGTAATACATGTATAAATGTACAATATGATAAGATCAGTGCACATTTATGACCACTTTAAATAATATTCCCGATGAAGAAAACTGACTTCAAATTATAGTTCTCTAACTAGTATAAATGACAAATTATTGTGAAAAGTAAAAAGGATAAAACCAAAGACGTTGTTATTAAAATTATGAAACCATTTTTGTAAATACATTAATATAGTTTTAAATATGCCAGAAGTGTGTAAATAGGGCCATTGTATTGTACATTTAATATATAATGTAGCCTTAAAAAACTATTGCTAATCAAAACATTATTGGTAAATATTGCCAGGTGTGAAGGGAGAAAGAAGGGAAGAACTTTGAACCAATCCTAGATTTTTTATTAATAACTCACCACATTTTATTTCGAAGGAGTGCTCATGACTCTTGATGGGTTGTTCCTCATAAAGATATTCTCCAGTGCAGGTGTAGCGTTTGTTGGGTAATAATGACACTGCAGCATTTAAACCATAAATGGCCCCGTCTGACAAAGAAAGAAGAGAAAACTGATTCATCATATGTTTGATCAGCAATGTATGTATGATGCTGCAACTAAAAAAAATCTAAGTATGCATTTACAGTGTAATGGAAACATTTGTATTACTTACTGTCCTTGTTGCAGGTGACCTTAAGTGCAGCATTACATTGTGCTGGTTTATTAGTCCATTCAAACTGAGAGGGAATAGTTGTATTGAAGCGTATTTCAGGTTTGACTGAAACAGAAACATTCAGTTGCTAAAAATACAGGTCAAACTTTTCAGATCACAGCATACATACACCTCTCGAACAAACGCCAGGACATTATAACTGACTCCATTCCAGGAAAAAAACTAATTTCAATTAAGGTAGCGAACAGGAAAAAAATATATATTTTTGATTTAATCATACATTTTTTAAATAATAGATACAAAAATGCAATTATGCCTCCTTCGTGTTGTGGCCAAATTAAATTCACACTCATGAACTGAAGAACAGTCAATTACACAGTGTTCATGTGAGTGTGATTGTGTTTAATTATTCAACATTATTCTACAGACATTTGTGTTTAAACAGCTGTAAAAATGTTGCATGTTTTTCACATTGAAAGCTAAACTGAATAACAGTATCTGTTCAGATTATTAAATACCAACCTGGAGGCAGAGAAACATTCATTATGTAGTCACATTTGTCCAGTACAATCTGGTGTGTGGATGCACAAGAGTTTTGCTCCGTTATGTTAACACATTCAGTCAGATCCCATTGAATACCAGTGAATTTTCCTTTCAAACACACTTCATTATCAGTCAAGTTTATCACAACAGTATTTGGAACAGTTTCTCCTTTTTCTGTACAAACATTAAGAGACAAATTACATCACAATATCAGTTCACCAACATAATAATACAAACAGACAGTTCAAAAACCTGATATAAATGAATTGTTGTTGTTATCACAATAAATAATACAAAGCCCACAAAGAATATTTGTAAATATAATTTTAAGAGTAAAAATGTAATTATTAAGAGTAAATAAAATGGGCATTTTTAAGTGTGGGGTCACGGTAAAATATGTCCTATCTGAGTCTATTTTAGTATGTTTTAATTCATGCAAAAATATTTTTTTCACACTTACCACTGGAAGTAAAATTGTTGTTTCCACTGAGTTTACAGTCATCCACACTGACAGTGTACACAGTGCATGGTTTTAACAATTCAAATGGAATTTTAAAGGAAGTTTGGTTAGATATTTTCTCAGCACGGATCTCATTGTGCTTATCCTTTATCCTGATTGTGTTACTTTGGTTCTCAGAGCCGTTGATATTCACCACCTGAGCTCCGGTTTGGTTCTCACTCTTCATAAGGCTGTACTGACCTGTGTGTAAGTGCATATGAACATTCACAAATTCATAAGAAGCAAACTGTGTTGAACAACAAAATCAAAGTTGACTTCCCAAAACAGGCGCAATATAAACAAATACTCACATTGGCTTCCTGTGGTATCTGAGAAAAGCACATATTTAAAAGTTAATCATCATAATTCAAGCAATATTTATTTCTCAATAAACATTAATAATTATATCAGAGAGCACAAGTGTTGTGTTGTTACCCGTGATGCTGATGAATGTGTGTAAGGTTGAGGTGGGGGTGGGGTGCGTGGGGGTGAGGGATATGATGGTTGCGTTTGGAGGTGAGGTGGTATAATTTCTTGCACTTTGTTGAGCTGCTAGTTGACAATAAAAGAGTTAAAACTGGCTGACCAGACTACAGATGTACTGCAAAGCTCAATTAATGAAAATATATTTCAATATATTAAATTACCTTGACTTGGTGATAGTGGGGTTTGTGTAGGAGTGCGTGAGGGTGAGGGCCCTGTTTCTAAAAGAAATGCAAGTTCAAATTTGTCCTAATAAACATTAGTCATATGTTCAGGGAGCACAAATGTGGTGTTGTTACCCGTGATGCTGGTGAATATGTGTAAGTTTGAGGTGAGGAGTGTGATTGGAGGTGAGATGGTGTCTGGTTGAATTGCTAGTTGACAATAGAAGAGTTAAACATGACTGACCATACTACAGGGGCACTACAAAGTTCAGTTAACATAGAAAAAATATATTTTAAGAGGCATATCGTTACCTTGACCTGGTGATAGTGGGGTTTGTGTAGGAGTGCGTGAGGGACCAGTTTCTAAGAGAAATGCAAGTTTATGATATTGAGCATAACTTTATGTAATTCAAAAATATATTAAATATTGTACTAATATTAACCATGGTAAATTAGACCATTATACATTTGCACTAAACATGAGCTGCACAATCTTTGACGTCAACAATAACATTTACGGGAGGTATAACTTGAAAAACTATTAGTGAAATATTTTAATGTTTAAATACATATATATAAAAATATGTTACAAAAAACTTATTACAATAAGTTCTATTTATAGACGGTTTAATCGAGCGCACGCGCCCGGACCGAAGTTAACTTCCGGTTTGTGTTTGTATATCGGGCTGGTTAGTGGCGCCGGCTACAAACACAGTTAAAGTGATGAGTAATGAAGTTGGGCTCAGGTTGTTGAGCTGTGGAATGTGTTTCACATACATACATTTATTTGTGGCGACCCACCACAATATCAAAACTTTTCCAAAAGGCTTTGTTGAATAAACATGAAAACCAAATGATTTAAAAATCTAAACGAGGCTCAGGTGTTTTTATATCACTGTATTTCTGAAGGAACACTGTCTATAGAAAATGTTTGATGTAATTTTCATTTCATCTTGCATGTTATATGTCGGATAAAGCAGCCTTTGTAAACTCAGTTTACAGCTGTTAGACGGACTTAGCTGTTGTTATTGATTCTATTTGGATGTCTACCGGAAGTTAAGTTAGGGCCACAAACACGCGCATGCACAGTAACGTTTGTTTATGTTGTTGCCGTTGAAACCGTCTATAGCAAATATAAAAGCCTTTCACACCAAAAAGTGTAATGAATAAACCTCATGCCGAAGGACAGGTAAATTCACATCTGTACAGTAGAACGCAGGGAAAGAACACTCTTCAGCAATAAAAACAATGAAGCTCAATTTGTTAGTTTATCTAAAGTAATTTTTGCTTATTAGTATGGTTGAACTGGATCATCAATGGTCAGCACCAAAGACATTGGTTAATAAATGGGATTAGTTTAATTTTGATGAATACTGAATCTGTTTTTTTTGTAGGTGGGATTAATTAATTCACATTTAGTCTAGAACTACAGTAAGATCATGTTCACACAGCACACTGTCAGTCAATAAAGGGGAAAAAATTAAACTCAGATTTTTTCTTGTAAATTAAAAAGCAATGCGTTAATTTACTAGTTAAAAAGTAATATTATTACGTAATTCGCATTACTTGTAATGCGTTACCCCCAACACTGCTCATAGATCGATTACAAAACTATTCAGGTATTCAAGGGCAGGCTTTAAGATGGTTTAGATCCTACTTGTCCGCACCCCTTTGTTTATTTAAACGGGGAGGCATCTCAATTATCACCAGTAAAGTATGGAGTACCACAAGAATCTGTCCTAGGTCCTCTGCTATTTTCATTATACATGTTGCCCCTTGGTAATATTATTAGAAAATACGGGATTAGTTTCCATTGTTATGCTGATGACACTCAGCTATATATCTCAACAAGACCAGATGAAACTTCTAAACTAGCTAAGCTAACGGAGTGTGTTAAAAATATAAAAGATTGGATGACCAGTAATTTTCTCCTATTAAATTCAGATAAGACCGAGATATTACTTATTGGACCTAAAAACAGTACACAGAATATATTGGATCACAATTTGCAACTAGACGGATGTACTGTTACTTCCTCTACAGTAAAAAATCTGGGTGTTATATTGGACAGCAACCTATCTTTTGAAAATCATATTTCCAATGTTACAAAAACAGCATTCTTCCATCTTAGAAACATTTCCAAGCTACGGAACATATAAACTGATGCAGAAAAGTTAGTTCATGCATTCATGACCTCTAGACTGGACTATTGTAATGCACTGCTAGGTGGCTGTCCTGCATCTTCAATAAACAAGCTACAGATAGTACAAAATGCTGTGGCTAAAGTCCTTACCAGGTCAAGAAAATATGACCATATTACTCCAATTTTACAGTCTCTGCACTGGCTACCTATTAAGTTTCGTATCAGTTACAAAATATTATCACTTGCCTATAAGGCCCTAAATGATTTAGCTCCTGCGTACCTAACTAATCTTCTATCACGCTACAATCCAACCCGCTCCCTAAGGTCACAAAACTCTGGACTCTTGGAAGTACCTAGGATAGCAAAGTCCACTAAAGGAGGTAGAACTTTTTCATATCTGGCTCCTAAACTCTGGAATAGCCTTCCTGATAACGTTCGGGGTTCAGACACACTCTCTCTGTTTAAATCTAGATTAAAGAGATGGAAAAAGGTATGACATTCGATTAAAGATAATCAAGGCATGTACTTTCCCAACAGAATATAGCGTGCACTGAAAAATTTTGTGTAATAAGACCAGAATTGTGTATTAAAAAAGTAAAAAGCGTCTATTTTGGTTTCATGATTTTAAATGTTAAAACTCTGCTTCAACAAATGGCAATACAAATTGCAAAGCTACATATTACATCTTGAAAATGAATAAATCATTATTCCTGCACAGGAACTGGATTTTTTTATTAACAACAATAAATGTTTTATATTAGGAGCTATATTGAAGACAGAACTGCTTGTGGTTTCGGCAAACCCATCGTTTCATCACAATTTCACCTTCCAATTAGGCTCATCAATCATAACTGCCCGGTCCTGTAGATTTGCATTATATAATATTAAGAAGATCAGGCCCTTTCTCTCGGAACATGTAACACAACTCCTTGTTCAGGCTCTTGTTCTGTCCAGACTTGACTATTGCAATGCTCTCTTGGCAGGTCCTCCAGCCAGTTCCATCAAACCTCTACAATTAATACAAAACGCTGCTGCAAGATTAATCTTTAATGAGCCGAAAAGAATGCACCTCACACCTCTGTTCATCAATTTGCACTGGCTACCAATAGCTGCTCGCATTAAATTCAAGGCATTAATGTTTCCCTACAGAACCACCTCTGGCTCTGCACCCCTTTACCTAAATTCAGTACTTCAGACTTATATGCTCTCTAGAAGCTTGCGTTCTGCAAGTGAACGACGCTTTACTGTACCATCCCAAAGAGACACAAAATCACTTTCACAGACTTTTTCATTAACTGTTCCCATCTGGTGGAATGACCTGCCCAACTCAATCCGAGCAGCTGAATCCTTACCCATCTTCAAGAAACGGCTAAAAACACATCTCTTCCATCTTTATTTGACTCTCTAAATCTAGCACTCTCTATTCTAAATTTATTTTATCTAATCTGTCTTCTAAAAACACAAACATTTGACCCTCTATCAATTGCATATTTATTCTCTAACTGCTAGCTTTTCTTGTAGAACTAACACTAGGTTTCTTTTTTCTATATTCAATATACTTGTTTTCTTAATAAAAAAAACAACCTTCCTACGTGTACTGCGTTAGGCTAACCAGGACTTATAATAGCACTTGCATGTTGTTGCTCTTTTGTTGGTTTTGATTGCTTATATAATGTCCTTATTTTGTAAGTCGCTTTGGATAAAAGCATCTGCTAAATGACTAAATAAATAAATAAATATTGCAGGATTTTTAAATGCCTGGTTCAGCCTCAAAGGGCTTGCTTGGGTCTCAACAAACAAACAAACAAACACCTCTTGCTGAGTAACATGATCGCAGCATAACATGATGGGAAGCTGGTGGTTAGAGTGTGAGAGATCATGTGTGAAAGTATAATAATGCAGGAGTGTGAGTTTGATGCCAGCTTTACCTTCGGTGGTGTCTGCAGATTTGTTTGGTGAAGTGGTGAGAGAGGAGGAGGTTGACTGGGGGACTGTAATGATGGATTGACAGCATGAAGAAGTTGAAGCTTTCACTAATATATATTCTATGACCCATATTTTCTAATCAGGAACAACACAACAGAAACAGAGCAACACTTGCCTGCATTCGTTTTTTCTGCATCTGTGGAAAGTGTGAGATAAAAAAAAACATATTAATCACCTTCATCAGAATTACGTTGTGCAACTGAACCTTTTGTCACTGAATTATTTTTGAGACTCAAGAGTCAACAGTTTCTGTGCCAAAAGGAAGTGTTTTCTCCTGCTTTTTAAAGTACTTTATTCTCCTAACTACATATGATTATGTGGCTAAATTTGTTTTATTATTGGCACTTAGCAATGCTTATTTCTACTCTCAGAACAGATATATGATATGTGATCTATAATGCAAATGTTTTCAAAAACGAATGAATATGACTTATTATTGGAATACGCACCACATATATTCACCTACAAGTAACCCAAGCGCTTCATTACTGGTTCTGATGCAGACTGTGTGGTTAAACTGTGTTGTTGTGGGATGCGTGTGGAAATACAGTGTGTGTTGGCATCTGTTCCCAGGATAGGGGTCACATATTCATTAAGGACTTACCTTTACAGACTCTCAAGGCAACATGAAATGCCATTCACTCTTAACGTCAGTGTGACTGACTAATGGGATCTCGCCCGAGAGCCCAATCACCTTCGAGTGTTAACAAAACAAGCCAATGATAGTTGGCGTGCGTGTTTCACCACCACGCGCACCGCGGTGCGGGTATAAAAGGAGAGCGGGTGCAAACGCACAACAGCTTTTCGCTTCGGAGCCGAGCCTTTCAGCGCGAATCTCCGAGAGTGTCTGCAAGACAGCAAACGGCGTTGGGGTTACGGCGGCACGTCCTGATTTTGCTGAGTTAGATGTGTTCCTGGGTCAACATATATTGTTGACCCTTGAACAACATTTTAATCCAAAAATTGTATATTGACCATTTCCCTACACCTAAACCTAACCTTAACCATGAGTAATCCCTAAAATCAGAGGAAATGATAGATGAATGACACTGATGTACAAGCAATAACACTGTTGTTCCATGCTCAACAAAGATGTTGATCCAGGAACATGTCGCACTTGGTAAAATCAAGTTCTGCGTTACGGCGCGTCAGCGGAGGTTGCTGTCCAGTGCTGCTTCTGACGGCATGCTGCGGCTTTTCATTCTGCGGTCGCGCTGCGACCTCCCCTAGGCGCTTCTGCGCTTATCTAAAATATTTTTTTTATTTAAATCTAAATCTAAAATTGTTTTGCTTGATTTTGTGACCTGCGGAGGAGTGTGTGAGGATAAGGGGTCTGCGAAGGAAGGGAAAAGCAAGTTCATTTTCGGTGGCCCAGTAAGGATTTTACTACAAGCGCACTAAAACTACAAACTCAAACAAAAGACCAAAGCAGATATTTTTAGCAAGTCGTACAATTTTAAAGCACATGATGGGTTTCTTTTTGATTAACAAAAACAGATGCTTAATATTCTTAATTATGTAATAGGATCTTAAATGTGAAGCCTGTTGTAGAATAAAAATTTATATAATAAATAAATAATAGTTAGCAAAACATAAAAAATTAATAAATGAATAAAGAAATATCTAACCACTTGATCAGAGACATGTGCTCATAGCATGGCATGATGGGAAGCTGGTGGTTAGAGTGTGAGAGATCATGTGTGAAAGTATAATAATGCAGGAGTGTGAGTTTGATGCCAGCTTTACCTTCGGTGGTGTCTGCAGATTTGTTTGGTGAAGTGGTGAGAGAGGAGGAGGTTGACTGGGGGACTGTAATGATGGATTGACAGCATGAAACAATATCTAAGCATCAATATTTCACTTTTATATACATTTTCTGTCCCAAAAATACAGCTTATATATATATATATATATATATAATCAATAGTAATACACAACTGACTGGAAGCATCAACATAAACATTTAAATTAAAGAACTTGCAACATGTTTTTGGCTAGATTTTAAAAATATTTATCCTTTTCAGTATCTCATACATTCGTATCACTATTGTATCCTTCACAAACTGTTGTAAGAATATTCCCTGCTTCTGTTTTTTGTCTTCTTTAGTGTGTGAGGGTGAGAGGCATGTGACTGAAGGGAAAAGCAAGTTCATTTCACTAGTTCTCTAGTTCATTTTCAAGTTTACTAAAGCTACAAACTCCTACAACAGACCAAAGTGTCTTCAAGCAAATCGTACACTTTCAATTTCTCTGATGAAGCCAATGTTTTACATGATAAAAGGTAGAGACATAGAACCCGATCTCAATTTTCACTACAACAGCACTGCATTTGAAACATATACTGACATAAAAAAAAATCTGAAAATAATTGATGCTTTTATGATGTAGGGAATTTACAGAATATTTACAATTTATAGAACTTATAGAAATTTGTGGAAAACAAATTTGAGGAAAACCAACTGTGTAGAAACAATTTTCACTCAGAAATTGCTAGCAAATTACACAAATAATTCTGAAGACAAGTAAAGTAAGTTAAGATCCTTGCATACTGAGTCCAACATTTTTGTATGTGTTTATTCGCATTAGTCATCCTAAAAATTTGTCATGCGCAAACACCGCTCAAAATGCTTGCTACAGATGCGAAAAACACCGAAAGTTTTACCCATTCCAAAATGTTTAATGGCGGACAAAAGTTTTGGAGGCAGTGTGTAAATGTGATTGAAGCAACGTGATGTCATATTTATTGAGAATTTTGGACTGAAACTGAAATAGTATTGTCTTGTAAAAAAAACTATAAAATCTTTGTAATCTTACTAAAGCAAAAAAACAAAATACAGACAGTGTAGCAATGGCAATATCTTTGATTATTTACCAATTATAATTTGCTTAATGTAAATTATTTAACCAAAACTAAATAAATAAGTTCCCTGACAACTGAAAAGCTCTGTTTATTTTAAAAACAAATTAACTATTATTGCTCACTAAAAACACCTTCGCATTACATTCCGCATCTCTTTTCTTTGAAAAACTAGACAGGCTCCTTGTAAAAACTGTCAGCTTTGGTCAGAAAGTGGAAGGTAGTTACTAGCAGTGGTCTGTACGTGGTGCGACCTGGCTGCCATGGAAACACAGCATGCACTCAAACTATTTCATCTTCTCAACCACAGCTTCCTGTAGCTCAACAAAACCCTTCCCCCTTCTCAAGGCTCTGGCGCTTTGCTTTCTTTTCTTTTGTTCGGCTCAGTATGCACTGCGTATGTTTGGTTCTGGTAGATATATGCTGCCATATAACTCAATGTACGTGTGTGGAAGGGGGAGGGGCAAATGAACTCCTGTTGGTGGGGGTAGATAATTATAGATTACAGACTATAGATATGCAAATTATATCTATTCAACTCTCCTAAATCTTCTACATGATAGCTTCAACTACAACTAGAACACTGTAAAATGTTAGACTACCAATCAAATGCATTGTCAAGATAAAGTATTCTATGGAAAGATTTGGGAATTTTGACACTAAAATAGTTTATTATTTTTATAATTCTGAAAATCTCCTTATAGCTTTATTTAACTTTTAACTCTGAATAACTGTTGTTTTAGCTCAGAGTAGCAGTACTTTCACTTATTAGCTATAGCTATTTAAGCAGGTCCACCCATTAGAAAGTGACTTTAAATGTCCTGTTTAAAGTAGTTTTCTTGTCGTTTTTGAGAAATTCACTTTCAAAGGATTCTTCAAAAAGTCTTCTTCAAAAGCTTTAATCGCAATGAGGTTCACAAAAAACATAAATCTCCTGCAAGCTGATGTTTACCTTGCTTTTAAAGTTTTATCTAAACCTCCAGACTGTGCTATATTCACAGACATTGACTATTAAAACAATGCATATTATATATTTCCAATAATAAGGCATAACATAAACAATAATTAAAGCTCATGTTTAGTCTATAAAAGTTCAAAAAATTCCTTTAAATCTTAAAAACTGTTTCCCCAACAGAGCATTCTTTTATCATTATTTGGTTTAATCACTTTAGTTACAATATATTATGTCATTTCTAATAAATTTTGGAGTTTAAACCTGATTTTCTTAATTCCAAATAGTTGAAAGTGTGTTTCAAACATTGCAATATTTGTCTTTGGCACCATTACTTACAATTTTATTTTTAAGTCAGTAAATTTACTATTATTAGTATTATTACAAGTTATTTTTGGTAACATTTTACTAAATGGACCAATCATCGCTATTAACTAGTTGCTTATTAGCATGGATATTATTAACATGTTGGCTGTTTATAAAGCACATATTGTCTGACCGTATTCTACATCCCTAATCCTACCCAATACCTAACAACTACCTTACCAACTATTAATAAGCAGCACAAAATCCCAAAGACAACAAAAATAATAGTTAAAAACGATTTAAAGGCCATGAAGCTACAGAAAAACACCATACAATTCTTTATAGTTCTTTTGAAGTTTAAACTTCAACTTTCTATTTAAATCACTACATTTACTTCAACACCAAGGTTGCAACATGTATCGACCATCTTTAAAAACACACAAAGATTTGCAGATAGTGAGAGAGCGAGTTAAATAAACATACAGGTAAATAAAAATGAATAAATACAGCAATTAAATTAATTCAACTTCATAGTCTTCTCTCACTTTTTTAATAATTGTTAGTTTGCAAAAACTGTGCCACTTCTTCTCAGTCTCCTCACTAGTGAAGCCAAAGCAGTCGCCCACAACTGCAAATAATGCACACAGGATCAACGCAATGCGACATAGGCCTCGATATTTGTGACCCTGGACCACAAAACCAGTCATAAGGGTCCATTTCTGCATAATTTATTAGGATAGGACAATATATGGTCGAGATACAAATATTTCAAATTATGGAATCTGAGGGTGCAAAAAAACAACAACTAAATAATGAGAAAATCACCTTTAAAGTCATCCAAATGTAGTTCTTTACAATGCATAGTATAATCAAAAATGAATTTTGGACAGTAGGACATTTTCTATATATCTTAATGGAACATGATATTTACTTAATGTCCTAATGATTTTTGGCATAAAAAAATCTATAATTTTGACCCATACAGTGTTCTTTTGGCTTTTGCTATAACTATACCTCAGCGACTTAAGACTGGTTTTGTGGTCCAGGGTCACAAATACCGCAGAGTTAATGTACGTACAGCCTTCGTGACTTAAATGGCTCATTCTTAAGATGCAGGCATGAAATCAACAATCAATCCAATGACAAGTCTTGACTTAACATTAATTGTGTGAACAACAAATGCTGATAATAATAAAAAATCAGCTCATTGTAAAAATTGAATAACGTAATAAAACTACATTTTCCAAATTTTGCAGAGTAATAACGTGAAAAGTTTTAGAAACTGGCAAGTTATGAGTTCTTTTAATGCAAGACACTAACAATTATCTAATTGTTGCCTTGGGAGTTTCACACACATTGTGCAGTTGATACCTTGAGGAGATCATGATTTCACACTTGAAATTACTTTAGTCGGTGTAACCTATTTGAGTAAGGTTGATTTGGTCATATTAAATCAAGATCATATTTTTAAATGCATGTATATCTAACATCCAGCAATGTTCAAAATTAAAACACAAATTTTCATACAGCATCATTCACATAATTAGTAATTGAAAGAAAAGTTAACTACAGAACAATTAATTTGCGTCATCGTTAACTCACCCTTGTGTTATTACTTTTTAGTTTGAAGACCACAAAAGGAGATGTTGTATGTTTATGCTGCTGGTTTCCATGAGCTGACAAGCTCCACAAATGACAAAAAAGCACAATCATATCCACATGCAGTATATTTCTAGTCTTCTGAAGTCAAATGATAGATCTGTATGAAGATTTAAGACTTACATTTTTGGCCTGTTCCTAACACAAATATATTTTATGACTTCAGAGGCCTTATTAACTACTTTTTTGAAGCTCAAAACCTTTGGTAACCGTTAACTTTTACTGTAGGGAAAAGTACAGCATGAACATTCTTCTAAATAGCTTCTTTTGCGCTCTACAAATGAAAGAAAGTCGTACAGTTTTGGAACAACATGAAAGTGAGTAAATTATCACAGAATATTCATTTTCAGACGAGCCTTTCCTTTAAATAAAAATACAGACACTTAAATAAGCCTGACAAGTAGATTTCATAAATATTCCCATGAGCACTGACTCTTCCGATGCCTTTCTTCCTTTTCTATGTGATTTGCATGTACATTGCAGTCACAAGGATTCTCATCCGGTCTCAAGCCACAACACCATTAAATATAGTGAAATGAAAATACATTACAAGCACTATTTTAGCCGGCAAATTTACGAGATGCAGAAACCGGCTCAAAATGGAACAAGGAAGTGGTTGGAGGCCTGTGCAGCGAGGCATCATGTTCAAGAGCATCATGCAATGTGACACCCAAAGACATTCAAATGAATAATGCTTAACGTGCACTCGAAATATGTCTTTAGAAAATTCAAGTATGTGTCCACAGATTTAGTTTTTTTTTGTGATTTGATATTGTTACTTGTGATATTGCCATATGATGATATTATTATTATTATTATTCTCTTGCTCACTGGTAATTTATGTAACAATTTATGTAACAATATCCTGCCCAGGGACTACAGATACAAATGAGCTATCTAACTATCTACATTTGTGTTGTGCATGGTCCCTGTTAAATAAATGAAACAAACTAAAAAAAAAAAAAAAAGAACGGCACATTTGTAATATTTCATGTTGTATTTTTGCACTTAATCTTCTGGGGTGATCATTTTCTCATTCATTTTTTTTTTTTGGAAGTGGCACCACCCCTTATCATACATGTACATGTACTAATTGATAACCAACCAGAAGGCAGTACTTGAACAATTTTTTTTATTTTCCTTGTATTATTTATTTTATTTATTATTTATCTATTTAAATTCCATGTTTTTAATGCAGTAAAAAAAAATTCTGTATGTAAATTCTATGTAATTGAACAATTCCAAAAATATATTATACAATTATAAAATGTACATATACTGTATTACATTTAAATATATTAAATAACAATTAAATTATATTACATTATATTTTTAAACATGCAAAAAATACAAATATCAGTTGTTGATGCAATTTTCCCACAATATTCCAAAGGACTCAACTCAACTTCAAAAATGGTTCTTCACAAGATGAACCTGAGAACGTTTACTTTTAAGACAGAAGAACATAGTACTCTATTAAATAACAAAGATATCCTCAACAGCATCCATCAGAATGTGTCATGTGAAAGCTGGGATGAATGATTGACAGCTTGGCCTTCACACCGGTCAAATCTAGCAGAACCTTGAGCGAGTTTGAGGTTCTACGCCCAACTCAGCCAGATCTTTGACAGGTCCTTTACCAGGTAGAACAAACTAGAACCAAACACACCTCTCGCAAGCGTCCCGCCACAGAAACATTAAAAAAATCACACTAGGCATTTTACAAAGGGCTCTTTTGCTACATTTTGCCAGCTCTGACTTTAATCCGATGCTGTACAAAGCAACAACTTCTCACTTTGAACATCTAAAGAGAATTCCCCTTCTTCTTGGTGAACAACGGTGGCGATTCTCGGTAAAATAATAATATTTCTAACAAACAAAACTTAAAATAAATTGAGGACTCAGGCACCAAAATAAGTTTTCCCTGCATATACACATTAAGAATTAATTATCATCGACATCCATGTCAAGATTAGAAGAAACACTCATTTACTAATTCATTTTATGTTAGTATTTTGTGTTACAACTAGTGATGATAAATACACTTCAATGAACTCTATGTACTATTGAGATATAGGTAATAACACAACACAGAAACTGGATCAAAATATGAATGATTCTACACCACAACAATGGCCATTTATGCAAACAATTAATTCACAAAATGCCACATAATACAAAATACAGCAGTAAATATAACAAAAATTATAACATATTTAAATATACCAATGCAAATTTGCTTGTAAATATATATTTATTAAAACATCATAAAAAACCTTTGAAAAATACAATTTTGTACTTACATAAGACCAAGCATAGGACCAAAACCAAGGGTCCTAGCGCAAAAAATCTCGCCATATCCAAGAGTTCAAAAGTCGCTTCTAAGACAGCATATGTTCTATTTGAAACAGACACATATCTGAGTTAACCATCAGAAAGTGTACTGGCTTTTTGTGGCTCCAAGACTGGCTTCTCTTGCTCTGTTTTCATGTAATCTTACGTGTTCTCATGCGTCTAATCAGTCGGTTCTGTTGCCGGTGAGTTTTCACCTTTAAAAAAATCCTTAAGCTGTTTTTTGTGGGTCTAGAGACAACAGAGCAGTGTCAGAGACACTCTCCTCTTCAGCTTTGCGTTAAGGCCCTTTCTTAACAGGAAGTTGCATTTTCATCTACACCACACATCTCTCGCCTTCTACTGTGTCGTCCTTCAAATGGGAAACGAGAGAAAATGATCTCTTTTTTTGCTTTTTTTTCGATTACATGCATCCATAGTAAGAGCAGCACCTTCAGAACATGAACATTTAAAACTAAAACCACCTCTAATTGAATGTGTGAACATTTCAAATCAAATGTCATAGACACAAAGTGTTACAATACTTTCACAAGGAACTATGTATATACAGTGGGTACGGAAAGTATTCAGACCCCCTTACATTTTTCACTCTTTGTTATATTGCAGCCATTTGCTAAAATCATTTAAGTTCATTTTTTTCCTCATTAATGTACACACAGCACCCCATATTGACAGAAAAACACAGAATTGTTGCCATTTTTGCAGATTTATTAAAAAAGAAAAACTGAAATATCACATGGTCCTAAGTATTCAGACCCTTTGCTGTGACACTCATATATTTAACTCAGGTGCTGTCCATTTCTTCTGATCATCCTTGAGATGGTTCTACACCTTCATTTGAGTCCAGCTGTGTTTGATTATACTGATTGGACTTGATTAGGAAAGCCACACACCTGTCTATATAAGACCTTACAGCTCACAGTGCATGTCAGAGCAAATGAGAATCATGAGGTCAAAGGAACTGCCTGAAGAGCTCAGAGACAGAATTGTGGCAAGGCACAGATCTGGCCAAGGTTACAAAAAAAAATCTGCTGCACTTAATGTTCCTAAGAGCACAGTGGCCTCCATTATCCTTAAATGGAAGACGTTTGGGATGACCAGAACCCTTCCTAGAGCTGGCCGTCCGGCCAAACTGAGCTATCGGGGGAGAAGAGCCTTGGTGAGAGAGGTAAAGAAGAACCCAAAGATCACTGTGGCTGAGCTCCAGAGATGCATTCGGGAGATGGGAGAAAGTTGTAGAAAGTCAACCATCACTGCAGCCCTCCACCAGTCGGGGCTTTATGGCAGAGTGGCCCGACGGAAGCCTCTCCTCAGTGCAAGACACATGAAAGCCCGCATGGAGTTTGCTAAAAAACACCTGAAGGACTCCAAGATGGTGACAAATAAGATTCTCTGGTCTGATGAGACCAAGATATAACTTTTTGGCCTTAATTCTAAGCGGTATGTGTGGAGAAAACCAGGCACTGCTCATCACCTGTCCAATACAGTCCCAACAGTGAAGCATGGTGGTGGCAGCATCATGCTGTGGGGGTGTTTTTCAGCTGCAGGGACAGGACGACTGGTTGCAATCGAGGGAAAGATGAATGCAGCCAAGTACAGGGATATCCTGGACAAAAACCTTCTCCAGAATTCTCAGGACCTCAGACTGGGCCGAAGGTTTACCTTCCAACAAGACAATGACCCTAAGCACACAGCTAAAATAACGAAGGAGTGGCTTCACAACAACTCCGTGACTGTTCTTGAATGGCCCAGCCAGAGCTCTGACTTAAACCCAATTGAGCATCTCTGGAGAGATCTAAAAATGGCTGTCCACCAACGTTTACCATCCAACCTGACAGAACTGGAGAGGATCTGCAAGGAGGAATGGCAGAGGATCCCCAAATCCAGGTGTGGAAAAACTTGTTGCATCTTTCCCAAAAAGACACATGGCTGTATTAAATCAAAATGGTGCTTCTACTAAATACTGAGCAAAGGGTCTGAATACTTAGGACCATGTGATATTTCAGTTTTTCTTTTTTAATAAATCTGCAAAAATGTCAACAATTCTGTGTTTTCTGTCAATATGGGGTGCTGTGTGTACATTAATGAGAAAAAAAAAAAACTTAAATGATTTTAGCAAATGGCTGCAATATAACAAAGAGTGAAAAATTTAAGGGGGTCTGAATACTTTCCGTACCCACTGTATATTATATTTATATGTAACGGAGGTCAGCGAGTAGATGCTGTACAATTAAACAGCGGTGGCTCATAAAAAAATGTAATAAGAAAATTATCAATACAGGAGCCAAAAATACAAGAAGAAATATTGCAAAACATGAGCTCAATTAGTGTTTAAAAAACAAATTTTGTCATTGTGTTTTCAATGATATTCTAGCGATTGGCAAAGATTGTGAGGAGCTGTAATTATAAACATAATTATAAACTATGCAAAGATCTATGGAAAGGTGGTTACAACTCTAATATTTTAAATGAAAACTACACCTCTGTGCCTGCGAGGATTTGACTCACAGTCTCAGAAGAAAAATATTAATAAACTCCAAAGCCAGGGATGTGACTTTGCCTCCTTTCTACGTAAGTCCACAACACACCATTAATACTAACATATATTTTACACTACCTGGTCTCATAGCAGTTACGTACCTGGCTGCACTTTTTAGCGAGAGACGAAATACGTACCAATAACTACATATTACTGCAGTTTCCAAAAGAAACAAACACTAGATGCAATAAAACTCTGACACCTTTTACTCCTTTTCACACAAATTTACATTGTTTTTATTAATAAAGAGTAAATTTCGCACAATTACTTGAAGAATATCATGTTACGACAAAACAATATTAAAAAGTTGGGAGATTTGAAAACTGATGCTTTTGAACGTTAGCATCGCACATATCCAGCTTCATATCTATGGGTTTTCATAAACGGTAAGTTTGTTTGGTAGCTTGTGGAGTACGGAGAAGTACTTAGGAGGCGAGGAGCTCCGGTTCGAATGTAATCACAGTTCAACAAAGCAGTTCAAATCTGCATATAAGGAAGTTGAAATAACAAATACATTTTTATATCAGTTTTGCATTTGTTAACACTATCGGGTAGGTTTAGAGTTGGGTTTGGTGTGTAGGGCATATTTCCAACACGATAGAGCATTAACTTTTAGGGACAGACCCCAACATTTTTACTCTGAACCGCCACAATGCGTTTCTGTAGCAACCTAATAAAAACAGCAATATGTACCTATATCTATGTAATAAAAAAGTGACAGAGTTCACGTATTTAACCTGTGTTTTAGCGCCACTCAGTGGACATTTCTCTTTGAAACTGCGGCGAAACGTGCAGTAAGGTACATAAAACAGTGTCGCACAGAAAGTGCACAGAGGTAAGTATTTTTATGAGACCAGGTTGATTTTACAGAAGAAAGAATGTTTAAGTTCTAAACATTTTGCTGTCACTTGGTGACTTCAATGGTTTTATACATTGTGAAGTGACGTGAAGTGACGTGACATACGACCAAGTATGGTGATCCATACTTGGAACTTGTGCACACACACAGCAGTAAACACACACACAGCAGTGAACACACACCCGGAGTAGTGGGCAGCAGTTGGGGGTATTGAAGGTGGAGAGGCTGTTCATTCACTCACCCACCTACAATCTCTGCCGGCCCGAGACTCTGCTAAAGTATATTTACATTTACATTTTTACTCTTTTGCATGATTGATATCTTTTATGTACTGATCTGCTTACTAAATATGACCAAACCAATCTATAATTTGTGAATGTCTCATGAGAAGTGACATTTATTGGATTTAAACATGGGTCATGTACACACAAAACTGTATCATTATGATTTACATGAATGACGAATTTACATTTACATGAATGACTCAGTGGTGATGTCAAACTCAAACATTTTCTTCACTCACATGGCTTACAAATCTTTAAATGTGTCACTTCTTGACTATTTCTCACTTTCCAAGCTACTCTGCATGTAGGCATTGCTGCAAGAGACCACTTCCTTGCTTGTTCTTTTTTCTCTCCTCTCTTTTTTTTTTGGTTTCCCGCCTGTTTGAGGAAATAGCACAGAGAGAGATGCGTGCAAAGATGAAAACTCTGACAATCTACTGACTGTATGAACACAGATAATACAGTAAGATAGTAATGAACTTTAAATATTGATTATTAATGAAGAGAATTCAAAGAGAGTGATTACTCAAGATGGGAAATCTTATAAATCCCTGTGTTTCAAAATATAGTGAATCAAATGTACATGCATTTGTAAATTCCTCTTTTCTTTACTTCTCTTCAGCACTTTAAAAGAAACTGTAAGTAAAATTAGTCATTTTTTTCCGCTTTTTTTTGTCAGTCACATCACTGTTCAGAAGATGCATGCCAGAGTTTATAAAATCAGTTTCCTGCAAAACTTGTAGCAATGATACCAAGTATTAGTGAGAATGTTCTCAGGCTAAATAAATCTACTTTGATGAGGTTCGGGTTTTTAAATGGTTTCATCACATTAGATGCATCAAAATGAGCTAAAATGGTAAAAAAATACATGCTATTAAAGTGTAAAACAAGGTATTAAACCTTAAACAGACATTACAATAAAATAGTAGGTGGTGGGTAGTTGGCTTAAAGGGTAATCAACCACTTCCGGAAGTCTGTTCTCTCACTCAAATGCACATTTGCAATTTTGCAAAAGCAAATGCACATTCAGGCACATAAACTCCACCCACATTAATATAAATTGCTATAGCCGATGAGTAATTCCAGTACTGCAGATTGAAGACTTTAAGAAAGTACCTTTCGACCCACTACAAGTGTACTTGCTAAAAATCAATGTAAAAGTGGCACATTCCAGGAACATATTCAAGCTCAACACTGTCATTTGATTTTTGACTGATTATCTATTCAACGATATTCCAAATGACAATTTGGAAGAAAATGTGAGGAGTTTCCTCTTCTGCGCCATTCAGCCCTACTCCCTTTCGCTGCACCACCACAGGTACTTTGATTGTGCTGTTGGAGCCGCTTGCGTGGCATCTGGAGGCGTGGCTCACGCTGCCCAGCCCGTCTCGCTGGCTAACGCGCACAATTCGACTAGGCTACGCGATTCAGTTCGCCAGGCGACCTCCCAACTTCAATGGCGTTCTTGAGACGTCAGTGGCAGTCTGGAACACCCCTGTCTTGCGCGAGATGGTGACGTTCAAGATGGTGACGGGCAGGCGCATTATCAAATGCATCCAGCCCCAGGATTGGTTTGCACAAATCGACCTGAAGAATGCTTACTTTCATGTTTCGATTCTTCCGCGACACAGACCGTTTCTACGGTTCACGTTCAAAGGTCAGGCGTGGCAGTACAGGGTCCACCTCTTCGGGCTCTCCCTGTCTCCCCGTGTTTTCACGAAGGTCGTAGAAGGCACCCTTACCCCGTTACGGGAAGTAGGCATCAGGATCCTCAACTACCTCGACGATTGGCTCATCCTGGCCCAATCCAGAGAGCAGTTGGGTGATCACAGGGACTTGGTGCTTCGGCACCTCAGCCAGTTGGGGCTTCGGGTCAACTGGGAAAAGAGCAAGCTCTCCCCTGTGCAGAGAATCTCTTTTCTCGGTGTGGCGTTAGACTCGGTGAGTTTGACGGCACGCCTCACGGACGAGCGTGCCCAAGCAGTGCTGATCTGCCTGAATTCCTTCAGAGGTAGGAATGTGGTACGACTGAAACAGTTTCAGAGGCTCCTGGGGCATATGGCATCCGCCGTCACGCCGCTTGAGTTGCTTCATATGAGACCACTTCTGCACTGGCAAGTCCCTGCGGGCACCAAGGTTAGCGAATTTGCGCTGGGGCGGTGGGAAGTTTGCAACCTCTTGCATGGCATTTGTCTGTCACGCGCTCGCTTGTCAACATCTGTATGCCACAAGGTTGTGACGGGTTCAGCTTGTGGCGCTTTCCATAGGACCCCTATGTCGCCATAACTCGACATAACTCGTAGTGACCGACAGATAGGGAACGTCTAGGTTACGTACGTAACCCTCATTCCCTGATGGAGGGAATGGAGACGTTATGTCCCCATGCCACAATCTTGAACCATCGCTGGTTGCCAGGCTCCTCAGCGTAAAACATAATGAGTGGATGCACCTGTCGCCCTTTTATACCCGTATGCACGGGGAGTGGCTTAGGTATGCAAAATCCACTAGCCAATTTCATTGCCGTTTTCTCTTAAAGTCAGAGATGATTGGGGCTTCCAGGTAAATCTCCTATCTCGTCACGACATAACGTCTCCATTCCCGCCATCAAGGAACGAGGGTTACGTACGTAACCTAGACGTTCTTTCTAAATCTTAACTCTATTACTGAAATTTTTCGATCTGGTTTTAAATCTGCTCATAGTACTGTAATGGCCCTTCTCAAGGTATTAAACGATATCCTTTTAGCTACCGACCTAAAAGGTAAGCTCTTTAAGTGGATTCTGTCATTTTTATCTGAAAGAAAATTATTTGTCAAACTAGGTAACTTCTCCTCCTCTCTTGCTCATCTCAACTTGTGGCCTCCTTCAAGGCTCAATTGGTGCCTCCCCTTTTTTCCCTGTACATGCTTCAACTGGGTTCCATTCTAAGAAGCATGGGATGTCTTTTCATTTCTATGCTGACGATACCCAGATTTAATTACCCATTAAGAGAAACTATCCTTCAGCACTTGGTACTTTACTAAGGTGCTTAAACGAAGTCAAAATCTGGCTAGCTCAATTTTTTCAACATTAAGTGAAGATAAAACAGAGGTGGTTGTTTTCAGTCCTACTGATCATTCTCAGGCTACCAGCCTAGATCTGGGCAGCTTATCGGCCTTCAGATCTTCTCCTGTGCGAAATCTGGGTGTCCATTTTGATGAGTCATTAAAATTGCAAAAACATATCTCTTCTGTAATTGGTTCCGGTTTTTACCAGCTCTGCTTGCTGTCTAATATCAAACACTTTTTAAATGTTACGGCGTTGGAGATGGCTGTCCACGCTCTTATTACTTCACGCTTAGATTACTGCAACTACCTATACTGTGTTAATTCAAAGTCCCAAATTAATCGCCTACAATTGGTCTAAAATACTGCTGTTATTTTCTTTAAAAAATTCACAAATGTGACCACATGTTGAGGACCCTCCATTGGCTACTCCCACTAGATGTCCAAGATCCAGTGATTAAAATCTCATTTTGGTTCCCCAGTCTAGACTTAAATGTAGAGGGGATCAAGCTTTTTCTGTAGTTGGGCCTCGGTTATGGAACAATCTGCTGCTTGAGATTAGACTTCAAATCCATTTTCAAGTCACTTTTAAAAACATACTTGTTCGATCTGGCCTAATAATATTCCATACTTGTTACATTGTATTATGGTCTTCATTATTACTCTGTCTTCAAAATGTTTATCTGTCATCCTTTTTGGTTTGTAAATTCATGTTTTTTATTTCTGTTTCATGTATTTATGGTTTGATTTTAATGTACAGCACTTAGGTCAGTCTTGTGGCTGTCTTTAAATGTGCTTTATAAATAAATGAACTTGAATTTAAGTTAGTTTGTCCAAACTCATAGTATTTATAAAACAGTAAATGAAAAGTAATCATGCCCATCCAATAGACACTTTACTATTTCATGAGGTATGTACAAATTTCATTCATGCTATATACTGTAGAATGTCATATTATATTCTTTGACAGACGTTTTCTACATTGCTGTTGTGACTTTTTGTTGCTCGGGTTGTGGGGGCGTCCCAGCATGTTTTACGCCCTGTCATGACCTCCATTCAACACATGACCTCATAATGCCAGCTGCATTGTCAGGAACTGCCAGATATCTTTGGTAGGTAAGAAATTAAGCTTATATGAAATAAAATAAAATAAATTGTAATTAAACCAATCAGTCAGTCATTCAATCTGATAACATAAAGGGGTCATGTGGGAACCAATAGCAGAACATTTATCTGAACATTTTCACTTTCCACAGTGTGAATCCAAAGATTTCACCATAGAGAAACAGAGCAAAGAGGAAGTAATTCAATAATTTGGGTTTTTTCAGACCTGCCCCTCTCACTCATACTACAGCTGCAGCACGTTTAGGTCACGCCTCTTCATTTTTGCATACTTAAGCGCTTGGTAGTTTAAAAATAGAGATTTCATCAGCCGCTGACATACCACTGATCTTCAGATCTTTGTGCTTTCTTCAAATAGATTAACAAGAACAACCTAGCTTGCATGCTGTAGATCATGACATACAGTACAATAGATAAATGGTTATACAGAATAGTTTTAACACCACTGATATTTAATGTTCCATACTTACACTGCACACTGAAAGTTTGTACATTGCCAATTTATGGTTAATTAGTAAAACATACTAGTTTTGGAACATACAATAATACCACAGGTGGGTCTTAAAACAGGTTGAGTGATGGTTTTTGGTGGTTTTGACATTTTAATGCAAACTTTTCTGATCATAAATGATTTAGACCAGAACAATGAACTCATGTTTTCTTGATCTGATACTGAGCAGCTGTACAGGGCCGGCCCTGGCCAATTTGCTGCCCTGGGCAAGATTTTACCCTGTGCCCCTTGCCTCACATTAGTGAATATAAACTATATATATAATATAAACTTGAACTAACAATGAACAATACATTTGTAACAGTATTTGTTATTTTTGTTAGTGTTAGTCATTGCCAATTAACCTTATTTTAAATTGTTTCCAGTGAAATTATAAAAATATAGGTGCTGCCTAAGTTATTTTATAAATTAAACCCAATTAAACATCAAGAATAATTACATCAGAAATTCTTGTAAAACTGTATTAGCATACAGTAGGCTACTGTTTGATCTCCTAAATACATTTGAAAAGTGTTGTATTAAAAGTAGATGGCAGCAATGTTATACTAGGCCATTCTAATGTTTTCACTATGAATCATTGCCTACTGAGAAACGTACATCTTTAAAGTGAATATTACATTAGTTTAATAAGCCCCGTTATAGGCCTATACAAACATTACTAAATTTGCCAATTCAAATAGAAAATACAACAAATCCCCAAAAACTACACAACTGTAGCGTAAAAATATGATTAAAACGTGTTGTCATGTTACACAAAAAATTACACTTATGTTACAAAATCTTGGATCTCTGGAACTCCCAGAGATTGTTATACTATTTTAAACTTTTAGACTATAGGTTTTCTAGACTAGTCTAACATCGTTTTTTTCACAAACTTTTACCTCATATAGAGCCCTTGAATGCATGCTACCTCATGTCTTTAGCCAACCGGGAGAATTATACACTACCTTCTCCCTCCTTCATTTTTTAAAGTTAGACATACATTTCTTGAGGCTATTCCTCAATATATGCATTTTAAACAATATAACAAGAAAATATATATATATAAAAGAATTCGTGTTTTCTGATCATTTTTATTTTTTTATTATATATATATATATTTTTAAGTGCGCTAGAGACTTCTGTATGTGTAAATACATTTTCCTGGCAGCTGTATTCCTACATATCGGATGACTTATTCCTTGAGGGGGCACTGTTTGATACACAATGACGACGTGATATTTCACTCAAAATTACCTCAGTCATAAAACAAAAGAATATCATCAGCAAAAATGTAACTGGTTTGAATGGCTTACTGCAGAGCAATTACTATATGCAATGAAATATAAATGTCACTGTCATTTGATGGTGGATGTGGTGAATAAGCAGCCAGTGATAAAAATATTGATTTTTAAGTTATTGAGAATGATCGTTTTGAGAATATGGTAGATATCGCGAATATGATACAGTGGAAGTGCGCTCTGATGATGACAGCGATGGTAAAACCATCTTGTCAAATTGAACCCTTCCAAGGTTCAAAAGGTAACGAAATATGTTTTATTTTATTCTTCTGTAATTGTCCTTAAAATGTTTCTTATTTTTCTATAACAGCAGTTAGATATTCGCCCGTGCTGGATATATACGGATCTCTAAAGACACGAATATCACGATTGGCGAAACATTCATGCATTTAAAGGCTAGTTTATTTGATCATCGTCATTCACTACATCACATTACCTCTGTCTTTGTCCCGTTTTTCTTCTCTTATCCCCCCCCTCCCCCTCAGGAAAATATGAGGGGCCTGAACCATACTATACAGAATATACAGAATCAAGAATGCTTTGTCTTAGATTCAGTGTCAAAAATTCAATTCAGGGATTGGTCTGTGATGACCTACCTAAAGCCTTCTACACGCTTAATGATTTTAACAATCCTATAAGATCATTGCAGATCATGCATGTTTATTGCGACATGGATCTAAATAAACTTGGGTACGACATGCATGTAGACTGTACAATGATGGCACCTTGTGATTTGTAGGCTATGACTAGGAAGGAGCTTGAGGTAAGCACTTTTAAGTATTAGGGCCATGTCGTATTGAATTCATGTCGCATTTGTATTGGCTGGTCAGTAAACGTGGGTCGTAGCAGTAAACACACTGTGCAATGATCATGCTAAATTTCTGACACAGTCAGAACTATTGCAGGCTATATTTGGTCGCAAGACCATGACTACGGCCGTTTTTGAACCTGTCTCACTGTGCGGCATATAGGACCACTAATGCATGGAAAAAACAGTATGTCCAGCAATAGACAGGCTCTAAAAGCAGCCAGGACCGAGCATATCCGCAAACTCATAGATAATAACCAAAACAATCCAAGGTTTTTATTTAGCACAGTGGCTAGATTAACAAATAAACAGATGTCACCTGATCTAAATATTCCCTCACAGTTTGATAGTAATGACTTTATGAACTTCTTCTCTGATAAAATAGATAACATCAGAAATACAATAACAAATGCAGATTCTACAGTGCCTGGTACTTCGGCTTCATTCATCGCACCCAAAGAAAAACTGCATTGCTTTACAACTATAGGACAGGATGAGCTAAATAAACTTATCACAGCATCTAAACCAACAACATGTTTGTTAGATCCTGTACCCACTAAATTATTGAAAGAGTTGCTACCTGTAGCAGAACTGATTCTAAATATTATTAACTCCTCGTTATCTTTAGGTCACGTCCCTAAAGCTTTCAAGTTGGCGGTTATCAAGCCTCTTATTAAGAAACCAAAACTAGATGAACTGGTGATATAAACTTGTGAACTGGTGAATTACAGGCCCATTTCAAATCTTCTGTTTATGTCAACATTTTTTGAAAAAGTAGTGTCTGCTCAATTGTGCTCTTTCTTGCTAAAAAATTATATCTATGAAGAATTTCAGTCAGGTTTTAGGCCCTGTCATAGCACAGAAACTGCACTTGTTAAAATTACAAATTACTTGCTTCTTGCGTCAGACCAAGGTTGCATCACATTGCTAGTTTTACTTGATCTTAGTGCTGCATTCGACACTATAGATCATGACATACTCATAGATCGATTACAAAACTATACAGGTATACAAGGGCAGGCTTTAAGATGGTTTAGATCCTACCTGTCAGATCGCTACCACTTTGTTTATTTAAACGGGGAGGCATCTCAATTATCACCAGTAAAGTATGGAGTACCACAAGGATCTGTCCTAGGTCCTCTGCTATTTTTATTATACATGTTGCCACTTGGTAATATTATTAGAAAATACGGGATTAGTTTCCATTTTTATGCTGATGACACTCAACTATATATCTCAACAAGACCAGATGAAACTTCTAAACTAGCTAAGCTAACGGAGTGTGTTAAAAATATAAAAGATTGGATGACCAATAATTTTCTCCTATTAAATTCAGATAAGCCAATGATATTAATTATTGGACCTAAAAACAGTACACAGAATATATTGGATCACAATTTGCAACTAGATGGATGTACTGTTACTTCATATACAGTCAGAAATCTGGGTGTTATATTAGACAGCAACCTATCTTTTGAAAATCATATTTCCCATGTAACAAAAACAGCATTCTTCCATCTTAGAAACATTGTCAAGCTACGGAACATGTTAAGAGTTTCTGATGCAGAAAAGTTAGTTCATGCATTCATGACCTCTAGACTGGACTATTGTAATGCACTGCTAGGTGGTTGTCCTGCATCTTCAATAAACAAGATACAGATAGTAAAAAATGCTGCGGCTAGAGTCCTTACCAGGTCAAGAAAATATGATCATATTACTCCAATTTTACAGTCTCTGCACTGGCTACCTATTAAGTTCCGTATCAGTTACTAAATATTATTACTTGCCTATAAGGCCCTAAATGGTTTAGCTCCTGTGTACCTAACTAGTCTTCTATCACGCTACAATCCAACCCGCTCCCTTAGGTCGCAAAACTCTGGACTCTTGGTAGTACCTAGGATAGCAAAGTCCACTAAAGGAGGTAGAAATTACTCTGGAATATTGGCTTCCTGATAAACTCTGAATGGCCACACTCTCTCTATTTAAATCTAGATTAAAGACACATCTATTTAGCCAAGCATTCCTATAATGCATCTCACAATCTTGTACTGCAGGTATATCTGATCAAACACACATTATTACGCTTTAGCTTGGTTTGAACTGATAATTTCATCCAGGGTTGTTCCTGGATGGAAACAACTGCTACGCTAATTGTCTTTATTTGTTTATCTGTTTCTGCCACGGGATTAACATTAACACTATGAATTACACAAACTTCAGTCTGGATCAACCCTTAAATCTGAGATGACCGAACACCTGAGAAGACATGATGACAACCCCTCGGAGGACCTCAGAGGAAGCCAAACATCAGCGATTATACTGAATTAAACAAATTTTGCCATAAGTTAATTATATTGAGTTTCTACAATATAAATATATTTTAGAAACTTAATTTCCTGTGAAGTTGCTTTGCAACGATTGTATCGTAAAAATCGCTATACAAATAATCTTGAATTAATCGCATGCCTTAACGTTGACACCCCTAATGTTAATGCTTTGGTAAGAAAGCACCAGCTAAAATCCTAAATGTGGTCATGTTTTGAAAGTGGAGTGATTATTTTCAGTGTTACTTACCAAACTGATCTGGATTCTTTAACCACAGGTAAAAGATTCTGAAGAACTTCAACAGCAGTATGTCGTACTCTAGTAAAATCTTTTAGGTCAAAAACATCCAACTTCTGCTCTGATGTCAGCAACGCATAAGCCAGAGCTGACCACTGTGAAGAGGAGAGTTTAGTTTCTCTTATTTCTCCAGATTTCAGATAATCTTGGATCTCCTGTATCAGTGAATCATCACCCAGTTCATTCAGACAGTGGAACAGATTGATGGATTTCTCTGGAGAGTGATTCTCCCTGATCTTCTGTTTGATGTACTCAACTGTTTTCTCTTTGTAGTAGGAACAGCTTCCTGTCTGTGTCAATAGTTTTCGTAACAGAGTTGGACTCCACTGAAAGACCCAGAAGCAAATGCTGGAAAATATGGAAAGGATGTCCATCTTTAATAGAGCTTCATCCACAGCTCTCTGATGCAGCTCAGATAATGAATTATATTTCTTCTGGTTAAACATTTTAGACAACAGATTCTGTTTGGTTTGATCAAACACACTGATGTTGTCATTTGTAAAGAAGAAGAGCACATATAGAGCTGTCAGATGTTCCTGAAGGCTCAGATGAACAATTCAGACTTTCCCCTTATACAAGCCAATCTCCTCTCTGAAGATCTGAGTGCACAATCCGGAGTAATCTGATGCTTCTGTCGCATCAATGCCACAATCTCTCAGGTCTTCCTCATTAGATCATATTCACAAGTTGCTGGAAAACCAGTTTCCCCAGTTCGAGGATCATGTCTTCGTCCTTGACTTTCTTCTCATAGTCCTGAGGCTGCGCCGGACGCTGGACAGGGGACTTAAAATCCGGACTGTCCAGCCAAAATCCGAAAGTATGGCCACCCTACTCACTGACCACTTTATTAGTTACACCTTGCTAGTACCGGATTGGACCCCCTTTTGCCTTCAGAACTGCTTTAATTCTTTGTGGCATAGATTCAACAAGGTGTTGGAAACATTCCTCAGAGATTTTGGTCCATATTGACATGATAGCATCACTAAGTTGCTGCAGATTTTTCGGCTGCACATCCATGATGCGAATCTCCCATTCCACCACATCCAAAAGGTGCTCTATTGGATTGAGATCTGGTGACTGTGGAGGCCATTTGAGTAAAGTGAACTCATTGTCATGTTCAAGAAACCAGTCTGAGATGATTTGAGCTTTGTGACATGGTGCATTATCCTGCTGGACGTAGCCATCAGAAGATGGGTACACTGTATTCATAAAGGGACGGACATGGTCAGCAACAATACCCAGGTAGGCTGTGGTGTTTAAACGATGCTCAATTGGTACTAAGGGGCCCCAAGTGTGCCAATAAAATATCCCCAACACCATTAAACCACCACCAGCAGCCTGAACCGTTGAGACAAGGCAGGATGGATCCATGCTTTCATGTTCTTTACGCCAAATTCTGACCCTACCATCTTAATGTCGCAGCAGAATCGAGAATCATCAGACCAGGCAACGTTTTTCCAATCTTCTATTGTCCAATTTTGGTGAGCTTGTGCAAATTGTTGCCTCCGTTTCCTGTTCTTAGCTGACAGGAGCGGCACCCGGTGTGATCTTCTGCTGCTGTAGCCCATCTGCTTTAGGGTTCGACGTGTTGTGCATTCAGAGATGGTATTCTGCATTTCTTGGTTGTAACGAGTGTTTATTTGAGTTACTGTTGCCTTTCTATAATCTCTAACCAGTCTGCCCATTCTCCTCTGACATCAACAATGCATTTTCGTCCACACAACTGCCGCTCACTGGATATTTTGTCTTATTTGGACCATTCTCTGAGATGGTTGTGCGTGAAAATCCCAGTAGATCAGCAGTTTTTTTAAATACTCAGATCAGCCCGTCTGGCACCAACAACCATTCCACATTCAAAGTCACTTAAATCCCCTTTCTTCTCCATTCTGATGCTTGGTTTGAACTTCAGCAAGTCGTCTTCACCATATCTAGATGCCTAAATGCATTGAGTTGCTGCCATGTGATTCGCTGATTAGTAATTTGTGTTATCAAGCAATTGAACAGGTGTACCTAATAAAGTGGCCGGTGAGTGTATATGTAGATTAATTTCTCCTCTCGAAACTGTTTTTCAAGCGTGTTTTCTCATCACCGCTGCACGTGAATATGACATATCACAACAACACTATGGAAACCTGAGGAAAAGTGGGGATTAAGTCCAAAACCTGACCTGAAATAACTTAACAAATCAATCGGTTAATAAAGCGGTTACATAAACGACAATGCAAGTTCACACAATCACACAATTTGTGGACACTTATTTGTGGACAGCCCTTAATGTCGATCATGGATCAAATCGATCCACCATGGCAAACAGCGAATATATCTGTGCTGTTTAATGCATTTGAGACGTGTTTTCCTCAGTGCATAACTGACATGTCACGAGTATATTTTTCATCTGTAAATTATAAAAAAATCATGCAAATATATTAATTTAGCTGTCATGAGCTGTCAATAATTCTTAGTCAAATATGCATTTTGCTAAAATATTAGTTGTTGGACACTAAATGTGCCTTTTGTAGAATTTTAAACCTACATATAGGTGTATTTTTATGATAGCAGTAACTGTATAGAGACTATTGTAATGGGTAAATAAAATGTAAGCTAATACAGTCCTATTTACTAAGCACATATGAATTAATGTGCGTTTCTTATAGCAGTTAAAATGTAGTTTTAATTTAGTGATTTTAATGCTTTGAAGAGCAATGTTAGATTGTAATGTTCTAATGTTATCTGTTCTAAATATAAAGCTGTCCTAAAACCAGAGAGAAAGGCTGCATGGCTATAATTGTATGTGAGAGAGTCAGTGGTAATATCATTGCATTCCTATTGGTCAGTGTTAGAGGAGCTCAGCTTAGCCTGACAGTTAGTCTGCCCTGTACCAGGTTAGCTTTCCAGCATAAGTTGCCACAGTCACTGAGGTTGATCTTTGTTAAATTTTCTTTATAGAACCAAATCATTTGACAGTGAGTCAGACTAACTGAAATAAGCCTGGCTTATTTGATAAACTTGTTTTATGAAGTCAGAAGACCCAAGTTAATTTATGATTTGCTGCCTGTCTGAACCAGAGAAATAAAAGTGATTATATTTTTTCCATTGCATCGTATTGCATCAAATCGCAGTGTTGAATCGAAATCGGATCGCACTGCATCGTAATAGTGGTGAATCGTATCACATCGCTAGCTGCTTCATATGTATCTTCAATGTATCGTATCGTTGGCTATGCATCGAAATACGTATCGCATTGGCCTCAGTTATGGAGATGGACGTCCCAAATAGCGACAGTGACCAAAGTAATATCAAAGATGGTGACATCCATGAAACTGAAAGTCTGACCACTTTCTGACACTCTGTCAGTTTTGAGTCCAATCGAGTCTCGATTTCGTCCGTCAAATCTTAATTAACTGACAGCAGCTTTTATTTTTGGGTGGGGTGCAGAGCATTTGAGTCATGTGCAGACATCTTATTGCATGAACTAAACCATGATAATTCAGGAATAATACATGTACCTGTCACGAATCTGGTTCGTGGCCTTCCGTCCGACCTGCCACAAGAGGTCGCGTCTCCATCATATTGACTCTCACACCACACATCACACTGGATGGATTTCCCATCATCCATTGCACTGATGACACACACACACACAGCTGATTGCACAGCTGTCACCAATCACACGCTCACCTAAGAGTTATTACGCACACTACATAAGACACACTCAGATCCTGATCTAGTTGCCAAGTATTGTTTAGCATTCTCCTAGTGTTAGCTACTTACCAAGCCTTTCCGTGTTTTGTTTTTGTGTTCAGTCTCCTGTATTGTTCTGCGTTTATCACTCTCCGAGTGTTAGCTGCTTTACAGAGCCATTCCTAGTTTCCGTTTCTTATTTTAGTTTAAGTCTAGTCTTTTCGTGTTGCTTTGTTATTTGGTTCCTGACCTTCTGCCTAGTATATTGGATTAACCCTTTGCCTTCCTTTTGGACTCTGTTTGCCCCTGCCTGGACCATTGCTGGTGTACCTGGATTAGCCCTCTTGTCAAGCCCTCTGGATACTGTTCGCCGATCGAAGACCAAGCCTGTTTACTTGAGTTCTCATCTGCCTTGCCCTCGATATACCTGTTTGCCATTTGTTCGACCCTGCCTGTGTTTTTGACCATGTCTATTAATAAAAGCTTGCACATGGATCCGCATGCCTCACATCTTGTTTGCCCTGTTAAAGTACCATTGCAACCCTATTTTTTTTATAATCTCTAACAGAAATGTTATACCTGAGACCAAGCCATGTATTTACACTTTTTAAAGTTTTAGACTTGTCACTCTTCATAGACACATCTGGGCTCTGGCTCTGATCTCTTATGATGAACTGGACTAAAACATAGAGAATCCTTTAAATCAAGGGTACTCCATTTCAGAGGCCAAGCAGGGCGCATTTAAACCACATAAAGGGTCTCAAATTACAATTTGCATAAGACTTTAAGACAATATTTGCAGTTTTAAAATGTACTTTATAACTTATCTAAAGTCTTGTTTGTCATTGTTCTATGTAAAACAACACTGAACATGGAAAAACAATTATTGAGCAAATACATAATTTTTTTTTTAGAGAGAAGTATTAGTTTTCCCACTTATTCCCAAAATAGGACTGTGTGCATTACGGAGCACTAAACTTGTATTGCTAATCCAGGGGTGTCAAATTCGAAATGTATTCGTGTATTATGTGTAAGCCAGGTTAAAGAGATAGGTCTTTAAACTAGATTTAAACTGACAGTGTGTCTACCACCCGAACAATGTTAGGTAGATTATTCCAGAGATTGGGTGCAGAATAGGAAAAGGATCTGCCGCCCGCAGTTGATGTAGATATTCTAGGTATTATCAAATTTCCAGAGTTTTCAGAATGCAGAGGATGTGGAGGACTACAATGCGATAAGAGCTCACTCAAGTACTGAGGTGCTAGCCACTTCAGGGCTTTATAAGTAATTAGTAAGATTTTAAAATCTATACGATGTTTAATAGGGAGCCAGTGCAAGAACCGGGCTAATATGGTCATACTTCCTGGTTCAAGTAAGAACTCTAGCTGCTGCATTTTGGACCAGCTGGAGTTTGAGCGTGCAGAACAAGCACCCAATAAATCATTACAATAATTTAACCTTGAGGTCATGAACACATGAATTAACGTTTCTGCATTTGACATTGAGAGTATAGGTCGCAATTTAGAAATATTTTTAGATGGAAAATGCAGTTCTACAAATGCTAGAAATGTGGCTTTCAAAGGAAAGATTGCTATCAGATAGCACGCCTAGGTTCCTAACTGATGACAAAGAATTGACAGAGCAGCCATCAAGTGTTCTAGGTTATTACATGCAGAGGTTTCAGTTCCGATTATTAACACCTCTGTTTTTTCAGAATTTAGTGGTAAGAAATTACTCATCATCCAGTTTTTTATATCGAATTTGCATTCCATTAGTTTTTCAATTTAGTTTCACCGGGCCTCAAGAAGTATAGAGCTGAGTATCATCAGCGTAACCGTGAAAGCTAACACAGTGTTCCCTATCTGTCGGTCACTACGAGTTATGTCGTGACGACATAGGGGATTTACTTGGAAGCCCCGATCATCTCTGACTTAAGAGAAAACGCCAATGAAATTGGCTAGTGGATTTTGCATACCTGAGACACTCCCCGTGCATATGGGTATAAAAGGGCGACAGGTGCGTCCACTGATTAGATTTTAGCTTCGGAGCCGAGTGGATAAGAAGAGTGCTGATCTCCACAAAGCCTTTCATCTTTGTTTTGTTCCTGGTTGGCGTAACGGTGCGATCAGCGGATTCCCTCTCATCAGCGATTCCCCTGGGCACTTCAACTACGAGAGCAAATTCTAAAAGAGCAAATCACGGACGATCGTGTCTTTTTCAAGATGCCGTTTCGTCCGTGTCCTTCTGGTTGCGGTCGTTTCCTGTCTCCGGTTCCCAGGAGATTTCGCTGGTCCGTCCCACGGGGCGCCCAGCATTTCATTCGGTGCGCCATCTGTAGATAGGGTGTCGATCGCAGCATCGGGGGATGGGTTCACGTCCTCTGAGGATGAAGGTGCGGTGGGGCTGCCCCCCTCAGGTCTTGTCGCCACCACCGCACCGGACCCAGAGCTGACGGCCATACTTACCCGGGCAGCCGTGAGTATTGGGCTGGAAGTCAACAGACCGCCCAGTCCCGAGCCTTCGAGGCTGGACGATTGGTTTCTCGGAGCAGGGCGCGGCTCACAACCGCGCCCTGCCCCGGTGCCTTTCTTTCCGGAGGTGCATGAGGAGCTGTCGAAGTCGTGGATGGCCCCTTTCACGGCCAGAAGCCGCTCGTCCGCCTCCTCCATCCTCACTACCATCGACGGCGGGGCGGCCAGGGGGTACGTGCGCATTCCCCAGGTGGAGAGAGCAATCGCGGTGCACCTGTGCCCACGGAACGCCGCCACTTGGAGGAACCGTCCGTGTCTCCCGTCCAAGGCCTGTAAGCTGACAGCCGCTCCGGCGGCCAAAGCTTATAGTGCTGCGGGCCAGGCAGCCCAGCATGCCATGGCTATCCTGCAGGTTCACCAAGCCAAGGCGCTCAAACAGGTGCACGAGGGTAGTACCGACCCGGGGTTGATGCAGGAGCTGCGCCGACTGGCTTACTCTCTGACGGCGAAAGTCCGGCGCGGTCCCTCGGGAAGGCGATGTCCACCATGGTGGTCCAGGGCGCCATCTCTGGCTCAACCTGGTATAGATGAAGGGCGTCGACAAGGAACACTTTCTCGGCGCCCTCATCTCCCAGGTGGGGCTGTTCGGCGACACCGTGAGGGCTTTGCCAGCAGTTCTCGGTGGTACAGCAGCAGACCGGCGATCAAGCACACCTGCCCGGCGTGATGCACCATCCACCGCTGCCCGGGGCCAGGCCTCAGTCTGCCCGTCGCCGTGGGCGCCCTCCAGCGTCCTCCAGAGCTGCTCCGCCCCAGGCTGAATCGACACCTTGGCGGCGCGTCAAGCCTCGCGGAGAGCGGGCGCCCCAGCGTCCCAGCCAGGCCCCAAAGTCGTCCAGGAAGTCAGCAGAAGCGGCCCTGGCGGGCAACCCGGAGATGTTGGAATTTGCTCTTTCTCAGGAGATGGCGAGAACAGCGCCTCCTTCCCCTGGTGGAGGGCCGGGAGGAGAATCTTCCGTTTCTGTTCTGTTTGGTACCCACTTTCTCAAGAAAGAGCAATTTCCTTTCCTCCAGGTTCTCAGGTCCATCTCAGCAGCCCTGCTTCCTCACTCTCCCACTACCCATTTGCCAGTAGCCAGCAGAGAATACGGTTCGGGGATGACATTTCCTCCCTATGCACCCTCTGGCCAGTCCTGTTTGGGACCCAGGGAGTTCGGTGAGGATGCCTCAGAGCGCACCGCCTTCTGTACCATCCACCCCTACTCCCTTTCGCTGCACCACCACAGGTATGTCGATTGTGCAGTTGGAGCCGCTTGCACAGCGTCTGGGCGTCTGGAAGCTGCCCAGCCTTTCGCTGGCTCATGCGCTGGTCGAGCCAGGCGACCTCCCAAGTTCAAGCGGCGTTCTCGAGGCGTTGGTGGCAGTCCGAACACCCCTGTCTTGCGCGAGGAGATTGCTATCCTCCTGGCAAAGGGCCTGTCGAGCCGGTCCCTCCAGCCGAGAGGAGGCAGGGTTTTACAGCCCTTACTTCGTACCGTGCCCAAGAAGCGTGGTGGCCTTGACCAATCCTGGATCTGCGAGTTTTGAACCGGGCTTTACACAAGCTCCCATTCAAGATGCGGACGCGCAGGCGCATTATCAAATGCATCCAGCCCCAGGATTGGTTTTCAGCGATCGACCTGAAGGATGCTTACTTCCATGTTTCGATCCTTCTGGGACACAGACCGTTCCTACGGTTTGCGTTCGAAGGTCGGGCATAGCAGTACAGGGTCCTGCCCTTCGGGCTCTCCCTGTCTCCCCGTGTGTTCACGAAGATCGTAGAAGGCACCCTTACCCCGTTACGGGAGGTAGGTGTCAGGATCCTCAACTACCTCGGCGATTGGCTTATCCTAGCCCAATCCAGAGAGCAGTTGGGCGATCCAGGGACTTAGTGCTCAGCACTTCAGCCAGTTGGGGCTTGGTCAACTGGGAAAAGAGCAAGCTCTCCCTGTGCAGAGAATCTCTTTTCTCGGTGTGGAGTTAGACTCGGGTGAGTATGACACGCCTCACGGAGGAACGTGCCCAAGCAGTGCTGAACTGCCTGAGTTCCTTCAGAGGCAGGAATGTGGTACCACTGAAACAGTTTCAGAGGCTCCTGGGGCATATGGCATCCGCAGCTGCAGTCACGCCGCTCGGATTGCTTCATATGAGACCACTTCAGCACTGGCTACACTCCCGGGTCCCGAGGTGGGCATGGCGCCGTGGTACACTGCGAGTGGGTATCACCCAGCAGTGTTGCCACTCCCTCAGCCCCTGGACGGACCTTGCCTTTCTACGGGCCGAGGTGCCCCTAGAACAAGTGTCCCGGCATACTATTGTCACAACAGATGCCTCCAGCACGGGCTGGGGCGCTACATGCAACAGGCAGGCAGCCTCGGGGCTCTGGACAGGGCCCTGACTGCTTTGGCACATCATCTGCCTAGAGCTGTGGGCAGTGCATTTAGCCTTACGGCAGTTCCGGCCACTGCTGTTGGGCAAGCACGTGCTAGTCCGCACAGACAACACTGCGGCGGTCTCGTACATCAACCGGCTGGGAGGTATAAGATCACACCGCATGTCACAGCTCGCCTGCCATCTCCTCCTCTGGAGTCCCACGCAGTTCAAGTCACTGCGCGCTGTTCACATATCGGGGAAGCTCAATCGTGCGGCCGACGCGCTCTCACGACAGCTCTCATTCCCCATCGCGGCTCACCACGATGCAGTGGACGGCCGGTCCCTGGGAAAGCATGATCTCATCGTGAGGTTCCTGAAGGGGGCCAGGAGGATGAATCCCTCCAGGTCTCCCATTGTGCCCTCTTGGGACCGCTCTATCATCCTGGCTGGACTTCAGAGGGGCCCCTTTGAGCCGCTGGACTCAGTCGAGCTGAAGTTCCTGTCTCTTAAGACAGCGCTCCTGACTGCGCTCACTTATATCAAACGGGTCGGGGACCTCCAGGCGTTTTCGGTAAGCGAAGAGTGCCTTGTGTTCGGGCCGGTCTACTCTCATGTTGTCTTGAGACCCCGGCCTGGGTACATGCCCAAGGTTCCCACCACGCCCTTCCACGATCAGGTGGTGAACCTGCAAGCACTGCCCTCGGAGGAGGCAGATCCAGCCTTAGCATTGCTGTGTCCCGTAAAGCATTGCGCATATACGGGGACCGCACCCAGAGCGTCAGAAGCTCTGAGCAGCTCTTTGTCTGCCACGGAGGGCAGCAGAAAAGGAAGGCTGTCTCCAAACAGAGGTTGCCCACTGGATAGTTGGGGCCGTCGCCTTGGCGTACCAGTCGCAAGGCAAGTCGTGCCCCCTGGGGGTGAGGGCTCACTCCACCAGGAGTGTTGCCTCCTCCCATGCGTTGGTGCACGGCGCCTCTTTGGCAGACATCTGCAGAGCTGCGGGCTGGTCGACACCGAACACCTTTGCAAGATTCTACAATCTCCGCGTTGAGCCAGTTTCTTCCCGTGTGTTGGGTAAGTAATGGGCGGGAAGAACTGGCCGGTGTCGCGCTTGCTGCGCCATTCCCCCTTACCCGGGGATACGAGCGCCTTTTTTCTCCCCCAGTTCAGTTCTCCGGATGGTGATCCCTGGGGGAATCCTCCAAGCACCCCCAGCAGTCAGACTGGGCGGAGCAGTCTGACGCCAGGCCCAGAACTGGTGTTAGCTCGCCCGGGTCTCCGGTCAGCCTCTGTACTGGAATAGGTGTCCGTATGGCCTGATTCCCCTCTGGGTAATCCCATATGTGTATTCTTCCATGGTAAGGTTTCCCTCATGGTAAACCCGTGTCTTCTCTTTGACAGAGCTCTCTGTCTGGTTCTGCTGGCAGCACCTCCTCCCTACACCTAGGTAGGATCTGCCCCAGAGCCCAGTCGTATGTAGTACTGCCTCAAGCCTGGGTCAGTCCATATCAGTATCTCCACATGTTACCTCCCTTCGGGCAGGATGTGGCCTCCGTAGCGCCCTTCTCCGGAAGGCTCGCTTCCCTGCCGTTACGGCAAGCTGTAACAACAAATAGGAAAGACCTGAAGCCATCTTTCACTGAAGGTCGAAATCCCTTCCGATTTCCGTGGGGAAAGGAACAGTGGCTTGGCTATCTCCAGCAGCGATGTTCTCAGTGGTCCCGGTGGGCACCAAAGTTAGCAAATTTGCGCTGGGGCGGTAGGAAGGTTGCAACCTCTTGCATGGCATTTGTCTGTCACGCACTCGCTTGTCAACATCTGCATGCCACAAGGTTGTGACGGGGTTCAGCTTGTGGCGCTTTCCATAGGACCCCTATGTCGTCACGACATAACTCGTAGTGACCGACAGATAGGGAACATCTAGGTTACGTATGTAACCTCTGTTTCCTGATGGAGGGAATGGAGACGTTATGTCCCCATGCCACAATCTTGAACCATCGCTGGTTGCCAGGGACTCGTCTCGGCTCCTCAGCGTAAAACCTAATCAGCGTATGCACGGTGTGCACGGGGAGTGGCTCAGGTATGCAAAATCCACTAGCCAATTTCATTGGCGTTTTCTCTTTAGTCAGAGATGATCGGGGCTTCCAAGTAAATCCCCTATGTCGTCACGACATAACGTCTCTGTTCCCTCCATCAGGGAACGGGAGTTACGTACGTAACCTAGACGTTATCTTGCCCACATCTCAAAAGTAGAGACAGAATCGGCTTTCCACATCTGTAAGATAAGTTTGTTGTTTTTTTTGCAAGCAACATGCAGAGCGAAATGGCCAGTGCTTGATATTTACTACAAAAGGCATTTTCTGTACCTAAAAGTCCAATACAAAGCTCAGGCTCCAAGTCAACTAAATACACTTCAGAAAGAAATGTAAATATACATTTCCAAAATGGCTGATTTTTACTACATGACCATAAAGAATGAAACAGGGTGCCCTCTAACGTTTTACATTACATTTAGTCAATTAGCAGAAACTTTTTTCCGAAGCGACTTACAATTGAGGAATGCAATAAGCGATACATTAAAAAGAGGCAAACATTCACAGGAAGTGCTTTTAATACAACATTTCAGGCATTCTTCAGAGGCTAAGGAAAGAGAGCAAAGGTGTTTTTTGTTAGTTTTTTTAAGAAGAAGAGATGAGTTTTCAGGTGTCACTTTTAAATTGTCAGGGACTACAATTTTTATATAATATTCCGGATAGGGGTGGGAAGTTCATTCCACTTATTCAGCGGCTGGTCAGGCAGCAGCATGTTTACACACGATGTCGCTGTGGCAAGCCTACCAGGCTGAACTATTAACAGATCTCGATGAGGCGAGGGCTTTAGTCCGACACAGTTTATAACTGCGTCGGCCACTTATGGTTAAATTTGAGCAACATTTAGGAAAATTATAAGAACTTCCTTATGGATGCTCCCTTTTCTCCCTCTGGCCTCTTTTAATAAAAGAGTGAATTTGGTTGTCGAGAGATTTCAGGAATCAGCTAAGCAAACGGCTGCATTCCAGAAACTCCTCCCCCGCCTATTCATATCTCCGGGGCTGCTGAGCGGGAGCAGCCCCAAACATCTAAATCCAGCTCCTCCCACCGTGCCACACAAAAGCAGAGCGTTGCTTATCGTGCTCCCCCTCATAAAGACTGGGGCAACCTTCAAAGAGTAAAACGGATCTGAGGACCGTTATTAATTCTAAGAAGGCTGTGGGGAAATGGTCCTGACGCCCGAGGGCTCAGGCCAGTGAGGACTTCCCCCTCGAAGTAGAACGGTTAACACCTCTTTTTACGGTGCCCGTCTCCGTTCGATGTCCTCAGGGACGCCCGAGGGCTCAGGCCAGTAAGGACCACTCCCTCCCCCCCCCAAGTGGAGCGGTCAACATCTGATTCAATGTTGCCCATAAGCTAATCAGCATATGATGATTTCTGAAGATCATGTGACACTGAAGACTGGAGTAATGATGCTGAAAATTCAGCTTTGATCACAGAAATAAATTACATTTTAACAGATATTCAAATAGAAAGCAGCTGTTGTACATAGTAAAATTGTATTTTGGATCAAATTAATGCAGGCTTGATGAGCAGAAGAGGCTTCTTTAAAAAAACTTAAAATCTTACTGTTCAAAAAAGTTTTTGTATATAAATATATATATTTAATGCATATAACTGGTAGGTTATATACATTACAGAAATGTTATATTGTAATATGATATGTATATATATTTTTATTTATATATATATGTTTTCTTCTGGTGAGATTCATTACTTGAAAACTATGTTTTCCAAAAAAGAAACGTGCTGCAAATAAAATGTATTTGGTTGTGTTGTGAGCATTTGCAGTGTGTTTCTTTATTTGTTTGTGTTGTGAGCATTTGCACCATCTGCTGTCAAAATGCTGAAAATGTTTTCTTGATTTACTCGTGCTTTTTCTATGTGCATGTGTTTTCTGTGCAACATTATATTTCATGCATACTGCTAATGACACCTTGTGGCCGAGTTTGGTACCTCATGCCTATTTTAAAATGTAAAGACATATAAAAAAAAAAAATGAATTAATACTAAATAAATAGTCTGGATTCATTTTTGTTACCAAAAATAGATGTTTATTATTTTTTACTCTATTACAGTCCCTTAAACATGAACCCTGGTGTAGCCTAAAAGTGCTTGCTTGGGGCAATCAATTAATCAAACAAGAAATACCTCTTGTTCAGTGATATTGGGTTTGTGTGCACAACATGATGGAATTTTTCAGATGTGGGGTGGATGAAGTTCACATAACACATGATTAATTAAACCAAAAGCAGCTATAACGACACAAAAAAACTAATTTACAGAAATTGCAATTTCACTCTTGAACACACACACACACACACACACACACACACACACACACACACACACACACACACACACACACACACACACACAGAGGTTTCCATGTTCAATGGAGACATTCCATAAACTTAATGATTTTTATCCTGTACAAACTGTATTTTCTATCCCCTTACCCTAAGCCTAAAAACCTAAAAATATTTAAAAAAGTCCCCACAAGATCAAAATTGACTGGTATTACATCAGCGGTATTACATTCGGTCCTCGTGATGTACTGTGAGGTTACACTTTACAATAAGATTTCATTTGTTAACACTAGTTAACTACATTCCGTTAACATAATCTAACATTGAAATACTTCTGAAGCATTTATTAATCTTGGTTAATGTCCATTTCAACATTTTCTAAAACACAGTTAAAATAAAAAATTGATTTTATAATATTAGTATTATTGTTCAATAATATCACTGTTAATATTACTTCATTGAACTGAGCTAACATGATAATGATAATTAAATATGTGGAAGTCGTGGCCTGATGGTTAGAGAGTCAGACTCGTAATCGAAAGGTTGTGAGTTCGAGTCTCGGGCTGGCAGGAATTGTCAGTGGGGGGAGTGAATGTACAGCTCTCTCTCCACCTTCAATACCATGACTGAGGTGCCCTTAAGCAAGACACCGAACCCCCAAATGCTGCCCACTACGGGTGTGTGTGTGTTCACTGCTGTGTTTGTGCACTTTGATGGGTTAAAAGCAGAGCACAAATTTCCGAGTATGGGTCACCGAATGGCCACACGTCACTTTCACTTAATCTTTAATAAGATTAACCAAGAGGAATAAATACAGTAATAAATGTATTGCTCATTGATAGTTGATGCTTTTATTCATCAAGAATAGATGAAACCAAAACAAAAGTTTGATTGAGTACACAACCTTTGATGTCAACAGTAAAGGACAAAATATTTTAAAGATGTACATTAACAGAAACAATAAAATATTTACATTAATTTATAAAGGCTATCTTAATGTAAGGTTAAAAAGAACAGGTAAATTAATCGTACAAACTTTTCACATGTGTTTTAAATTCGATTCTGTAAAGATTTCTTCTTTTAATCATCTCGAACATTTTTACAGTCCTTTTCACTGACTGCTGCAAAAGAGCATGTCAAAACCTTCATCTTTTTCTTCTGGCTTTGTGTCTGGGTTTGAAGTGTGTGAAAGTGAGGAGCTTGTGGTTAAAAGGAAAAGCAAGTTCATTTTCGGAAGGCAAGTACAGGAAACAACTATAAATACAATAAAACTACAATTTAATAATTTTTGAGCAATTATTTCAGCTTTGGGGAATAATTTATTAAAGATTCGATATTGATTTGATTGAATGGGTATTAATCCAAAACTTATGATTTATACTTTATCAACGACTCGTCCAGTGACCGTTACAATCAGTATAGCTTTAACATTTTAGTTTATCTTACTTCGTGGCCAATGATAAAACAAACAAAATAGTCCTTTATATAATTTTTGAGCTAGGTAACGCGATCTTTGGCAAATAGTTTAAAACTTGAAAATCACACAGCACGAGACATCATTCTATATAAATGAAACAAGGTTTATTTGCTAACTGTTATTCTACAATACATGACAGACTAAACTTAAGATTAAAAATACCATCGGTTCCAATAACACAGCACGCCTATAGAAGACATAAAATGCAACATATATTGTCTCTTGAGTATATCGCTTTAACCTTAATAGCAGCAGCAATTACTCATTGTCTTTGGCAATCCTTCATGCGAGCTTGAGTCTTTTCTGTTCTGTCAAAGAAGAGAAAAACCCGCATTTCTCTTTGAATGCATGGAGAACGAAAGGGGCTTTACGGGGTCAGGAAGTCACTTTGGGTGTGTCTCTTTGGTGCTTCAACGCTGGACGCCTCATCATAAAACAGTCTTCCCTAGTTGATAACATTGAATTATGCGTTAAACAGTCACGAGATTCCAGGAGTGTGGTCACTGTCCTATCTCCAAATAAGAAGTTCCTTTCTTCTGTGTTTATTTTATGGGTCTTGTGGGAGATAAGGAAAGCATGGCAGGAAACTAGACAGTCTTATAGTCTTAAAGTCTAATTTATCATTCTTATAAGAACTTTGTTCTAAAGTATATTTAGGTAATTTCTTTCTCGATAACAAACTTATACAAAAGACATAAGAAGCTTCTTCTGGCAAGTCGAACACTTTCAAATTAAATTTCTTTAATTATGCCAGTATTTTACATGGTAAAAGGCAGAAGTACTGAAATCCATCTTAAATGTATTAACTATATTAACATTAGCTATTTTAAATGAGAGAAGTATTTGCAACAAAACAACAAAGTTTGATTGGGTGCACAACCTTCAATGCCAACAATAAAAGACATGGGGTGATATGTTGAAAAACGGCTTGATAATTATGTTAAAACTATTTCATATTTGTATATTAATGTTACTGTATAATAAAAAACCTTTGAAATATATTAATTTAGGCTACAGAATGGCTGTCAAACATATTCATAACAGATTTATTTAAGCATAGCCTACATTAAATAATTCAGACAAAATATCACTGATTCTTGAGGCATGGGACAAAACATTTACATTTATACATTTAGCAGACGCTTTTATCCAAAGCGACTTACAGTGCATTCGGGTTATACATGTATTGTCAGTATGTGTGTTCCCTGGGAAATGAACCCACAACCTTTGCGCTACTAACGCAATGCTCTACCAATGTTTGAATATTGAATATGTTTGAAAATTAAAATATTTTAAATTGTAGGCCTAAAAGTTAGAATGTATTTAACACATTTAATCCTTAAATTGAATTTGATCATCAAATGTATGACACTTATTGTCTTCTCACTACATCTAAAACAGTTTGTCCACAGAGAAGTGTTCAATCATTCATATGCTATAAATGATGAAAAAATATATTGTTTATCAAAGGCAACATAATAATATCTCAAAAGCAAGGTTATTCAGTGGTGTTTCATAAGGTTTTCAAAGTTTAACTTTTGTCAACACCGTCAGACATTCATTAAAATGTAAAAAAAAATATATATATTAAAATATATATTCTAGACTTAATGTTTCAAGAAAATTACAAGCTATCGACACTGTGTTGCTTGAGGTAGCTGATATGTTTCCGCCACTGAATATAATTTTTTTTAATAAGTCGTAAGGTTATAGAGACTTTTTCTCTCACAATTCTGACTTTTTCCACAATTGCGAGTTTTAAAGTCATAAGATTTACTTGATGGTGACACTATTTCATAGAGGATTGTTTTAGTTAATACTAACTTTAGTTACAATATACAAATTAAGCTTGGATGAGCTTTATTTGTCACATACACAATTATACAGAGTATAATGAGGAGTGAAATGTGTTCTCTGCATTTAACCCATCCAAGTGTACACTTGGAGCAGTGGGCAACCCGACTGTGCAGCGCCGGGGGAGTCGTGGACTTCCTGTCGGGCCGGAGTTGAACCCACAACCTTGGGTTACCTCGGGTTTCAAGTCAACGCTCTATCCATTAGGCCAACGACTGAGTTAATACCCACAAGTGTCCGCCACAGATAGCAAAACACTATTTTGCAATATTTCCCAAGTTCTGAATTCACTAACATGCTTCACAAATCAACTTAACTTCTCACTTTGGCCGTCTAAAGAGAATTTCCCTTCTGCTCGATTGAACAATGACAATGGTTCTCTGGAACAATAACACTTAACTAATTAAAAGGTTAAAATACTTCAAATAAACTGAGGGCTCAGATGGCAACATACACAGTATGTTTGCCACTGCAACTAGATTTAACCCTCAATGACATGCCAGTCAAGATTCAAGGACATTTATTCAATATTTAAACTGATGACTATTGACGGGCAAAACAAAAATTCAAGAAAAATTCAGGAGATAATTATATCACATAACACAGAAACAGGACTAAAATATAAATTAATCTACACTCACGACAATGACCTTCACAAGTTATGCGAACAATTAATTCACAAAATCCCACATAATACAGCAACATGAAAAATATGTTAATGTAATAATATAATAATAATAATAATAATCTGTGAATCTTTTTTTAGGTTACATTTTGTACTTACATAAGACCAAGCCGAGGATCAATACTAAGGTCCTAGTGCAAAATAAAATCGCCATTCTAGGTTCAAACACCTCTTCAAAGACACTCTCACAAAGACACTCTCCCTTTAGCTTTGCGTGTGCCCTTTCTTACCAGGAAGTTGCATTTTAAACTATGACACATAGTGCGTGTCATGTCCCCAAATAGGTGATGAGATAGTTATCTCATTTTTTGCTAGGGTTCATTACACCCATAATAAAAAGAGCAGCACATCCAGAAGATACACATTTCAAACTAAAATCACCTACACTTGAATGTGTGAACATTTCAAGACAAATGTCATCAGAGACACAAACATCAATTTCATCGATCAAAGTAACAAATTGGTTACTTGGTTACTCAAAGTATCACCAAAGCATCATCTTCTTGAACATCACCTTGAAATATATGCATTCGATAGGGCAGTGGTTCTCAATTCCAGTTCTCGCATTCCAGCACTCTGCATATTTTGCATGTCTCTCTTATTTAACACACCTGATTCAAATAACCAGCTTGTTAAATCCATGCATGAACTGTGTTCTGATTCGGGTCGGGTATCGTTTGAATTTCATCGATTCTGAATTCAATGCTTATCAATTCCTAGTTTCGATTCCAAAATAATAATATTAATTCAAACATTCAGATGTCAAGCATATTTATTCTGTGTCATTTTACAAAACATTCTGTTACAGCTGAATGACATGAGCAAAAAAATAAGCAGCCTACACTCAAAAAAAATAAGTTGTTGAACGAACTTAAAAAAATTTGAGTAAACTTTTCCATGAAATTTTATTACATTTTTCCACCAAAATCTAATTGGTTTGAAATGAGTTGTTGTAATCTTTTTGTATAAACTTAAATTCCTTCAGTGAAGACTACAAAAAGATAAAGATAAAGTTTTGCCATGCCATGCCTGTGCACAAAACAACAGCAGGGCACAGTAAAATATAAAATTTGATAAGCAAATAAAGAAACATACAACAGATAAATTAGGTATATACATACAAAATAGACAATGTAAATAGGCAAATTATATATGTAATAGTTGCAATCCAGCCGCTACATTGTGATTTTAACATCAGTAGCCTACACTCAAAAAAATAATTAATTGGATGATTTGTAATTGAGTTGGGCCAACTCAATTTGATCAAATATAGTTTAAATTAAATTGATACATTGATGAAGTGATGTTTTTATGCTTGCTAAAACATTTAACTGGATAATAAATTGTTTCTACATTCAAAATAAATTATTTGTTGGATTTACTTAACTTTAGGCATTAGCCAATTTGTTAGGCACAGCATATGATGATATTGTTACATCCATGGCATGCCCATAATTGTTTCTTTGTTATTAAAACAACTTTGTTTCATATTAGCTGGTCCTCAACCCAAGCACATGCTCTACACTTTACCACAATGGTAACCCCCCCAAAACACTAACATACCAGAAACTATTTTAAATACAAACATAAAAGAACATTCAACATTAACAAGTCTCCCAATTTTATCATCTAAATAAAAAATGCCTAAAATAACATTTTATTTCAAGATTTACTCTCCTTATTCAGCCCTGTGCAAAGCATGATGGGAAGGGAAATCCACTTCCTAGTTACACAAGTAAAATCATTTATGTTCTTTCAAAATGAAAAAATTGAGTTGAGCCAAAACGCAACTGTTTCGAGTGAGTTTAACACAACGCAATTATATAAATGGGAAACCTAACATAATGGTGTTAAATCAAAATTATTTTTTTAAATAAACTGAACAGTGTTGGAGAATAATTTTTTTGAGTGTATTGAACACTTTGGCCTACAAGAGGAACTTTTGCCTATATGGCTTTAACAAAAATGCCAGCCAAAACAGCTAGACTAATTTCAACATAAAATTGTTAAAGACAAGTAAAGAGTCCGATATAAAATAGGAAAAAAACGAATCAATTAGCAATAGTGTAAATAAACACAACTGAACCAATTTCAGGTATGCCTAAGAAATTGAAATAAAACTTTGAAAACATTCAGGTTTCCTTTAATATATGAAATATGAATTAATCTTTATTAAAGTTAAGAAAGATATTCAGTCAACATCAGAGAAAGATTGTTCTTTGATTAACATAATGATAGACAGGACATGTTTATTAGGCTGCTCTTTAACAGCGAATGCACACGATCTAAAAATACTGTAATGCGTTTTCTAATACGAAAAAAAAAGTATGACATACCTCTATAAATATATACAATTTAAATAATTGTCTCGGACACTTTAATGCCTGTTGAATGGAACCACCGTATTTTCCCCGTAAGAGCAGTTGCAGCCATTTGTAAATTGAATGTGTCTGGCTGCCGGTGTCATTGGCTTCCAGCTATTTTTAGCTCTACAAAATGGTGTTTTGCTGCTTGATTTGGCAAATTGGTGTGTCTTGCCATTTTATTTTAATGCCTAATCTTAATAATGATGACACTGGTTTGTAGTGCAAAGAGTTTTACCGTTTACTGCCCTTTGTTGGTCTTTTCATTATTTCCCAACAGCGGCTAATGAACCGGAAGTTTCCCACATTCACAGAAAACAAAATGTGACCATGGACCACAAAACTAGCCTTAAGTGTCAATTTTTCGAAATTGCGATTTATGCATCATATGAAATCTGAATAAATAAGCTTTCCATTGATGTATGGTTTGTTATGATGGGACAATATTTGGCTGAGATACAACATTTGAAAATCTGGAATCTGAAGGTGCAAAAAAATCTAAATATTTAAAAAATCGCCTTTAAAGTCCAAATGAAGTTCTTAGCAATGCATATTACTAATCAAAACAAAGTTGTTATATATATTTACGGTAATACATTTACAAAATATCTTCACAGAACATGATCTTTACTTAATATCCTAATTATTTTTTGCATAAAATAAAAATGTATAATTTTGACCCATACAGTGTATTTTTGGCTATTGCTACAAATATACCTCAGTGACTTACGACTGGTTTTGTGATCCAGGGTCACATATAGGATACAGGGATATGCTCCCTTTGAACAGGAATCACGGTGGATTATTCTGTGAAGTTCGCTTTGCAATGCACTTATGGTCGAGTTGAGCAAACGCTGAAGTGATAAGACACACAAATTGTGCAAAGCGGTGGGTCATGATGAGGACTGGAATTAAAAACCACTGTGATAGGGGGACCGTCATTTTTTTTTTATAAACATGCCTCATATACAAACATAACTGTTTGGAAATCATTGTGATATTGATGTTTCATCCACAATATACATAAATAGCTTAATGTTGTTGTCAATCTCAAACATTTTCTTCTCTTACACAGCTTACAAATCTTGTTTGATTCTCGTCTATTTCTCACTTTCCAAGCCCTCTGCATGCAGACAGTACAGCAAGATACCACTACATTGCGGGTTCTCTCTCTCTCTCTCTCTCTCTCATTTATTTATATTTTTTATTTCTTGCTTAAACCTAATTGTTACAAGATAAATCAGGTAGGAATAACTATGTAAGGTAACAATTGCAGGTCACAACTTTTAACAGTGGCACCAAAAGTAAATGCATTTATAAATTACACTTTTCTTTACTTCTCTTTAGCACTTATTTTTTGTCTGTCACATTTAATATTCAAAGATGCGTGCCAATTTAAAAAAGTCAACTTCCTGCCAAAACCAGTGGCAGTGAAACCAACTATTAGTGTGAATGTTCACAGGCTTAATATATCTGCTTTGATGAGGTTTAGGTTTTTAAATGGTTTTATACTATTATATTTGCTTTTAAAAGCTAAAACACACATTACAACTGGCCAAATGTAAGAAAATGCATTATATGAATATGTAGGAAAATCAGATGCAAAGACCAGGAGACTTTGGTGTCCTTGAAGGATTCTTTATTGAGAATGAACTGTATGGTGCTGCAGTCATCACGGTCATTCAGTGGGCAGTCCGTATCTATATTGGTATCCATATTATTCATGCAGTCCATATCCATATTGGCCTTACAGCCAGGGTTAAACAGAGGTGAGAAAATGGCCCCCCAAATGTGAGCTCAAAGAAGGTAAGCTAAATAAGCTAAAGATTTATGATCATAATGCGCAGAATGCCTAGACTCTATAGAATCCTATATCTCCGAATGTTTTAAGCAGCGCCTGGTCAAGAGAGACATGTAAACATTCACACAAATTTAACTTAGGAAGATTTGGTTGGATTCAAGTTCTGGCATAACTTCACAACTTGAAACTATATTGAATCGAATCAGTAAATTGATACCATCACTTACACCTTTAATGGTGAATACAATATAGTTCACCTTAGTTTTTCATGTCATGTCAGGATGTAGGATCAACAGATTCTTCAATTTGTGGTCGCACAAAAGTATAAAACAAGGTATAAAACCTAAATAGACATGGTACCTACAACAAATAGTAGGTAGTAGGTAGAGAAATGGGCTGTCTCAAAGGGTGATCAACCACTTTCAACCACAGTAAGTTCTCTCTCTCAAAAGCACATTTGCAATTTTGTTGTCAAATAAGCAAAAACTTACAGTAAATTCCTCGGCTCAAATTTTAGATTGTCATTTTTTTTTCTGTAGAATGATAAACATGTATAGTGATGAAAGCTAAAATATTAAATGTCACATGTTTAATAATGTTTATTAATCATTAAATTGCTTTTTACAGAGATTGGAAGAGGTATTAGTAAAATTCATTGACTTTAGTAATCTTATATTGTTACATTATATGCCAGTGGTGACCATTCAAAAATGGGAAAAAGCACTTTTACATTTTTTTTCTCCAAAGTTTGCATGCCTTACTCATTTGTCCACTGAAATGTGATAATATTCAACAATCTGGACATGGAGCTACATTTTGATCTCCTCATCTCTGGAACTGAACTATATAGGGTCTCTTATACTTCTTCAGTTACATGCACACAACTTTGGGGAAATAATATTTGAGTATGAGAATAATGAATTGAGACAGCCTTTGTCGTGCCACTGTTATGCATTCAGTCTTTAAATACTGCCTCTGAATTTGGACACAGCTGATAGTTACTAGCCTTAGCAAGCACAGCTAATAAATTTTTCAGTATAGCGAATTTATCAGCGCAACATTATGAACTATATTTTATTTTATAGACCCTTTAGTCTTTAGTTTAAATACCATGTTGACAGAAGTAATATTCATAAAAGAGAAGAATTCTATTTTCATTCTAGGCTAAATTTAGCACACTTAAATTAAGATAAGCTAAGTGCCATTTGACCAATATGCAGATTAGTGTATTCAGTCTGAAAGCTGTTACCTGTGTGTGGACAGAAAATAACTACACATGTACCAATTAATCCTGCTGGTTACATTTCCTGTTTTTCTACAACCTTTTGAACCTACTCCAGCACCTTTCGATGGACTGACAAAACCAGCCCTCTGACCTGAAATAAATCTTTTCTGCACTTGCAACCATATTTCTCATGATTTGTGGCTGTCTGGCACTGGTCCACATGATGGTGTACTACCTGCTTGCATAAACATCTCAGGGGCATGCGCTGTGTGCTAGTGATGGCTGCATCCAATTCTGTGCTATATGGCATGCAAGAAAAAAATGTAAAATAAAATGTGAAACAGAAATACATGTTAAAATAAAGTCCTTATAGAGTTGCATTCATCTAATAAAATGTATATGTAGGCCTATGATAATTTACACTCAAAATTGTGTAGCATAATGTTTTATAATGTGCGACAGTACTGAAGTACAAATATCTCTAACTACTATTTACCGCCTGTTGTTAGAAAATGCTGCTATTTTTAGTGTAAACTAAATTTATCATTATTGGCACTTAATTGTAACTAGAATGTATCACTTTTCCACTTAATGTAACTGCCAAAAATATAATTGTTCAATTAAAGCTCAGTTTTGATTCAGTTCTGTTCAATATGCTGAATTAATGTTCATTGTTTGTCGTGTGCGTCAATATTTGTTTGTCAATATTTTACAGAGCTCTGATGACTGTAGTTCCAAGAAATAGTTACTGCCGTGAGTTATTATTTTGGAATAAATGTAAAATGCTTTGTTCATACTGTTTTTTTTTTTTGTTGATAGTGTATAAGTAATGTTTATTTAACCAAGAAACTGTGACTGGGGCATGACTTTACATTTAATAATAATAAAAAAAACTTTAAAAAACTGTGAGTACTTTGCCTCGTCATTTCAGAAGACCACTGACCGGTTTCATTATATACATTTTATCTGTAACCGAGGGCTGAAAACTTTTGAGTAAGGTGATAATTATTAAGCTCAGGTGAGCTTTATTTGTCACACACACAATTATACGCCGTATAAACAGCAGTGAAATGTGTTCTCTGCATTTAACCCATCCAAGTGCACACACACACTTAGAGCAGTGGGCAGCCGACACTGGGGCGCCCGGGGAGCAGTTGGGGGTTCAGTGCCATGCTCAAGGGTCTCACCTCAGTCGTGGACAATTGCTACTGGATATGAGATTCAAACCCACAACCTCGGGTTACAAGTCCGACTCTATCCATTAGAGCCACGACTTGCCTTAAAGGTCAAGGTCAGTTTATTCATATGGCACATTTAAACAACTAGTGCATACCAAAGGTGCTGTACAAAACCAATAAAACATAATAAAATTAATAATATGAAAACAAGATGAAATAATAAAATAAAACGTTTTAATAAAAAGAAAGAGTTTGTACACAAATTACAGTTCAACCAAAAGCCTGGGAATATAAGTAGGTCTTCAGCTGTGAAATAAAACCATAATACAAGTTGCAGATCTGATGTCCTGAGGTAAGCTATTCCATAGACTTGGAACAGCTGTTGGAAAAGCTCTTGAACCAAATGTAAGGATGTCAAAACTTTAGGGCCTAACCCCCAGACCCCAGAGGTTGAAGGCAATACCGGTACTAAGCTTGGTATTCAAAACAAAAACAAATGATGCAGATTACTTCTTCAAGTGTTGCAAATATGAACTGTTTGGGTGTGAAAAGTTTATCTTGCTGTGGTAAAGAGTGTTATTTGGTAAAGTTATTTTTGCAAATGGCCTTCTCAAGAAGAATGAATTCACAGAAATGAGGAAATAGATGTGCATGCGAAATGTGCATCTTTCATTTGTTTGTTATAAATGTCTGGATGTTCATTTGCATTCAGAGAATTTACGTTTACAAGAACATGCTCATGTGAGAACAGAGACAACACCCTTGCACAAGAAAATGGTTTGGTAAGTACAAACGTTCCTGCATGTGTGGAGAGCTGTTTTTAACTATACTGATGACATTTTCAGCTTATTTTTAATATTTTTAAATCCCATCATGTAGTTTGGTGCTGATTCTAGACTTCCGGGGGCCCTACGCAAAACTGTGTCGCCACTGGCGGGGAGTGGGGATGAAGGAAACGCATTTGTCCTTGTTTCACTCCATCTCGAATCGCACTCGAGAAATAGTCTCTTCCGACACTTTCAAATCTATTTTTTTTTTTTTCTCAAACAAGAGACTGTACGACATTCACGTTACATGATTTGACAAATTTTTACATAGAGAGGGTGACAGCGCACCGCATTAAAATAAAGGATCATTCATGTTTTCACAACAGCTGGCCAAATTCAAAAGCGAAACAAAAATTATAGCATCTTTGAGAGCAAGGGGGGCCTGGTGTTTCGGGACCCTACGCAGCTTGCGTATTCTGCATATAGGGAGGATCGGCTCTGATTTAGGTTTATGACAACATGATCACACCTGAGGCCTGTTGCACAAAGCTTTTGGTTTTTACCCAGTGCAATGACTTTATTAGCTCTTAATTTAGCTTTTAGGGAATTGGTTCTTAAAGATATTATGTTGATTTCTTCAGATTTATCTTATTCAAACTTTGTAATTTATAAGTTATCAACGGTTTGTCCAGCGAGCTTTAAAATCAGTATATCTTAACAATTATATGTTTATGTTACTACGTGGCCAACAATAACAAACAAAACTCTTGTAGTTTATCAATTTTGAGCAAAGTAACAAGGATCTGGGCAAAGATGGACTTTAAAATATACAACACAAGACAATGATTCTCTATATATGAAACAAAGTTGATTTGCTATTCTACGGTACATTAAACTAACTAAACACACACAGATGTTCAGGTAATGAGTTACTGTTTGCATGACATTCCCAAAATTCTAGTATCTGCGACTAGATCTTTAAATTCAACCCGAGGAAGATCACAAAACAGAGATTTGGCTATCTTTGCTGCTTAATAGGTAGCAAGTGCAGAGACTGTAAAATTGGAGTAATATGATAGTATTTTCTTGACTTGGTAAGGTCTCTAGCCGCAGCATTTTGTACTATCTGTAGCTTGTTTATTGAAGATGCAGAACAACGACCTAGCAGTGCATTACAGTAGTCCAGTCTAGAGGTCATGAATGCATGAACTAGCTTTTCTGCATCAGAAACAGTTAACATGTTCCGTAGCTTGGCTGTAGATGAAGTAACAGTACAACTGTTTAGTTGCAAATTGTGATCCAAGATATTCTGAGTACTGTTGTTTTGGTCCAATAAGTAATATCTCTGTCTTATCTGAATTTAATAGGAGAAAATTATTGGTCATCCAATCTTTTATATTTTTAACACACTCTGTTAGCTTAGATAGTTTAGAAGTTTCATCTGGTTTTGTTGAGATATATAGTTGAGTGTCATCAGCATAACAATGGAAAAATCCCGTGATATTCTAACAATATTACCAAGGGCAACATGTATAATAAAAATAGCAGAGGACATAGGACAGATCTTTGTGATACTCCATACTTTGCTGGTGACAATTGAGATGACTCCCCATTTAAATAAACAAAGTGGTAGCGATCGAACAGGTAGGATCAAACCATCTTACAGCCTGCCCTTGAATACCTGTATAGTTTTGTAATCGATCTATGAGTATGTCATGATCTATAGTGTCGAACGCAGCACTAAGATCAAGTAATACTAACAATGAGATGCAGCCTTGGTCTGACGCAAGAAGCAAATCATTTGTCATTTTAACAAGTGCCGTTTCTGTGCTATGGCGGGGCCTACAACCTGACTGCTATTTTGATAATCGATTAGTTGGCCGATTATTCTTTCGATTGATCGATTAAATAAAATTATTTAATTTTATTGACAAAAAACACACTATTCCACATTCTGCTCAATGTCTTTCAAACAAACTGAATGCTATGAAAACATACAGTGCTTCATTTATTAGACCACCTGTCATAAAGAGAAAACAAATATTTTAGGAATCTGTCACTTTTTGACTGTAATTGGGTATATGAAAAAAACACTATAAATTGCTCTGCCTTTCTTTCATAGATAACAGCAATAATTATATTATAGAATTAGAAATATTCTACTACTGTTACTAAAGAGCTTACGCATTTTGGAGGACTAACCAATACAGAAAGCTAAAACATGATTTTGGTAATCACCAATGCTGTTAGTTTAGAGCAGCAGTGGCACAAACCTTACATCATTTGTTAAAACCCTTACATAAATGTGTTTTAATAAATTTGTTAAGCATTGTATATAGTGAATATAGTTTAAATCTATTTTAAAAATGTAAATAATAATAAAGATAATAAAGACTCGGTGTTAACCAACAGGTGAGGAATGTTCTGCAGGAACACACGTTCACTTTGATCACAGTCACGTCTTACTGTCATTTCTTTATCCTGTAAAAGGCGGTTATGGAGCGTCTCATATTTATATTCAGACAATTACATGCTTTTGTCCCTTTAAAGTTCCTACTCTCATAAAATATTCACACTGCATGTTGACTTTTAAACCTTAAATTAACTTTCAAAAACCGATATTTCAGCACAATGGATATTTTGCGCTGCATATTCTGTTAATTGTCTCCCTCTCTGTTCCGTCTGTCTGACTCGCGTGCACACACCTACCGCGCCGATAATCATTCGGTATTTTAAACTTAACACAGCCTGTCAGGACAGACCTTTATGCAAAAATGGAAATGCTCACGTGAATTTGTGACATTTATAGATAAGGATATGACCGTAAACTGAACATTTTTGCACTGGGGACACACACGCATGTGTCACAGTGCCTGACAGGACAAACATTTACACTAATGCATTAAATTAAAGCTCAAAATAAAGAATTATCATGTTTTGGGCAGCTTGGATCACATACTTCTCCGTGGCATTTCATTCTGTTTTCTCCACTATTTTTAGATGCATTTTGTCGATAGAAATGCATTATTCAGTGCTGTAATTTGAGCAACCGGCTGAAGTTGGACGTGCACTGTGGGCAGACCTGACTAATCGATAATTATAATCATTGTCAATGATTTTCATAATCGCTAATAATCGATTAGTTGTTGAAGCCCTAAATCGCACAATTATGAAATCGAAGAAATCGTTCTGTGACAATAACAGCTGTTTACGTAGCTTCACAGTGAACTACGACTCTGTGTATTAATAAATGCTGCTCCATTTGAAAGCACGTAAAAATAATACCACGTTTAATTACATGTTTTACCCCAAACTCACTTCATCACGTCAGTCGAGTGTTTGAAAAAATCCTTCTGTGAGATGATGTGGCTTCTTACACAGAATAAGGCATGCAACATATTTCATTGTATTCTAAGCAATGATAAAGGCTATGTCGATTAGCATTGAATTATTATATACTTTATTAAAATGAAAATTATAATAATAATTACATGGAGACGTGCTGAAATCGCGTTTGGTCTCGTACTGTATCGCGTCCCTTGTCAGTGTTGGGCACGTGCTTGGCCATTTATTGTGATTAACAGGAAATTGTGTTTAAGCGCCAGCAGAAGACAGAAGTGTAAAGTAATACTCTTTGAGGGAAGAAGTCTATCAGCGGAAGTTAAAATCAACTAGTTAGTGTATTTACTTCTCATTAGTGTTTAGCGCAGTTGTTGTTGCTAGGAAACGCTTGTTTTGTTTACTGTGTGGAGACATGCTGAAATCGCATTTAGTCTCGTACTGTATCGTGTCTCTTGTCAGTGTCTGCGCTTGCTTGGCCATTTGTTGTGATAAACAGCTTTAGCTGTATTTTTTGTTTTCATTTAAATGTTTAGTTTTGAAATGTTGTTGTATGCATTTGTCATTTTATTTAATTTCTCAATTTTCTTAAATGTGTGTATATATAGTATTTATAGAGTTTCAACTTATAGTTTTTGATTACTTTTTCTTATTTGTAAGTCACTTTGGATAAAAGCGTCTGCTAAATGACTAAAAAGTAAAAGTAAAGTAAAAAGAACTCATAAATCATATATTGTCATAGTTCTGTCTTTATTAGTCACGTTGAGTCAATGAAAGCAGTTAAATCATCTGTTTATTCATCCGCATCGATAGGCATTTCCTTGGTTTCTTCTTCGGGGTGTATTTGGAGTTTCGGTGCGAGAGTGCCCTCTGACCTTCAGATGGAGATTTACTGCTGATCACAGAACTATGCTTCACTGAGGGATACGCATGACAATCACAGCTTTTGCCTAATTGCGATTTCATTTTGATTAATCGAGCAGCCCTAGTGTATATTATATGTTGATACCTATGCAACATATTAGTGTTCTAAGGATCTTTACTAGTTTTTTTTATTAACATCCAATCCAGTTCATATGCAAATTACCATGCTCGGAGACAAAGAGCCATATACTTTCCCTCCAAATGTGAAAGTCACCATTGGTTCTTTGACCCCCCAGAGGTGTGACCTCTATAGCAGATAAAGCTCTCACATCAGTGATGCTCCTGCCAGTTTGCTGATCTTTTAGATACTGAGAAGATGAGGATGTGATCTAGAACTCTTCTGGACCCTTAAGTTTTTGTGCCAGGCCTTGCGGCCTTGACTTTCCATTCAACCAAAGATCCTCGGATCTCAGCAGATCTCTTTCTTAGCTCTTTTTCACTTTCTTCCTGGGAAGAAGCTCCCAATTACCACCAAGCCAGAATAACATCCTTTGGAGTTCATCGCCCTGTAAACCCGGAAGAACTTGAATTCCAACAGCACCAAACCATCAGAACTTTCATCTGAGACTGCATACGGACACTCGGTCAATGACCAAGGCCATAAAAGTATCGTACATTTAACTAAACGAGACAAGGTTTAGTATAATTTATAGACCCCCTTATAAACGGCGCTGATGGTTTTATTCAGGCGGTTAACTGACTCTTTCCATAACATCCTCTGGTTTCTCTAATGGCTTCATTCCTCCACTTTATATGTACGTGTGAGTGTATGTTTATTCGTTTGTTTGATTGTTTAGATTAATTATGTGATTTTAGTGATTGTCAAACATGATCATTACTTAAAAAGATAAAGTTTGAATCATTTTAATAGTAGTCTAGTAGTAGCATTATGTACACTGTTAGACTTTGCTGTAATTTTACAGTTACTTACTGTAAAAAAGTACAGTAAAATACCATATATATGATTTACGGTTAACTACTGTAATACACTGCATTATGGGTATTTCTGTATTAATTTTACAGTAATTTACTGTATATGGGAATTTACAGTATTTTGCTGTAATTTTACAGTTATTTACTGTAAAAAAAGTCCAGTAAAATACCATATATATGATTTACGGTTAACTACTGTAATACACACTGCATTATGGGTATTTTTTATTAAGTTTACAGTAATTTACTGTATATGTGAATTTGCAGTATTTTACTGTTTACACAAAAGCAGTAGTGCTACTGTAAATGAAGAAGACAGGTTTCTTGAATGTGCTGCGGACATTTTAATAGGCCTAAAACATACATTTACATTTAGTCATTTAGCAGACACTTTTATCCAAAGCGACTTACAAATGAGGACAATGGAAGCAATCAACAAAAGAGCAATGATATACAAGAGCTATGACAAGTCTCAGTTAGCTTTAGGCAGTACACTAACGTTTTTATATATAATAAATAAAAAGAAAACCGATAGAGCAGAAAAAGAATAGAGCAAGCTAGTGTTAGAGGCATTTTTTGCTTTTGTTAATTGTATGATAAACCGGTGTTCCTGTATGGCTCAGTGGTTAGAGCATTGGTTGTGGGTTCGATTCCCAGGGAACATATACTGACAAAAATGTATAACCGGAATGTACTGTAAGTCGCTTTGTATAAAAACGTCTGCTAAATGCGTAAATGTAAATGTAAAATAAACAAAAAGAAAACAGAATACAAAAATATTAGAAATGCTACTGTTAGTTTTTTTAAAGCATAGAATTAGAATAGAGATTGCTAGAGTTAGAGGGTCAAATAAAGATAGAAGAGATGTGTTTTTAGCCGATTCTTTAATTCGATCCAATTCGATTTCAATTGATTCTTGAAAACATCAAGACAATATGCACATATAGGCCTATTAAAATGTCATATGATAATGTTTTATAGTTTATAATCTTGTTCGAAGAAAATCATGAATCAGCATTCATTTTCTCATTTTAAAATTTATTTAAAAAATCACACACCCATACGCATGTTCTATTAGTATTTATAATAAATAACGAAATAATAATAAACAATAATAATAATAATAAATAATAATAAATCCACAATTGGGTTCCCACCGTTTTTCAAAATAGGCTATCAGAAAAAAATACAGACTGGTATCATTTAATTTAATTATTATTTGTGTAATGTCATGGTAATACACAAGTGGTGATACAAATGTAATTTGTAAATTATTACAAACAAAAATATATATATATAAACTTTACTTACACATCACACAATTTAAACTGTTACTCGCGTGCAAAGCCCGCGCAACAACCTGGCAGAGGTTATATAAACTGAGGTTTGTGTCCAGTGCGCATAACGGACGTCCCTTATGAATGGATCGTCAGGCGCCAGCTGCAGATTTTCCTGAGGTAAGTAGGCTACTTTTATTTATGTTTACAAACTTTCAACAAATGTATTTTATTAGTTATTTTTGATCGTAAGCATTACCAATATCAATTCAATAAAAATATATGAAGAAAACAAATAATAAAATCGAATTATTGGCTATGACAAGCAGGACTGTTCGTTTTCCTCAAAACTGCTGCTTTGACAATGTAATATTTACACGAATAATGCGGCCAGTTATGGTGTTTTACTCGTCAATTAAACGAATAACGTTACCGTTAAATGCCGTTAAATGCGTGTGACGTCATTTGAGTAGCTCTCAAAGGCTCTCTCGTCGCTCTCGCTTCTCTCTTGCTTGCTCTCTCTCTCTCTCTCTCTTCCTCCTCTCTCTCTCTCTCTCTCTCTCTCTCTCTCTCTCTCTCTCTCTCTCTCTCTCTCTCTCTGTGTGCGTCTGCTCTATTCAGGAACACACACAAGTTCAAGTTGCTTTACTGGCATTACATTTTAATTAAAGTATTGCCAAAGCATTTGAAGCAGTGGTGTAGTCTACGTGATACGCAGGTATACGCCGTATACCCACTAGGGAAGGACAAGGATTTGCGTATACCCACTTAAAAAAAGCATGCGGATACGTAACAACATCGTTTTGTGACAGATGTCTTGTGAACTTTCACAAGTTCATTCATAAATTCACCCAGTCTATGTTGCGAAGCACCGTCTTTCTGATAATCACACCGTATTTCTGTTGACGATTATTGCTAAGCTTTAATTAACTAATAAATGAGATATGAAACGAACTACCCCCTTTCAGTGTTTTCATAAGCAGCCTGTCCCTGAAGCTGCTGTTGCAAACAGATGACAGGAACATGAGGGTGCTTGAGCACCTGCCCTTTACCCAAAGTGCCCTTTTGTCAAGGCAATTTTATTTTTATTTATTTTTATTAAACACCCTTCTGTGAAGGCCTGCCAAATCTAACTATTAGTAGAATTAATGATTAATAATTTAGCCGTAAATAAAATCACCCACATGATAACCTTTCACCTGACGACCTCATCCGAACGATCCCTCGCGCTCAGGCACCACTTCAATATCGTCCGCGCCACGGTTGCAGCTTAAGTAAGTGGGGTTCTCAGCGGAGTGGTATGCTTGTTTACTTATCATTATTATTATTTTACAAGAACAACGTGAAGAGAACATGCATTGCACAGCTTTTGTTTAAATCGTGTGTTTAGCCTGCAGCAAACGCCACTTCTAACGTTATACACAGCAGCAGCACCATAAACAAAGGTGCATGTGTTCACTTCGTTCGTGCTATTTGAGGGAGAAAAGTTTCATGGGGGTGGAAGGGTCTGGTATTTTAATGTCATTTGACTAAAATCTATTCATACTTCTACTTTTATTGTTACAGTATTGTAACGTATATCGGCAGGAATTCAACTCTACAAGTCACCAGAAGGGGGGGGGCAGCTAAAGAATCAGCAACCCTCTAAAGCCCCTCCTCCGCCTCAGCACAAAAGCGCGCGTTTTCTTCCTATTATGGAACAAAGGAATGGGCCGAGAACGTTTCCTAAAGACATTCGTTCGTTTCATGACTTTCAAAGCATCCACAAAGAAATATATGGATATTAATGTGTGCTCTTTTCTGATATGCTTGTGGAATATTAATTTAGGAAAACGTGGGCTGATTTCTAATCGTGCTTTAACCTGGAATGTGTAGGGTGCAGTGTTTAGACTTTTATGAATGGTTGCAAAATTTTATGAATCAGTACGATAACGAATGTGGTGATATTATAAATGTGTAAACCTGATAAGAGTTTGAATACAGGGGTACAAACAAGTTATCTTTCCTCACATGAAAGGGGCTTTGCAAAAACCAGCCGTGCAGGCGGGGCTCCGCCCGTACCGACGCTCTGATTGGACCAGCCGTATGTGGGCGATGTCCAAAAGCGGACAGTTTAAAGATGACGCGTGCTTTCTTCTCTCGCAACTCTCTTGTGCTCCTGAACTCGTAACTGCGCTCCAACGCGCGCAAGGCTGACCTGGAAGCCGGTCCGCTGGACGCTCACCTCGGAACCAACCATCGGAGGGAGTCTAAGACTGTGCCAAAGCCGTAACGGACCACGGTCAACGATTGCAGAGGAGAGCTTCCCGATGGCGCCACGCATAGCGTGAGCCAGCAGAGTTTCCAGAGCAACGCGCCGAGCTGACCACGTGACACCGAAACAAAGAACTCACGGGAAAACGAAACCAACGCATCCAGCCTGCTTTAAACCAACAGAAAGCAAGTAACAAACCAATGTTCCTAATCCTGACTAAACCGTTAAAATTTGATCTGAATGCAGTAACAAAGCAGACGTATTTTGTTCGTGATCTTTTTCTGGTTAGTTAAGCTATGAAGTAGAAAGAATGGTATTCTTTCACACACAGTTAACCTCAAAACTCTCGTATGTGTGTGTGTGTATGTTTGTGCTTCATTAGGTAATCCATTTATGTTAGAATAGCAATATCACGAATAAACCTTTTCCATTTTATAAAGAAGTGTCTCTGGAATGTGATTTTAAGTATTTTCATCCTTATTTGCCCAAAGATAACGCAACCTAGCTCAAACTTGAGAAATTATTAATCTCGTTTATTGTTACCGGGGCCACGGGAATGGAAGCGAGATTGTAATTGAGATTGACAGAATGTACCTTTAGTGATTGCTGGACAAGCACTTAATAAGGTGTAAACTGTAGGTTAAATATTAATATGACTTTAATCAAGCCATATTAAATATTTAATAACTAATTCCCGGAGCTGAAACAATAGCTCTATATTAAACTGGTTTCTTTACAGAATGGTGGAGAATGCAGGCAATTAAGGATTTAAATCTGAAAATCAAACCAGAGACAAAAGGGTATTTCTCACTTTTGATCCGGAAAAATTGAGTAAATACAGGAAAACACGGTTATTTGTGATATTGCATTCTTGTTTGTGAAACACAGTGTGTTGAATGAAAGAGAGGGTATTTGTTAACTCGAGTTCAAGAAATGAAACTGCAGTAAATAATTATAAAGTCGCTTTAAAGCGTGAGAGGCGAACGGCGTGTCCCTCGTTGAGCTCTGATTCAAGGCCTGTATAGTTCTGATTTGTTAGTGCGTGTCCCACTTTCAAACTCAGCTATAATGTTATTCTCCGGCTGTAGAATTTTAAAGTAGCTATTTAAGTAATTCTCAGCCATTACTTAATTTCACGAGTGAATTCAACGCACGCGCTCAAAGGAGTGACCATTCGGTTTAGAAAGGGAGAAATTTTGCAATCGATTGTTTGTTTTTGTTATGTGTGCGGTCTAAACAGACAAATATTCACATAATAGCCCGCTGAGGCTTTGTTGGTTTATAAGTAACCCGTAGATACATTTATCTCGCCCTAAACGAGTGAGATTATATGTGTTGTAAAGATTCAAATCTGACCAATGCTTGGTTAATCTGAAGGTTTAATCTGGAGCACATTGTCCCTTTTCCTACAGGCACTGAGTCGCCATAGCGACCAGTTTAGCCACGTGGAGATTTAGCGTGTAAATGAATAACACTAGCGCATATAAGCTAACTGAAACAAAGAAGCTTTAGCCATGCTGGTAGCATTACGGCTAGCGATTAGCACATAGCATTTAAAGCTTGAATGCAGTGTGTTTGTGGGCGTGGTTCACAGCTAACACTAATTCCCTTTCTCTCTATTTTCCCATTGAAAAGACTAACGTATGTAATAGACTGGCTGTGTTAATGTTATACCCATTTATCTGTCTGACATTTCACAGGTTGGTTTAATATACTGTTGATTAAAATTTTACGTTTTGTAGTTGAATAGTGGTGGGTTATTAGAAGATAATTCAGTATTACCTCATTACCTTGATAATATGGTGAGTTTGATTTAATTCAATTATAATGGCTTTTATGATTTCATACACATCAATGGATAAGCGCTATTGTTAGGAATTTTTAATTGTTAATTGAATGTCACAATTGATTACAAATTAATTTTGAATTAATTTCATTTAATAAAATTTTCAATTCCTGCTTCCAGCAACAACAGCATCCATTTATGAACCATAAACGCTCTTATAATTTGACCACTACAATAAAACCTTAAGTATTATCAAGAGGGCCAGAAATTTATTTCATTTACCAGTAATTAGGACGGATTAATTATTAAAAAAAAAAAACAATTTCTTTTTGATGTTAATGACAATGAGGAATGAGTAAGTTGAAAATTATTTTAGTTACTATTATGGGAACCCAAAACTAGTGATTTAGAAGCTGTAAATTAATTTAATAATTAATTATGAATTCGAAAATTCTAATTACATTTAATAATTAATTACACTTCCTGTTTACATTTTGCAACAATATTGGTTTGTCAACTCAATTGCAGGTTGCATTTGTAAATTCTAATCCTAAGTGAATCCTATTAATTTTAATTATAACATCATAAATTTTAATTAGAAACCAAATTCTAATTTTTAATTCTAATTTCAAACTTAAATACAAGTCTGGCTCTATCTGTAGGCCATACTTCATTTCCTTAGGTGATCTGATTGACTCAAATAAAATGTATAATAATTTTATTAAAATTATTTTGTTAAATTTAAATAAAGTCCTCTTTACTTAGGCCTGAGAGTAGATAGTGCTCCCCCTAGTGTTGTGTTGGAGAAGTGACAGTGACACCATACGATCAAAGTCACTTCTCACCAATCTGGAGCATAAACGCAACCTTAGCATAGCGACTCAACAGCACCACCTTGTGCCAACGTATTAGTTTTAAATCTTGGGAATAAATCTTAATTTCTCTTTTCTTTTCTCCCTGTTACTAACTTCTAATTTGACTTGTTTGCTTAAGACTTGGCCAGGGGAAGATCACGAATAGAGCGAAATGTCACAATTGAACAGATGTTTATGAAACTTGAGAACTACATTCAAACTGTTTATCATTTACCCTCTATTGTGAAATCCTACCTCTCCCAGTTAAAACAGGTGCAATGAGAAGATAGACATCGGCAAAAATTTTAAACACGCGCGACACACGCTGACCAGCGTTGCGGTGTAAAATCCTGCCATTAAGGGACAAGTACTGTCATTGCTGTTGTTTTCCTCCATCAAGGAGAAAATTGGAATAGCAATACCAGTCTTATTACAAAAGAGAAAACTCGCCTACAATCCTCTGATTAGAAGCGTCCTTCTAAATCAGACTTAACAAAGCGAAGAGAGAATCTGCTATTAAAAGAGAGATCGGTCTAGTGTTATTGTCCCTGTGTACTCATTCTGTTAGTGTGCTTTTCTTTCTGTTTCCCAGCTGTGCTGCCTCTACGTGGGCTCAATTTCTACGCAGAAGCTGCAAATTACACGCACCCCACCACAGAGGACCACAGAAACAGAATCACACTCAACACTAGCATACACTACACTGTGCACATTTACACCCCTGTTGTTTTGTTTGTGTTTTTGTTTTGCTTTGTTTCCCATCCAAGGTCTGTGTCAGTTCGGTCCAAGATCTCCCAGATGTCTCACAAAACAGAACATGTCGGTCACTGGGAAGGACTGGAAATGTGGCTAAGTGCTACAACAAACAGCATCCTCCCTAAAGCTGCTGAAGCACTCCAACATCAGACACAGGACCAACTAGATGACAACATCACAAGCATCATGAGACAAGACCCAAGTCAAAACTACAATCACAAAGAATTAGCCAAGATCACCTCAAGCTTAAGTCATACACTCATCGCCACCCTCAAACTGAGCGACAAGCCGCGCACGCTGCGCCAGCAGGAGCTGACAAGCGACAACGACGCATAGAGCAGCTGGAACGTGAACGACAGGAAGGGACCGATGAGGAGGAGATCAACAGGCTAAAAGAGATTCTAGCAGCTACCAGCCACGAAATGCAGCAACTCAAAGAGGACTTCGCTGATCGTGCAGACAAGCTACAGTATGCAGAGAAGCTACTAGAGAAGGCAAAGACTGACTTCAGGGACAAAACAGCAGAATCAAGGCCCTCAAAGCTCATTTGGCTGAATCAAGAAACGAGATCAGCCGCCTAACACACAGCTCGACCACGCTACAGAGGAGTCTGAAAGTTTCAAGAGGAACTCAAGCACGCTTATGAACTACGCCATGAGCCGCTGGCGACAGGACGTGCACCAACCGCACCCCTGCCAAGCAGGACCAAGTCACCTGTGCCTGGACTGACACGTGAACATAAGACAGAGGGGTGGTGTTAAACAGTCACCAGCCGCCTGAAGAACTTTATATCACGACAGAACCAGAAGAATCTGCTGCAGCCAGCCGCAGATCGTCGCACAGCTTGGACCTAAAAGACCTTGACAAGCTCGCCCAAACGCTGGCAAATTCAACCCCAGCGTACAAACAGCCAAACGGTCCAAGCGTATCTGCAAGATATTGATTTCCATCTGAAATGCGACCTAACGTTACGGACAAAGATAAACTCTATTTACTCCGAACGACATCCAGTCCTGAAGTACGCAGCTTCCTGGACCGCAGCCTGTTAACACAAAGACTGATTATCAACGGCGAAAAGCCCTCATTAAAGAGTTCCCGACCCTGAGTCCGATCAAGGCTTAGTGGCTGCCCTGGAGACGAGACAAGGACGTCACGAACCTCCTCAAGCTTACTATAGTCGACTCAGACAAGCATATTTTGGAACTCGCAATGATTCTGACATGGAAGATGAACTGAACTTTAAAACCTCTTCCTCAGGAAACCTTCATCCTGGCATAAGCCACCATCTTGGCGTTCTCGCATGTCCACGAACGATGAACACTCAGCAGTTGCGAGACTTGGTGCAAAAGGCCTACTACAAACAAAAGATGGCCTCAGAAAAGAGCGCAAAACCCCAGCAGTTCTTGATTTCAACACCATGAACTGGCTCTAGAGGGCACCCAACGCCAAGACAGCGCTAAGCCACCACACAGAGAATGGAATGCACCCCCGTCCAACAGAGAACGAGACTCACACGCTGACACCCGACCTGAACAGAGGTATGACCGATGGGATGGACCGCGTGGACGTCAACGCTCACCTGGACGACACTGGGAGAAGTCATGGGACCAAGCAAGGCCTCATGAGAATCAGTGGGAAAAGGAAGAGGAACCAGATTCAGCCTGACTAGCTGTCAGACGAAAAGGCAGTGACAAGCTGAACAAATCAGCCCCAGAAAACAGCACCGCTTTCACCTTGCTCTCAGAGAACAGTAACACCCTAACTTCAGATGGACATGAAACCCCACCTGAAAACCCAGCAACAGAGTTAAACACTAACTCAACACCCAATACTCCAAATCACAGCAGCATCCAACAAACACCTGCTGATGAAACTCCTCAAGTTCCTGAAAGTGCTGTCTCTGTCACCTGCCATTCCGGAGAACACCAGATCAGGTCTGACATCCTAAACGTTTCCTCCCAAACTCCAGCCCCTCAAATGACCAAAACGATGCCCTCACCACAGCAGGTGCATCACATGAAGAGTCCTGGACCTTTCATGCCCTCCCACCCAACCCTACAGTGGCAGCAGTAACCCGCCAGCACGCCACTGGCGAGCACACCCCTGCCCTCCTGCATTACCATACCACCTCAGTTCGCTGCTGACGATCTCCTCACCCTCACATGTGGATTCGTCACTACGAACCTTGACAGCTCACATGTCAAACCCATTTGAACATTCCATTTCCTATACGGACCTGAACACATCCTCCGAGCTCCACGAGCTCCACTCTGTCGACTACATGCTGCATCTGCAAGACGGTGTCCACACGTATGTCCCTGAGCCACTCACTGCGCCACAGCTCGTAGTACCTCACGGCCAGAGGGGGAGTACACTGACACACGCACACGATGCACCATGATGGGTTGCCAGTGCCAACCGGCAAATCCAAACCACCGACAGGAAAAGGGGGAAGATCAAACCGACTGACACAGACCGACAACCATATGCACCACACAAGCATAATTATTGTCATTTTAGGAAAACATATAGCAACCATGCTTAGACACAACCCATATTCTCTCCTCCGCAGCACTGCTAGGACCAATCTAGTAGAGAGGAGTTACTCTCAATTTTTTTTTAATATTATTATATAAATTTTTTTATAATTTTTTTTTTAGTTTTAATTTTTTTTTTAGTTTTAATTTTTTTTTTTTTTAATTTACTTTATCGTTTGGTTTCTTTATCTCGTGTCTCACTTTGTGTTTTCCTTTCCTCTCTTTCACTTTGAACCCCTTAACCAAACCTTGAATCCAGGTCCTGAAATTGAGATCGACTTCCGTCAGTAAAGTCGCTGTAATTCGCTGTGAGAACCGCTGTCGACCGATCGAGGCCACCCGCCAAAATCATGAACGACATGATACACGATGTAAGTTCCTCGATTGACAACGTAGCCATGAATAGGATTCCGTGCTACACGATACCTCTTAGCCTTGTTCAAACGTTGTAACCCGGCCACCGCGGGCCCCGCTAGTCTCATCCAAACCCATCTCGCCTTTCCGGTAGCGCTATTCCCATATACGCAAACCCGGAAACAGGTGATTTAGTTGTTTTTCAGTTTGCCCATTATCGACGTTAATAATGTTTACCGCTCAAAGACGTTGTGAATGTGGGATTACGGCAAGGAAAACCTATGTCAAAATCCACACTCCTAAAGTCGCTGCGACACGATAACAACGAACAGTTGTATCTGGCCCCAAACTTAAAGATGGGCACGCTCACTTAGGACATTCACTCCCCCTACCCGAGTAAACTCTGCGACGCGATAATACCAGGGCATCCGTGGTTTAGAATCCATTAAACCCGACACTAGCTGCCCCGAAACAACACCACGTTCTCAAGTTGAGGTAACGTAAGTCGAAATCATCAGAAACCGATGGCTGGTCAATACCCCAGCACGAACAGCCACCCTCACATGCGATTACACGACACCACGCCACGCGCATTAATTTGCCCAACCAAACGTTATGGATCACTGTCCCGAAGGGCGCGATCCTCCATATTGACGGGTTAGCATTGTATCACCTCACCGACGATGAATATCAGGTTGAAATCGAAATCTCTTATTGAATTGACACCGCTGACAGCGCTAGAAGCTATCGCCGCCTTCGCCGCCCGCGCCAATTATTCGGTCTGGTCTGCCGCTGACACGGCGCTTTGTATCTCTACTATCGTAGGATATGTGGTGACTTTGACACTGGCCTTCCTCCTACACAAGCGAGTGAACGTCGTCCAAGAGTCTCTCAACAAATGCACGTCAGGCGTCCCTCGCCTTTTTCGACGTGGTAATCCCGACCTAGAACCCGAACCCGAGAATTTGAACAACCTGACTGAGATCATGCCTATACCGCCTCGTCGAGCCCCTGACAATTAAAACAGTCAAAAATGACCCAATTGTCAATAATGATAAACAATGCATCCCTATGTCTTCTCAAGTTTCTAACCTGTTCCTTCCCAAATTACCCTGCACCAGGCTTTAGTCAGTGATAGGAATGATGTTTGTGTCTTGTATGTGCCTGTTCTTCCTGCCTCTTGTTCCAGGGCCTTGACGAGGTTCCATCAGGGAACATCACCAAGCCCGAGGGGGATATGTAACGTATATCGGCAGGAATTCAACTCTACAAGTCACCAGAAGGGGGGCAGCTAAAGAATCAGCAACCCTCTAAAGCCCCTCCTCCGCCTCAGCGCAAAAGCGCGCGTTTTCTTCCTATTATGGAACAAAGGAATGGGCCGAGAACGTTTCCTAAAGACATTCGTTCGTTTCATGACTTTCAAAGCATCCACAAAGAAATATATGGATATTAATGTGTGCTCTTTTCTGATATGCTTGTGGAATATTAATTTAGGAAAACGTGGGCTGATTTCTAATCGTGCTTTAACCTGGAATGTGTAGGGTGCAGTGTTTAGACTTTTATGAATGGTTGCAAAATTTTATGAATCAGTACGATAACGAATGTGGTGATATTATAAATGTGTAAACCTGATAAGAGTTTGAATACAGGGGTACAAACAAGTTATCTTTCCTCACATGAAAGGGGCTTTGCAAAAACCAGCCGTGCAGGCGGGGCTTCGTCCCGTACCGACGCTCTGATTGGACCAGCCGTATGTGGGCGATGTCCAAAAGCGGACAGTTTAAAACGACGCGCGAGAGCGCGTGCTTTCTCTTCTCTCTCGCAACTCTCTTGTGCTCCTGAACTCGTAACTGCGCTCCAACGTGCGCAAGGCTGACCTGGAAGCCGGTCCGCTGGACGCTCACCTCGGAACCAACCATCGGAGGGAGTCTAAGACTGTGCCAAAGCCGTAACGGAGCCACGAATTCGACGATTGCAGAGGAGAGCTTCCCCGATGACGTCACGCAACGTGAGCCAGCAGAGTTTCCAGAGCAACGCGCCGAGCTGACCACGTGACACCCGAAACAAAGAACTCACGCGGGAAAACGAAACCAACGCATCCAGCCTGCTTTAAACCAACAGAAAGCAAGTAACAAACCAATGTTCCTAATCCTGACTAAACCGTTAAAATTTGATCTGAATGCAGTAACAAAGCAGACGTATTTTGTTCGTGATCTTTTTCTGGTTAGTTAAGCTATGAAGTAGAAAGAATGGTATTCTTTCACACACAGTTAACCTCAAAACTCTCATATGTGTGTGTGTGTGTATGTTTGTGCTTCATTAGGTAATCCATTTATGTTAGAATAGCAATATCACGAATAAACCTTTTCCATTTTATAAAGAGGTGTCTCTGGAATGTGATTTTAAGTATTTTCATCCTTATTTGCCCAAAGATAACGCAACCTAGCTCAAACTTGAGAAATTATTAATCTCGTTTATTGTTACCGGGGCCACGGGAATGGAAGCGAGATTGTAATTGAGATTGACAGAATGTACCTTTAGTGATTGCTGGACAAGCACTTAATAAGGTGTAAACTGTAGGTTAAATATTAATATGACTTTAATCAAGCCATATTAAATATTTAATAACTAATTCCCGGAGCTGAAACAATAGCTCTATATTAAACTGGTTTCTTTACAGTATTTACAGCATCCGCATCAATACGCGTATCAGCAAGGAATGCATCACTATACATTGCTGTTATGATATTTTGGGCACAGCCCTATTTAAAGCCTTGTTTCATGTGCCCCTTTTATATTTTGAGCACCTGCCCCTCCAAAGGTTAATATTTAGCGAGTGTGGTGGTATGAAAGGCTGCTCTGGTACGGATGAGGCTTGGAAGGAAAAAAAATCACAGTATACTCACTACAAAAAGCTAGACTACACCACTGATTTGAAGTATGTGTAAAATACAGAATATATTTACTCCACCAAAGTAATAAAGGAGATAATAAATGAGTACAAAATAAGAGAGAGAAAAAACAGCAGACAGTATCTCTAACATATACATTACTTATAGCAATTCCAATTAAATGTAATTTCATGAAAAATTACAAATCATTAAATAATTAAGAATCGTTCTTTATTATGGCTTCTTATTTGTTAATAGAAGGAAGGTCTCAAAGTCAGTGCATTTAAATTTTCATAGTACCAGTAATTACATTTTACATGCTGTTGTATGCTAAATATTCTCTTCTATCTTTTCTTTCAGTGTTGACTGTCATCTTATTGTGTAAGTGATACATTTAGCAGTCAGCCTAGATCTGTGATTTATCATGTTCATAACATATGGTGATAGTCAATAATCACTGATGAAAATTATGTTTATTCTTTCTCTCTCTTTTGCTTTTGTGTCAGGCAGGCACTACACCCTAAATACTCTTTTAAGGGCCACACCACTGAGCATCTTTGGCTTTGTAAGTATATGTTTTGACTTACTATCAGATACAGTATTTGACATTAGATTAACTGCATGTTATGCAACAACTAGAGTCATCAGAAATGTATTGTAAAGACAGATGATCAAACATCCCACATCTGTGATTTTCCATGTTCATAACATACAGATTAGTAAATAGTCATTGATGGAAAAAGTTTTACACAAACATATACAACATCTCTCCCATGTTCAGTGAAGTTTCCTCATTTCCTCTCTTTTGCTTTTGTGTCCGCAGGCACTACCTACGAACCCAAAGACTCTTTTAAGGGCCACACCAGAAAACAGAGAGAGAGAGAGAGAGAGTAAGGAATAGTTTGAGAAACGGACAAAGGTGGACCAACACATCCACAACACGTCGCAAAGCCACCAGGAAAAAATTTAACAAAAAAAACAGAGCACATGCAAGTATGTACAGGTGCAAGTATTGCAGCTTGTGTGTTTCAGATTTAAGAATTTTCTGCAGTCATGTTGTCACGGTCCTGCTGGTGTGCCCAGGCTGGCCACCAGATGTCTCTGTGTTGAGCACATGGCTTGTTTGTTGGTGCCATGTGCTCCCATGTCGATTGTCTGTCCCTCCCATCTTGTTACTTAATCATTGTTTCAGTGGCTCCAGCTGTGTCTCCCTCGTTACCCTCGTTTGTCTCCCTATATAGTACTCCTTGTGTCTGCAGTCCTGTGCTGATCCGTTGTCTTCGTGTGTCTAATGTCGTGTGAGTGTTTCATGTCTGACTGTGCCCTAGTCTTCTGCCTGCCTGCTTGTTTTCCCCTTCGGGTGGTTTTGTTCTTCTTTGTTTTATTTTATTATTAAAAGAACTTTTCCCCTGCATTTGAGTCCTCGACCTCATCTCACGTGACAGAACGGATCAGCCAAGATGAGAACTCAGCAGAGGAGGGTTTGGACCACCCACCACCCACCACTATCTCCAGCCCCTATACCAACGCATCCTCCAGTTTGAGGCCCTGAGCTCCTGCCGTCAGCAGGGCAATGACGTGAGGAGGTTTGCCGTGGAGTTCAGTGGTGCAGCTGAGGGGCTAGATTACAATGATGAGGCCCTCAAGGACCTCTTCAACAGCGCCCTTGACAAGCCCCTCAGCTGGTGGAGGATGAGGGCTGGACCACCTCACATTTGGGGAATTTGTTGAGGCTTTGGCGTTCCCCAGCTAAGGTGGCTGGTGTGCCTCAGGTGGTGGGCGACAAGGCTGCAGCTCCTCCAGTGGCGGCAGATGGCGCTGCAGTGCCCCTATTGGTGGCCGTCAAAGCTGCAGCGCACCCTGGGATCCCGAGGCGGGTATGTAAGCTGGAGGATCCCCCCATGAGGTCTGTACGGGCAGCCGGCATGTCTCCAGTAAACTCCAGCCCGGTGGTCACAGAGTCCGCTCCGCCCCGTGAGCCGACAGAATCCGCTCCAGAGCCCGCTCTGTTCCGGGAGCCGACAGAGTCCGCTCCAGAGCCCGCTCCGTTCCGGGAGCCGACAGAGTCCGCTCCAGAGCCCGCTCCGTTCCGGGAGCCGATGCAGTCCGCTCCACAGCCCGCTCCGTTCCGGGAGCCGACGCAGTCCGCTCCAGAGCCCGCTCCGTTCCTGGAGCCCACGGAGTCCCCTCCAGAGTCCGCTCCGTTCCGGGAGCCCACGCAGTCCACTCCGTTCCGGGAGCCCACGCAGTCCACTCCCGAGCCCGCTCCGTTCTGGGAGCCGACGCAGTCCACTCCAGAGCCCGCTCCGCCCCGTGAGCCGACAGTCCGCTCCAGAGCCCGCTCCGCCCCGTGAGCCCACGCAGTCCGCTCCAGGGCCCGCTCCGTTCCGGGAGCCCACGCACTCCGCTCCGTTCCGGGAGCCCACGCATTCCGCTCCGGTCTGGAAGCCCACGCGTTCCGCTCCGGTCCGGGAGCCCACGTACTCCGCTCCAGAGCCCGCTCCGTTCCGGGAGCCGACAGAGTCCGCTCCAGAGCCCGCTCCAGAGCCCGCTCCAGAGCCCGCTCCGTTCCTGGAGCCCATGGAATCTGCTCCAGAGCCCGCTCCGTTCCGGGAGCCGACGGAATCCGCTCCAGGGCCCGCTCCGCCCCGTGAGCCCACGCAGTCCGCTCCGTTCCGGGAGCCCACGCAGTCCGCTCCGTTCCGGGAGCCCACGCAGTCCGCTCCGTTCCGGGAGCCCATGCAGTCCACTCCAGTCCTGGACACCGCTCCGGTCTGGGAACTCACAGAGCCCGCTCCAGGGCCAGCCCCACCTTGGCACCCCTGTGTGCCCATTGCTCCAGGCCCTCTTCCACTCCACGGGCCTGGCCCACCTCCCTCCTAGACATTTTTCTGTTTAGTGTGTGTGGAGCGTCTGGGATCCGCTCCTTAAAGGGGGGGTTATGTCACGGTCCTGCTGGTGTGCCCAGGCTGGCCACCAGATGTCTCTGTGTTGAGCACATGGCTTGTTTGTTGGTGCCATGTGCTCCCATGTCGATTGTCTGTCCCCTCCCATCTTGTTACTTAATCATTGTTTCAGTGGCTCCAGCTGTGTCTCCCTCGTTACCCTCGTTTGTCTCCTATATAGTTATCCTTGTGTCTGCAGTCCTGTGCTGATCCGTTGTCTTCGTGTGTCTAATGTCGTGTGAGTGTTTCATGTCTGACTGTGCCCCAGTCTTCTGCCTGCCTGCTTGTTTTCCCCTTCGGGCTGGTTTTGTTCTTCTTTGTTTTATTTTATTATTAAAAAGAACTTTTTCCCTGCATTTGAGTCCTCGACCTCATCTCACGTGACACATGTGAAAAAACATCAGCACACAGCAAACCATAGGTTTGCTTGTGGAAATGAGCAATGTCCTGCTTCCTTTAAAACTTTTTTGGCATTTAGATCCCACATGCACCGAAAACACAGACATTGTTATATATAGTCAACAGAATGTCTAACCATCAAAAATACAGTTACAATGTTACTGAAAGCAAAAACACTTTTACTTAGTGTACCTTTAACGTCATTGTACATTCAGGCAATTAATGGCGTTTTCTGACAAGGATGTGCAAAAAAACTATACTATTTAAACAGAAACAATACTGGCAATAACTGCTGTTGCACAAGTTGTTACGTAAAGTATAACATAACGAGATAAACTAATTTCTCCCTCATTTTCCCTCTGTTTTGTTTCAGATCAGCCATCAGTGTTTTACCCGTATGGTGGTCAGCCAACTGGGATGCTTTGTTCATGTTTTTGTTTAGATATTGTCATGATTTGTTGTTATGAATTCAGTTATATAGCCATCAGTGGCTTACCAGCATGGAGGACAGCCAACTGGGATGCTTTACATGTTTGTTTTTTTGTTGTAGTTTTTTTATTTTTCATGTATTGTTAACACATTGTTATGATTTAAATTATATAAATTCAGTTCTATATGCGATTTGTTATGAATTTAGTCCTATATATTAAAATATATATATATATATATATTTGTAATGTTGCATCACAATGATTAAATAAATAAGTAAATAAAATAAATGTAATTGACAGTGACAGTGAATAAAAATTTACTGCTGTGCATTGACTCAAGTTACTTCTTTGGAATTTATTAAATTCAATAGCATTCATGTAAAATATTCAAAATAAAGATATAGTATAATAAATAGTGTAAAATAAATTATAGTAAAATTGCTGTAGCAATATACTGTAAAACTAAGTTGCGGTAAGGGTATTGTACTGTAAAATGATACTGCGGTAAGAGCATCATACTGTAAAACACATTTACAGTTAAAGTACTGTAAAGGGACAGTTACAGTAACTTACTGGCAACAGTGCTGCCAGTAAGTTACCGCAAAAATACAATAAAAAGTCTAACAGTGTATATTCTGCTGAACAATATTAATATATTTCTGCCGCAGTGTCTTCCGAGTTTAAACATGGCAGAAAAACAGTCTTAAGTAGGGATAATTGCAAGCTCGCACAATGGTTGTGGCTAAAGGTGTGACGCGTCGACGCACTAAATGCTAATCAATGTATTTTTATACTCGATGTAATCGACATCGACAAATCGCTGCAGCCCTAGTTTGAAGGATCGGGTTACATCCACGACAGAAAGGGAGAGTGGACTGACCTCTTCTGCAGCAGCCGCGGGAGCGTTCTCTGTATGGGCGGTGTTGTGAGCCTCGAAACGAGCATAAAAAGTGTTGGGCTCGTCCGGTAGAGAGGCGGCAATGTTCACAGTAGCTGGTTTATTCCCTTTAAAACCTGTGATGTTGTTGATGCCCTGCCACACGCTTCTTGCGTTGTTGGTGTTGAATTGTTTTTCAGATTTGTTTTTACATTGTCGTTTGGCAGCTTTGATGGATGTCCTGAGATCGTAACTGGCTTGTTTCCGATCGTCAGTGTTTCCGGATTTAAAGGCAGATGTCCGCGTTGACAAGGCTGATCGAACATTGCTGTTAATCCATGGTTTTTGGTTGGGGTAGATGCGGATTGTTTTTGTCGGTGCTACGTCCTCTATACACTTCCTGATGAAACACGTTACAGTATATGAATACGCCTCTATGTCATCATCAGACGCTGCCCGGAACATGTCCCAGTCCACGTGATCAAAACAGTCCTGTAGTATAGCGTCCGATTGGTCCGACCAGCATTGGATTGTCCTAAGGGGCTTCTCGTTTCAGTTTCTGCCTATAAGCAGGCAGGAGAAACGGACAAGTGATCCGATTTGCCAAAAGGTGGACGGGGAATGGATTTGTAGGTGTCCCGGAGAGTAGCAGTGGTCCAATACACGATCACCACGTGTGTTGATGGTGATGTGTTGGAAGTATTTTGGAGCTATTGTTCTGAAGTTCAGAATGGGCAACAACACCTCATCTCCCCTGGTCCTCAACACTGGTGCTCTGCAGGGCTACTCCCTGTACACACACACGACTGTACAGCCACACACAGCTCTAACGTCATTGTCAAATTTGAAGATGACACAGCGGTGATAGGCCTGATCACCGACAACAATGAGACGGCCTACAGAGAGGAGGCGAGTACCCTGACTAAATAGTGTCAGGAGAACCACCTCTCACTTAACATCGACAAGACCAAGGAGCTGGTGGTGGATTACAGGAGACAGAGCAGACAACACACACCCATCACCATAGACAAGACACCTGTGGAGCGGGTAAAAAGCTTTAAATTCCTTGGCGTTCACATCACCAAGGATCTCACATGGTCTGCTCACACAGATGCAGTGCTGAAGAAGGCACATCAGCGCCTCTTCTTCCTGAGATGGCTGAGGGAGTTTGGAACGAGCCCCAGTATCCTCATATCCTTCTACACCTGCACTGTGGAGAGCATCCTGACCGGCTGCATCACCGCCTGGTTTGGAAACATCACCGCTGGCAACCGCAAAGCTCTGCAAAGGGTTGTGCGAACTGCCCGCCACATTGTTGGAGGTGAGCTTCCCTCCCTCCAGGACACCAGGTGGTGTGTAAGGAAAGCCCAGAGGATCATCAAGGACTCCAGCCACCCGTCCCACAGTCTGCTCTCTCTGCTGCCCTCAGGAAGACGTCTCCGCAGCGTCCGATCCCTCACTAGCCGACTGAGGGATAGCTTTTTCGCCTCAGGCTATCAGGCTAATGAACAGCAAAAACTAATACACCCTACAGCACACTCCCCCTTTACAATATGCCATGCACTGCACTTGAACTCTAACACAGTTCAACTGGACTACACACACACACTGCACTAATACAACAACCTATCTGCTACCACTGGATACCATCCAATGCACATCCATGACATTGCGTATCCGGCCTATGTATAATCTGTTGTACCTTTTTTTCGCATACTATTGTGTGTATATATGTGTACATAATGTCACATGTGTACATACGGTGCATAACTTGTATATGATAACTTGATAATTGTAAGTATGTCTAATAGTACACTGTGTGTACTGAGTATATGTATGTGTATTCTGCACATTGTCTTCTGTATAAGTCTGTAAGTATGTACTGTCTATATGTAAATTGTTTCTGCACTGTCTGAAGCACACTCTCAAGAATTTCACTCACCAAGGCACATGTGCTGTGGTGATGTGACAATAAAATGTATTTGATTTGACTCTCTCACATACTATCATAGCCATGCAGCCTTTCTCTGGTTGTATAACAGCTATGCCTTTTATAGTTAGAACAGATAGCGTTAGAACATTACAATCTAACATTGCCCTTTGAAGCATTAATATCACTTAATTAAAAGTTAAAATCACTAAATTGAAAGTAAATTCTCACTGCTATGAGAAACACACATTAACTTAGTAATTAGGATATGCTTACATTCTATTTACCCATTACAATACAGTCCCTTTACAGACACTGCTATCATAAAAATACACCTATATGTAGGTTTACAATTCTACAAAAGACACATTTAATGTCCAACAACAAATATTTGAGGAATATGCATATTTGACTGCCCGCATGCACGCAGCAGCTCGTCCACGCCCACTCCTAACAGCAAAATGGATAAATTTGCATGACTTTTTAACATTTACAGATGAAAAATATACTCGTGGCATGTCAGTTATGCACTGAGGAAAACACAATGTCTCAAATGCATTAAACAGAACAAATATATTTGCTGTTTGCCATGGTGGATCGATTTGATCCATGATTGACATAAGGGCTGCTTAAGAATAAGCGTGCACAAATGAGTTAGATTGTGTGAATATACATTGTCGTTTATAATGCTTTAGCCCTGACTGATTTGTTAGGTTGTTTCAAGTCAACTTTTGGACTTTGATTCCCGCTTTTCCTCAGGTCTCCGTAGTGTTGTTGTAAACTTGTGATTAGTCATCATCTCGCGCAGCGGGGATGAGAGAACGCACTTGAGACAGTTTAGTACGGCAGAAATCAATCTACATATAAATTACTGGTCACCGATTATTGGTCACTTTCTAAACAATAAAAGTGTAGCGCATCCACTAGTAATTACATATAAATCAAACGTTTTTTACAATGTAGATATGTTAGAAACGATGCATCGCGATTCTAATGCCAACTTGTATCCGATGCAAACTTTGTAAACCAATGCATCGTTAACTTTTTTTGCCAATGCACCGAGCGAATCGGGGAATCTTCCCATTCTAAGACAGACACACAGACAGACACACAGACAGACACACACACACAGGAAATTGGAGGAAATGTATATTAGGGGTCCTCGACTTACAAATGAGGACATTAGAAGCAATAATATATATATATATATATATATATGGTACACTTTATTGCCAAAAGTATTGGGTCATCCCCTTTTAATGAAAGGTGAATACTTCAGTAATTTACATGAGTACAAATCTCAGTGTCTAAGCATATAATGATATTCTAGGTAATTGTGTGCTTCTAATTTTATAGCAACAGTTTGGACAGGCCTTTCTATTCTAACATGACAGTGCCTCTGTGTGTAAGGCAAGGATCAAAGAGAAATGATGATTCAGTCAGTGTGGAAGAACTTGATTGGTCTGCAGAAAGCCAAGTCCTAATCCCAGCTGAACCACCTCTGGTGTGACTTTAAATGCAGACCGTGAGCCAAAAACATATCACCAAACACCAACGCATACTCACATGTCAATCAACTACTGAGCTAAAATATGAGAGACACTGCCCTTGAAATCCTAATACCAGGTATAAGAAACGATAGAGTGAAGTCCCAATCCTTCACCACTTGATGGCAGTCTGCATCCATGACTGTGTCTAATCACTTACTTGGACTAATTTGGCCTTTTTGCCACTGTGGGTGACCTGTGTTTTTTACATATCTGCATGAACCCCCTCGTCCACCTTTCAAAAGGGTCATCAGCCACATTTTCCCATCTTGAGGCCTGCAATAATTAGTGTAGCAGGACTGGGCTTAAATCAGCCTTTTCAGGAAATATATATTATATGTTCCTCGAGCTCTCTCTTCCTGAAGGTTACAACATGGTGAGACAAGTTCGCTGGTCTTCTTTTTGATTGACAGCTTCCTAACAAGGACAGCCTAAAGCGACGGAGTTGCGCCCTGAAGCCCATCTCCTCTCCCATGATGCACCAGAGGGTACAGGGCTGTGAGTGATGTGTTTGTCTTTATCCTGTTCCACCTGTACACACACAGTCAGAGGGGTATAAATGTGACATTAGAAATATGAACTTTCACTGTTTCTCATCAGGGTGGAGATGATGATAAAGAGCCTTTAAAATACCTTCCTCTGTCTTCTGACTGGCTACATGCCATAAAACCTATAAAAACTACAAACCTGTCAAAGTGTCACAGTATGTATACTGACCTGCTTACACATTTTAACATGGATAAATTACACTTCATATACACAAATAGGCAGGTGGTAAATAACACAAGCTGATAAAGGAAAAGGTGTTGATTTGATGACAGGATGGGAAAAGCTACAGCTTTTGAACAAGTATTGTTTTGCAAATATGCTATTGTTCATAGATAGACCGACGGATAGACAGACACAGACAGATAGATAGCACTAACATTGTGTAGTTACTGGTTCCCAAAGCAATGAGAATCTCATCAACACTGAACATCAAGCCTTGTATATGTCGAAGGAGATTGCCTCTAAGGAGGTAGCCATGGCAGTTTTGTGGGTCAAGAAATGTCCAATCAGCTGATGAGTTCCTCAACATTAAAATAGCTGTGACAGTATTACAAGATCAAATGGTGACAGTATCACGAGTACCACAGATGAACATAGCTGATCAGGATTCACGTCAACTCCATTTCAACCTTATTCATGTGTGGCGCTAATCAATATGCACCAATGCAACAAAGCATTCAAACATCAACTTCTAGTTCTTCTAGGACCAAAGAAATGGAGAAAGAGCAATTGAATGTGAAAGAGAATGCAAGGCAAAGAATATACCACAAGGGATACCAAACATCTTGAATGCACTTTGATGTATACATCTATTTTTAAATATATACATATTGCTCTCCTGGGCTGCACTATAATATTCCTGACCAAACAGCAGGTATGCTAGCAGACTCTCCAGAGGTATTCATCTTCTATATCTTCTGACAAGGCAGCTCTACTCATTCAGTTCTTACCATTTCTCGCTCTAGTAAAGGTGGAATGTGTCAGTCAAAAGTAAGTGTACAGTGTAACATATGCACATTATTCTCACATTATCAATAGCAGGTAATTCATACACCTTCCACTGATCATTAAAAATATCACATGTCAGATTAGTCAAAAACCTTGGAACATTCATCAACCATTTAGAATCAAGATTAAATTACTTGATGGCAACATTTACAAGTTCTTTCAATATGCTTGTGTTAAAATGTTTGTTAGCTTACTAATCAGTAGAGTATGACATTTTTGCTAACAAAATAAGCAAGGTACTGGGAGAACATTCCCTGGCTGCCCTAGGGATTTGGTAATAGAATTCTCCTGACTGGATGACATATCAGAGATGAATCAGGGACACCGACCTAATGAGCTGCAGCTAAAGACTAAAATAAACTATTGCGTTTGCTCTCTGTCATGGCTAAAGCTAACATACATTAGCTTAAGATATCACCTTGATTAGCACATGACACTAAGACATAAGATTTCTTTTTACTTGGAATGTAAAGTACATTGAATTTAACTTTCATATCTCATAATAAAAACAACTTATAATCTAACAAGAGTTTTTATTGTCTGGCCTTGAGTATTTTCCCAATTAGATACACAAGGAAACAAGTTCACATATTAAAACTCCCATTTAACGACATCATTACAATAAGGACAACAATAAAAAGCAAGGTCTACATCAGAAACTTGGAATGGCAAAGCGTTCCCCTGAGAAATATCTTTTTTGGAAAGATACATTTGCTGCACCCCAGAGATTTGGCTCTCAAAAGCTAGCCACACACAGTATGCAGTCTTTGTTCCACTGAAAGCATTTGTCTTCAGTGCAGCGCAAAGAAGAGGGGTTAAAATCCAATTCAATCAATATCACTGGAGACGTACAGATACAAACAGAGGCTAAGGACCTCTCTCCCCTTCTCCAGCTGAAAGTTAAAATAGAATAAAATGTTGAAATGCCTCTGAAGTTTCGATACCAAACCTGAGCAATAGATACCAAGGAATTTCTATAGAAATCCACAGAAAAACAATGTCAATCCTACCTACATATTCACATTGAGATGTTACATTTATCCATTTAGCAGACGCTTTTATCCAAAGCGACTTACAGAGCATTTAGGCTATACATTTTTTGTCAGCATGTGTGTTCCCTGGGAATAGAACCCACAACCTTTGCACTGCTAACGCAATGCTCTACCACTGAGCCACAGGAGCACATTAAACTTGTACTTGTACAAGGTCATGTATTTTTGAACAATAAATTGTTTTAAACATTTGCTGGGACTTAATGTCCACCGAAAGCGAGGGTAGATGGTCCACGAGAGGGGACTGCAATGCCAGGGCAAAATTATGTAAAATTAGATGACTGTCCCAATCACTAGGACCAAAACCTCAAATTCATCCTCCATTCTCTTATCTTCCTACCTTCCCTCCAGTTTAACCCTGTAAGTCCCAGCTAATGAGGAGTTTCCGTGGCCTGCTGAGCTCCCGGGATGGGATGGAGCTTACCCCCGGTGTGGGACTGGGGGAGCGGGACGGTAGAGCACCGGTGTCAGACTCCGCTTCGCTGCACATACATCATGCCGGTCATTAGCGGAGGATCAGGCTGGACCTTTGGCCAGCGCGCCACTGGCGGCAGGGAGGGGATGGCCATAAAAAACCCAGGCTCTGTCACTCATTGTCACTTAAAGCAAGAATTTATCAGGGCCTCTGCCTGCACACCGATGAATAATGAATGAGGTTCTGGAGCTTTGCCTTGACGCTTAATGGGGCCGGAAAGCTGCGGCAGGACCATCCTTTGTGCCGGGAGGTTACAGGCTGGCCTCTATTAGTAGGCGAGCCTGGCCATAATATCACACACTCACGGTGAGGTCTGCCCCTTTTTCTCTTGATGTCCATGCCTGGAGCACCTTCTAGACCCAGAGTAGTTTACTCTGTAATGCCAAACTGTAAGGAAGTTTAACACCAGTGCCTATTTAAGCAGTATTAGAGCCCTCGGTTTCAAAAGTGTCAGAATTATTTTACAAGTAGTGCGTGTTGACATTCCCTTGCGTTATTGGGCACGAGACTGGATGAATGTTGTTATTTTGACATAAAGCTGCTTAGGGTGGCCTTGGAGGAGTTAAAATTTACCCTTGAATATAAATATGGAAGCACTTTTGCCTTCAAGATCTGGATTCAGGGAAGAGTAGTTAATCCCTCACTGGGAACTTTGGGATAGACTCATAAAGACCAGCATATTGCATCAGTTGTGAGTATCCTCTAATAAAAGAAAGCAAGTTTAGTTTTAGGTTGAAGACTTGGTCCATATCCAAAGAGCATTGATAAAAAAGTTCAGTTTATTTTACTCGTTAATTCCAAGATGAACACGTCTGACAGCTCGGGACCTTTGTATAACCAAAAAAACAGATAAAGAGATATGTAGACACTTCAGAATCTATAAATGATATCCCTATGCTATACTATCAACCTTGTTTTGCATGTAAATGGTGTGAAATGCAAGAAATACTGTAGCTATCAAATGTGTGGAGTTGTGCACCAAAACTTCTTGTGAGAAAAGTTTGCTTTCTGGACCGAAAAGGACTGCTCAGTTAACACACTTTTGATACTGTAACTAACCATAAAACTCTACACTACTGATGAAATAAAGAGTTCAAATTCAGTCTTAAAGTCTTGGAGCGAAAGAGTTTTTGATTTATTCAGAGAAAGATTTTGGGGCGAAAAAAAATGAAACAATAAACAAGCGAACATTCTGAGCTTCTGCCACACTTCCTGTCAAGTCCCTGAGAACTTTCAGCTAATTATGAGCAAAGCCCCACACCACAGAGAACTTGCATCTGTCACTGTCTGAGGATGACAAAAGGCTTAGAGGGGGCAAGAAACAAACAAGCCCCAGAATAAGAAAAAGGCTTTCCAGCTAGCTGCATGGGCGACAGCAACATCTAATCAGTTGTTTTTTTTCAACGCTGCCTTCAGCGTCGCATCCAAGGCGCAGTTCCTCTAATCAGCGAGCGAAGGGGCTTTCCCACTGTGCCAGTCTCCTGTCCTCTGAACCACGGGTCATTCCTCGGTGAGTAGCCTTGCTCCTCCATCTCCATTTATGGAGGTGCATCCAGTCTTCATTACCATGCAGAGACACATGCCGGGGGTAACTGCACCCCAGGACAGCCTGGAGGGGCTGCGATCTATCCGTCCTCCATCGGGAACTCCAGCGCTGCTGGTTGCCGGCGAAATGGGAGCGCAGGATGGAAACACAGTGCATTGAGTGACTCCGTGCCTCAGGGTCAGAGTGGAGGCGACGTGACATCTCTGCCGAGCGATCGTAAACAAGCAGAGGATGTTAGATCTCTTCATCCTATTCAAATGCTTTATTATGCTGATTTTTGAGCAAACAGTAAACTAATCAGGGAAACTTTTTACCCATTCTCGCATGAACACAGGGGAAATTGTCGGAAAGGTTAGGCGCTGAGAGTCAATTCTGGTGCCTCGCCTCAAACTTTGCACTCTCTGGATCATTTCAAACAAACACAGGGAGAGTCCGAGGTTCTGTTTTGCGGTGGAAGAGATTTCATGCGGCATACTTAATTGGAAGGGGGGCTGGTGGACTATTGCGAGAAATATTCACATTCAGTATGCTCATTGGGACCGAAGTTGCAAATAATTAATTATGACTCTGTATGCAAATGTTGGCCTTTAAATGAATTCAAGGAATAATTTCCATTTCTATGTATTTGCATAAATGCATATTACATGCATTTCACACTCAACACCTCAAAATATCATAAAGAGTGTTACAAATTTTTGTTGAAATTAACTCTTTTTGAAATTAACAAAAAGAACAAAAACTATTCTGTTTATACACTATAGGTGTTATTAGTTTTACTTAGAAAACAAAACGTATTAATATGTGTATTATGCATTTACAATTATAGCCTACTGTACATTACAATTGAGCAAAAAAAAGGTCAAGCGTGATTAAACTGCCATTAATAACTACATCATAATGTAACTGACTTTTTGTATAATGTTAAAACTTTTTTTAAGTAGTTTGCAGTTACTTAAGTAGTATCTTTACTGATAAACCAATTGCATTGAAGATCCAACACATTATTGTTATCCTTATTCCTGGTGGGCTGGTCTTAAGACAAAGCCTGAGCTCTGGCTGACAAGAACAGGTAAAGAGGAGGTGGGGAGGGAAGCAGGAGGCTAGGGCGACTGTGTTAATTGGACTTTACTGTAACAGGGTGACAGGTGTTGTTTGGAAGAAGAAAAAAAAAAACACGCAGAGTTGGGAAAAGAACACACCGAGCCGAGCCGTTTGTCAGGAAAAGGCAACTCCATCCTCCCGCAACAGTTTCCCTTGCCGTTTTCCATCAAAATGAATGCTGTCTGCTTGTTTATCGCCGACAAAATTCCAGGCCAGCATCCTCACAATTTTTGGCCCTGCCACATGGAGGTGGGGCTAAGCCTCATTTTTAAGCACTTCCTCTCATAGAAGCCCGCTCAGAGTAGTCCGACATGATGCCCCCCCACCCTCATGCCTAAATATGCGCGCACTTGTCATTTAGAAGAGAAAAACAAGGTGTTTTTACAGATGCGGCAGGTTATGCCACTTTCTTGTTTCGTTGCTGTCAGAGCAAACTACTTTTTAAACACAGGATGTTTTCTCTTGCGTTAAAAGCTGTCAACAAATAAAGCCGACAACAACTCGCTCCCAGCATTCTCCCCGGGCAAAGGAATTGGTCCAAAACAGATGTTTCACCTCTAAATGTATATAGTCTGTTGCAGTTGCTTGTGTTGGAGTACATACAAAGTAATTTAGTTTGTCGGTACAAACTACAGCTATCTCCAGCTGTGTTGCGGTCAACTCCAAACCACTTTGAACGTGATTTCAAAGCTGTATTCTTCTCAACGAAGGACTCACAAGGTCATCAGCCAATGAAAAGCATCTCACGGCGACTCTGCCGACAATTTCAGCCTTCTCAGCATCGCAGCCTGTCTTTCTTCCCGTAATGACTGGAGACCAGCGGTACAGCCTCCGCTGGCAGGCAGTACAGAGGAAAGCGTGGGAATGTACAGGCAGACATGGGCTTTTGCCTCGGCGTGCAGCGAGGCCACAGGTTTATGCAGGAATGCATATGGTCGCACGCTTGCCGCGTAAATCAAGGTCCCAAAACAGAGCATTTCATTCAGTGAGGTTGGGGAGTCAAAGCTCTGAGGACGCCTGCATCTGGTAACAGTTTTGATTTACTAGGGACCTGCAAACATTACAGCACTGGAAAAACGTTGGGAGCGGAGAGTCCAAAGGGCTGTAATGCGAGGCGAAGGCAGTCTAAAGGATTCGGGTCATAGTGGTTGGCATCCAGGAGTGCTTTGCCATTTCAGAGGATATGAGACCATGAGTAAATGCGCTGGATTAAATTAGTTTTTTTGTATGAATCTTCGATAAAAAAACAAGCTTTCCAATGGGAGCAGAACTCATGTCAGAGTAACAACACTTGAAATGAGAATATCACATCTTCACATCTGACACGTTTATAACATGTCAACACAAACAATACACTTACCTCTTTGCATTACAAGCCGTAAAAATTAAAAGGAAACACCAGTTCTGCATAATAATTATACACAACATCATGTTACAAGCTCATTTTTGTAAAGAAAGTTTTAATTCCTCCAGAGAATACTGTAGTTCATTCAGAAATCAACATAAATGCAAATTATTAAATTCCTTGAAGAAAGAAAATTAAGTGATGAAAAATACAAACAAAAGTGATTTATTTATGGAGAACTTTCCATGAAACATGGAAATCAAGAATTTTTCAAAAAATTAGAACCTTTTCATTTATATTTTTTTTTAAATCATTTGGTAGGTGCTTTTATTCATTATACGTTATAGACAGTAAGAGTGAAATTAACACACACAAAAAAACACCTTATATACATTAACATTATATAAAAAATTAACAAATGTGACCACACAATATTACAACAATAAAATGTTTTAATCAAAAGACAAAATCTATGCCTAAAACAAAGATGTGTAAAATGTAAATCAACTTCTTTTATATTTTCATTTGAGAGTGCAGTCTGATAAAATAACAAGCATACCTTCAGTAATTCAAAAAAGTACTATAATCCGAATGAAATTACTGATTTGATCAGTTAATGCATTGCAGACTTAATTTGCATAAAAATAATCACATATCAGTGCTTCACCGTTACTATTTACACACAGCTTACACAATGAACCCTGTCTATCTCTTGTATTTTTTTCAGACTCAGAATTATTTTAATTAATTTACACTCCAGATTGGAGCCCAAAAGAAAATAATGGCAAACATTCTCTCTTTTCATGCTTACTCATCCAAGTCCATTTACTTGTTTTTTTCATTCGCGGCTTGATGGAGGGAGGCAACAGAATGGGATATGACATTTTGGTTGGAAAGGCTTCAGAATTCAAAGCCGCTGTGGGTAAAAACCACCTGTAAAGAAACTCTGGATCAGATTGCTTTTGAAACCTCAACCTAGAATTTGTTTCCAATAGTTAGCTTGCGTAAAACCCCCAAAGGTTCTAAAGATGCTTCCTTGGTCATGCAAAATTGGCTAAACATACCAGGAGATGCTGTTCAAATGTTTATGGGGACTTGCTCAGAGGGTAGCCTTTTTAATTTTTTATACTTAGCTAAGGTTTACCACAGATGACCATGTATTTCCCTATGCTTCCTCTGGGGAAAAAAATGAAGCATAATACAGAGTACATGGACTACAACACTGTTTGTGCATATGTTTGTGTAGTAAGCCTACAGATGTCAGTTTGTAGAGTACTGTAATGTAAGTAAATTACATTTTTTACATGATTTTCAACAGAAAAAATAATCTTATGCGATAAAATGTTATTATAATTAAATTTTGTTCATGCATAATGACTTCAAATAGGTAAAAGGGTTTAACTTTAGAGTAAGAGGGTTGCCATTTTTTGTTTAACGTTACACGTCCTTCGAAAAGTGTGTATTTGTAGAAATATCACCATTATGTTATCAATTGTTTAGGACTATTTCCAATCCAAAAACATTACAAAATGTAAGATAAAGCGTCAAAAAAGCATACTTGCCTGAAATTAAATAATTTACCTAAAATTAATTGGTAACAGGTTTGACAATAACTCCTTGTCCTTCAGTCTGTTAACCATTCTCTCTCTCTCTCTATATATATATAATGCTCAGCGTAAATGAGTACACCCCCTTTGAAAAGTAACATTTTAAACAATATCTCAATGAACACAAAAACATTTTCCAAAATGTTGACAAGACTAAGTTTTATATAACATCTGTTTAACTTATAACATGAAAGTAAGGTTAATAATATAACAGAGAACAACATTTTCAGTTTTACTCAAATTAGGTGATGCAAAATGAGTACACCCCACTGAAAGTCTCTGGAGCAAAGCTAAATTTTAGACTACAAATGTCTAATTTAACAAGAATTCAACCACAGGTGAGTCTAATTATTCATTACACAGGTGTTCAGCAGACAGTTGACTATAAAGGGTGTTACTTAAAGAAAACCCTTCCCATTTCATGCTGTCAGCAATGGCACCACATGGAAGAAATGTCACAAGACCTGAGAAAGAAAATAATTTCTTTACACAAGAAAGGTGAAGGCTACAAGAAGATCAGCAAAGCTTTACTTATCAGTCAGAATACTGTAGCAAAAGTGGTACAAACATTTAAAAGATGGAACTGCAACCATCTCACAGAGACGCGTCCAGGTCGTCCACGGAAGTTAACACCTCGTCAGGGCGTCTTCTGATGAGAAGGGTTGAAGAAAATCGACATGCAAGTTCACTGCAGTTATCTAAAGAAGTAGAAAGCCAAACTGGGGTGACTATTTCCCGTGACGCACACTGCAGAGGAATGGCATGCATGGGTGCCGTCCACAAGAAGCCTCTCCTAAAGCCCAGGCACAAAAAGCCCGCCTAGAGTTTGCCAGGGCCCATGCTGACAAAGATGAAGACTACTGGGACTCTATACTCTGGAGTGATGAGACCAAGATAAATGTTTTGGAACTGATGGCTTCAAAACTGTATGGCGTCATAAAGGTGAGGAATACAAAGAAAAATGCATGGTGCCTACAGTGAAACATGGTGGTGGCAGTGTCCTTATGTGGGCTGCATGAGTGCTGCTGGTGTCGGGAGCTGCATTTCATTGATGGCATCATGAATTCACAAATGTACTGCTCTATACTGAAAGAGAAGATGCTACCATCACTCCGTGCCCTTGGTCGTCGTGCACTTTTCCAACATGACAATGATCCTAAACACACATCTAAGGCCACTGTTGGATTTCTGAAGAAGAACAGGGCGAAAGTGATTCAGTGGCCAATTATGTCTCCTGATCTGAACCCAATCGAACACCTATGGGGAATTCTGAAGAGACAAGTTGAGCATCACTCTCCATCCAGCATCTATCTCTAAAAGAGGTCATTCTTGAAGAATGGAAAAAGATAGATCTGGCAAAATGTCGCCAACTTGTTCATTCCATGCCTAGAAGACTTGGTGATGTCATTAAAAATTATGGAGGCCATACAAAGTACTAGATTTATTAATTTTTGTTGTGGGGTGTACTCATTTTTGCATCACCCTAATTTGAGTAAAACTGAAAAATGTGTAATCTAAGTTATATTATTAACCATACTTTCATGTTATAAGTTAAACAGATGTTATATTAAACTTAGTCTTGTCAACATTTTGGAAAATGTTTTTGTGTTCATTGAGATATTGTTTAAAATGTTACTTTTCAAAGGGGGTGTACTCATTTACGCTGAGCACTGTATATATATATATATACAGTATCTCACAGAAGTGAGTACACCCCTCACATGTTTTTACATATTTTATTATATCTTTTCATGTGACAAAACTGAAGAAATGACACTTTGCTACAATGTAAAGTAGTGAGTGTACAGCTTGTATAACAGAGTAAATTTGCTGTCCCCTTAAAATAACTCAACACACAGCCATTAATATCTAAACCGCTGGCCACAAAAGTGAGTACATCATGGTCTGCTTCAGTATGTCACAGTACATGTTGGCATTTATGGTTCCCTCAATGAACTGTAGCTCCCCAGTGCCAGCAGCACTCATGCAGCCCAAGACCATGACACTCTCACCACCATGCTTGACTGTAGGCAAGACGCACTTGTCTTTGTACTCCTCACCTGGTTGCCGCCACACACGCTTGACACCATCTGAACCAAATACGTTTATATTGGTCTCATCAGACCACAGGACATGGTTCCAGTAATCCATGTCCTTAGTCTGTTTGTCTTCAGCAAACTGTTTGCGGGCTTTCTTGTGCAGCATCTTTAGAAGAGGCTTATTTCTGGGACCACAGCCATGCAGACCAATTTGATGCAGTGTGCAGCGTATGGTCTGAGCACTGACATGCTGACCCCCCCCCCCCTCAACCTCTGCAGCAATGCTGGCAGCACTCATACGTCTATTTCCCAAACACATCCTCTGGATATGACGCGGAGCACGTGCACTCAACTTCTTTGGACGACCATGGCTAGGCCTGTTCTGAGTGGAACCTGTCCTGTTAAACCGCTGTATGGTCTTGGCCACCGTGCTGCAGCTCAGTTTCAGGGTCTTGGCAATCTTCTCATAGCCTACGCCAAATTTATGTAGAGCAACAATTATTTTTTTCAGATCCTCTTCCAGTGACCAGTATGAGAGAGTGAGAGCGATAACACCAAATTTAACACACCTGCTCCCCATGCACACCTGAGACCTTGTAACAATAACGAGTCACATGACACCGGTGAGAGAAAATGGCTAATTGGGTCCAATTTGGACATTTTCACTTAGGGGTATACGCACTTTGTGTAGCGGTTTAGACATTAATGGCTGTGTGTTGAGTTATTTTGAGGGACAGCACATTTACACTGTTATACAAGTTGTACACTCACTACTTTACATTGTAGCAAAGTGTCATTTCTTCAGTGTTGTCACATGAAAATATTTAATACAATATTTACAAAAATGTGAGGGGTGTATTCATTTCTGAGATACTGTGATATATATATATATATATATATATATATATATATATATATATATATACACACACACACTGAACAAAATAATAAATGCAACAATTTATGATTTTGCCCCATTTTTCCTGAGCTGAACAAACTTTTTTCACAAAAAAATGAAAAAATACTTTGTTTCTTCTGAACAAAGACTTTTTCTATGTACACAAAAGGCCTATTTCTCTCAAATATTGTTCACAAATCTGTCTAAATCTGTGTTAGTGAGCACTTCTCCTTTGCCAAGATATCCACCTCAATAATCATGCTGCCTAATCAGCATCTTGATATGCCACACCTGTGAGGTGGATGGAATTATCTCGGCAAGGAGAAGTGCTTTTCTTGTGTTTAGTTTTGCTTTTCTTTTTGATTTCATTTCAAAAGCTTATCTTTGCTGTTTACCTCATGTTAAGGCTTTCTTTTATTTATTTATATTCCTGTGTTTGGTAAACTTTCTATAATTTAATAATCCGTATATAATAGCATGTGGTGTATGCCATGCCTCATCTTATTCGTTTTGTTAATAAATTATGTAAGCTATGCCATTGTAGCCTGCTGTTTTATTGTTGTTGTGCTTTTTAATTAAGAATAACAAAGAATTGATCTTTTGTTTTAGTCTCATAAATTGAAAGGTGAATAGATGTAAGCAAAACAGAGAATTATATTTTCTTGTAAAACATGACTACAAGATCGCGAATTCAAAAGCAAAAGCATCTGAATTCGGTTAAAAGAACTTCCGTTACCATATAACTATAAACTATGATAAAAGTTCATCAGCGCATTGATTTATCCATGTTGTAGCAATTTCTTTTAATAATAATAATACAATTATGTGATCGTGCGACCAACTGAGAAAGTTAGTTGCAAAAGAGCGACCAGTGAGAAGAATTAGTCTAGATCCCGGATTTGACATTTCCAATTAATGTAGGCCTGTTACATTCGTATTTTTATTAGGCCTATTATTATTATGAATTTACTTTTATTATTAAATTAAAGGTACAATTAATTTGCCCCACAATAATTCTGATTCAGAATAATTACCGCATAACTGATGCAGTAAAGAACATAACTGATAAGATTAGGCTATTTACTCCTCAATTAAAATGTTTTTTTTAAAAGGTCTTTTAAAACAGGTTTATTAGGCTATAGGCTACCTACAATTAATTATAGTCCCATAATTTAAATATTAACACTGCAGTCATCAATAAAATCAATAAAAAAGCTTTTATTTCAAGCACCGACTTTCAAAAACAACCTGTTTAACACAAAATAGGTTCCTTCTAATTTTTTCTTTCTTTCAGTATGTACAAGACAAATATAAAGGAAATAAATGAAAACAGCTGTAGGCTATATCATTATCAGCATATGTTGAAGTAGATTCATCTCTCTTTGTCTCTGAGAGAATATCTGTCATCATATTCAGAAAGCTCCGTCATTCCATTTATTCTTTCTCTTTTTGCTTATAGTGAAATGACTGATTAAGATGTTCACCAGCATAAATCTTGCACTTAGATTGCAATGTGCAAACCTTGGTGCAAACGCGTTCTTGTGTGATATCCATTGGCTCGCCTTCATGGTTTAAAACAGAAATATTTCCAACATTGTGACGTAACCAATTGCCCCAGTAAAAAAAAACACCAGTGGAAACAGACCAAAAGATTAAAAAATAAAAAAATAAAAAAAAAAATAAAACGAAAATATAAAATAATAAGAAATGTATAAATACAAATATAAATATGTAAGAAATAATTGATGACGGGCCGTTGAATTATTAGAAAAATAATGCACACCGAGGTGGTGATGCGGTCACAAGCAGAGTATAAATATATATAAAATATTTTTGTTGAAGCGTGTAGAAAATGTCTATAGTAACGAAGTAAAAGCTGGAATCAGATATTCATTGTTAAAGTCATTTTTTTCACTCGTATATGAGGGAACACGTTTTGTAGAATGACCCAATAAAGAAATGGAAAGTAAAAACAGATTCATAAAAAATACATAAGGCAGAGTTTACGCGCTGTTGTTCTTTTTTCCTTAGAAACCGCAGTTCTAAGATGTTGCCAGATATAGCATTTAAAAAAAAAAAAAGGGGGCAATGGTTTGGAATGGTGGATGTTTGGAGATCATCCCTTGATAATTCTCTTCCCCTCACAAACTAATTGGTTTAAAGTTGCAAAGCATGTGCCACAAGCTATTCCAAACCTGCGTGCTATTGATATTTCATGTTTCAAAGCACAAATCCTTTCAATAAAGAGAAAAAATGCCTGAGATGCACTAGCTATTTTCCTCCACGCGTGTCCACAGGGGGAAACGAACAGTGAGGAACCCGGATTCTGTCTACTTGTTGTTGTTTTTCCCCGACTATGACTTATTTGTTGTCCCAGCTGCACTCACAACTCCAAACTTGGACAAAGTTTGTCTCAAAGACTGTCACTCTCTGCTGACCACACAATTGGCCAATAAAGCGTCAGCTTCCTGGCCACTTCAAACGCAGAGAACAAGGCGAAACTTGCCTCAAGAACCAGAGCTAAAGAGAAACGGCACGTTTCTCTTGCCGAAATACAGAAAAAAAATCTATGAAAATGCTGCCAGCAGCTGAATCTGCTGCCAATGCAGAAGGGACACGTTACAAGTGCTGGTCCCTCTGGCAACAGACAGATATAGAGAGCTGAACCAAGCACCTGGATCTTAAGGAAAGAGAATATATTTGGCCTTGGTGCAAAAGGTAAAAACATCTGAGTCAGTTGGGCTTCTGTAGTGACATCTCTCAGTGTCTGTGCAGTCTGCCGACAAAGTGTAAAACGGATCAGTGGGTAACAACTAACATACTGTTCAATAACAGGTCTACATTGCTTTGGAGCATGTTTTGCGAACAGCTAACAAAAAATCTCAATTTCTGGAGACTAACCGATGCAACTGTTGGATTGTAGAAAACATGCTTCCACATAAATTGGCACACTTTAATGGTCGTTCCAGTTATTAATCATTGATTTAGGACTTGCTAATTAATTATTCACAGATTTGAGAACTAAATCAACCAACTCATTGAAAAAAATATTATGCCTGTGATCACAGCTGTATTTTCAGTATCATTACGTCAGTCTTCAGCAGTGTTGGGGGTGACGCATTACAAGTAACGCGAGTTATGTAATATTACTTTTTTCCAAGTAACTAGTAAAGTAACGAATTACTTTCAATTTACAAGAAAATATCTGAGTTACTTTTTTCACATTTATTGACTGACAGTGCGCTGTGTGAACATGATCTTACTTTAGTTCTAGACTAAATGTGAATGAGTATTAATTCATCCCACTCGCAAAAAACTGATTCAGTATTCATCAAAATGAATTAAAACAGTGAAATACAAACTCAGAATATGACGCAAACCTGCAATAATTAAACATGTTAAACAACACAAATGTTTCTAATCTCATTTTATTAAACAATGTGTTTGCTGCTGACCTTTGATGATCCAGTTCAACCACAATAATAAGCAAAAATAACTTTATATAAACTAATAATTGTGCTTCATTGTTTTTTTATTGCTGAAGAGTGTTGAACTTCTCCTACGTTCTACTGTACAGACATGAATTTACTCTTCCTTCAGCCTGAGCTTTATTCGTTACACTTTTTGGTGTGAAAGGGCTTTTATATTTGCTATAAATAGAAATTCTTGTATTAAAAACAATCAAGCCCTGCCTTATATCTAAAAAGTAACGCGAAAGTAATGCAACGCTTTAAGTAATAAGTAAATTACTTTCGCAACGCAAAAGTATTGTATTATACAGTATTGTAATGCATTACCTTTTAAACTAACTTTCCCCAGCACTGGTCTTTACTCTTTAGTGTCACATAATCCTTCAGAAATCATTATAATATGCTGATTTGAAAATAAAAATAAATGTATTTACAGTCCATTTTTAATGCATCATGAATATGTATTAATTTCTTAAAAAACAACTTCCTGACTGTGAAATTTTATTTATATTGATCTTTTGTAGAAAAAGGGGGCCTTGTTGTTTTAGTGTTTAAAAAAAATAATTATGTACCATTTTAAACATTGTGATTAAACAAAAAATACAATGTGATTAAACATCAGAAAGATTTCAGAAAGGTAAACGGGTTGACAGTAATGGAACATTTAATTACATTTAATTTAATTGACTAACAGTATACATTTCTAAAAAAAACAAAAAACAGTACCAGTAGCGTACATTTACTGAAAATGTCAAAATAGCAAAATGTCTTGTATTAAAAATAATTCCTAAATCCCAATTACGTTTCTGGGAATAGAAAACACAGATATAAAAATTATCTACTATATATCTAATATTTTTCAGGTATTCCATGACTGAAATAAAAGATTTTGAGCCCTAATTCCATTGTATATATTCTTTAGCAATACCTGCAGTCTAACAATATGAAAGCTGTACCCCAGAAAGAAGCCTCCATTCAGATCTATTACAGTCAGTGTAGTGCAGTTAGACTGTACCGCCACAAGATGGATACCTGCATCTGTTTTCTAACAGAAAATCACACACTAAATGCTCAGACAACAAAAAGACAGAATCTCCCCAAAAGCATTTTTTTTCATAACTAATATCGACACTAGACCAGTGTGGGTAAAGATAGCTTACAACAAGCCCGAGATCAATTGTGATGTTTACTTAAGTTTGTTTTCATTGTTTTGCCAGTTTCAAGGGAGCAATTTCCAGTGATGAAATTGAACCGCTCTCTTAGAGGTATTCATTCGAATGAGAGGAAATAGCCCCCTTGTCAATGCCTTTCCTGGAGGGAATAAGCTGGACGTGGACTGTGGGGCATAAGCGCCAGCTAATAAAGCTCAGGCATAAGTGGAGAAAGTCACTAAAAGAATACAAATAAACATGAGTGGGTGGATTTTGGGGGATTGAATGGCATGTGCAATGAAAACGCCGAAAGCAGCAACATATAGAGTTTTATATTAGGGATGTTCGTTTTAACCGTTTAATCGTTAACCGACCGATAATAATGTTGACAGATTAAAACAATCAGTTAAACGGTTTAAAGTCACTTATTTATTTATTGCAGTAATTTATCAAAATATTTTACATATATTTTTGCATGGTAAAAATAAGCTACGCATATTTAAAAAAAAATTATTTTAAAGAGAGAAAAAAAAAAAACATTAGTCACCTATATTAAGACGCATTTTATCATTTCATTCGGAAATAGGCCGACGCAAATTACAAACATAATAAACACTGTAAACATAGCTAGGCTATTTTAGTTCCCCTCACTCCACAACAAATCCTTTCAATCAACAGTAGGCTATTTAGAAAAGACCGATAGGCTAATTAAAAATGTAAGAAGCTATAGCTATATAAACGACAAACCAAAACTAATTAATTTAGGCTAAAACGAAACTGAAACCAACGATGGGTCTCTTGTTCGACACAAAATCGAATGTTTCCGTTTTCACGATGTATTTGAATGCCAAAATATTATTTACCTTTTATGTAGGCCTACTTCACTCGCGTACCAATATCCACTAAAACAAAAGGTTTTGCTTAACTTCATGGCAGTACAGGGTTAAAGTTTAACGGCACAGATTTTACTACATATTTAAACTGAGCAGTGTGTTTTTTTCTTTACGTTTGACTGACTGTTTTTTATTATTATAATGAACAGGTTGCATTGTCAAGGTATAATGCTTAAATGTGTGCGTACATGCGGCGCAATCACTAGATTTTTTCCCCTTCTAACTTTTTTAAGCCAATAAATTAGGATGCAGCTTTCTGTTGTCTGGTTTCCTTTCGCAGTGCACAGAAATGAACCGGAACTCTGCGTAGTTTGCTTGTTGCAGTTTTTCCTTTTGTTTTTTTAAATTACTATTTAAGTTAAAATATATTTATCGTATAGGCCTATTTATTCTTTATAATATATATATATATATATATATATATATAGCGCCTAGCTTTATTATGCTTTTCTCCGCTTGCAAAAGTGCTGCAGGAGCATAATGTGATAGTTATGATGATCATATGAATCCTCATGTTCTGTTGTTTGCTGCTTTTTGCACATGTAAAATTAATCTCCGGAAAACAAATGTTAGTATTGTTAACGGGTCACAGACACTTTCTTTCTAATTTAATACAGTTCTAATTTAAAATCATCTTGTCGGTTAACGGTTAATAATCCTTATTTTTTTTTTGCATATGTCAATTCAAACTATAAATAACCACAACACCAGAGTAAAGGGTTTATGTCATTCAATTTTATTTTTTCATTCCAATTAGTATATAAAGAATTAATGTGCATCTAGAAGGTTAAACATGTTCAAAATAACCGTCAAAAAAACAAATAAATAAAAAGTTGCCTTTCCTTCCCCTCCCAAATGATTTGGGGTGAAAGTACAGAGCACAGTCTGGCAGACAGTGAGCGTCCAATTAATGTGTTCTTTACCGCGGTAAAGGATCCAGATCTCGTTGGAACAGGCCTCGCATGCCTCGTCAAGATAAATACATATTATCGATAAGGCAACAAGCATAATCTGTTACTGTGTTAACAAAAGGCGAAAGAAAAAAGTGATTATTGCGAAATACATTAAAAGAAAAAGGTAAACACTAAAAATGCTCTCGACTAAAGTAACAAAAAACATACCATTTTATATTTGGAACTATCACAGCAAATCATACTGTCTGCAAAAGGTGCTGCGTAATAGCTGCTGTATGGATTGTATAACTTCATACGCTTGTGTAACTCATATTAGACAGAGTCTGCCAAAGATCACAAGTCACATTCTGGAAAGCAGCACAGTCTGGATGAAGCCCAAGACGTTTCGGTGAACATTGGAAAAAGTTATTTGTCAACGTACCTCTTTCAGGATGCTCGGTTGTCTTAAAACCGATTGAATTATGTACTTATTGCCAATTCTGTATAAAAACGTGTTTTGGTTTACAGGAAGAAAGGCACTGTTTTTATTTTTCGGAAGTACGGAACAAGGCACTATGAAGGATGTGTGAATATTTATAAGTTACTGCATTGCATGTGAGGCCTTTGCATTAATCATTTATTACAGTTCAAGTATCAGCCGTAGAGGTGCGGATACTGGGAAGGACTTGCCTTTGAGAAACGGACTCCATCCTGAATGCCTTACACGTAATCTGGCGAACGCAAACGTATTGTCATGATCTATGATATATATTTAATGCATTTCAAAAGGTCTAAGGCTTAAACTCTTAAGAAGTATTGCAATAAATGTTTAGGTGCAGGAAGGACGGACATAAGATACATGGATTAAATGCATATTTTTAAGGTTTAGATATGGACTAGTTATTTAGTACTTGGAAATTGCGACAAATACCACTATGATCTCATGCTCATTTAATAGAACGACAAACCTCGGTTTAAAAAAAAGTTGCTTTTAAGGGGAATTTTAATTCTCTTTTTATAGAGATGTTTTTCTCGTAAGGTTTCGCTGTGTAAAAGTTCTTGGAACGGCTGTTTGTGGGAAAAGCATATACGATTTACATTTCATGCTAGTGACAGAAAAAAACAAATGGAGGTAAATATTGCAATCCTCGAATGGTACCAACATCGGAAAGAGCAAAAATCAAGTCAAACCAGTTTACCACACTGCTTATTTTTCCTTTGTCTTCTTAGAAGTGCTATATGTAAAGGTCAATGGTCGGTTTTGTCTTTTTGTCATAGTTCTAGTAACCCAAAGGCCTTGCTTTGTGCTGTATGTTGTACTATTTGTTGTACGGAAAGATGCCAGGTTGCATTACGATGGAGCAAAACAAGCTTTAAATGACATTTGTGGGCCAGACGAAGGTCTTAAAAGTAGAAGCAAGAAGAATCGGGTAGCAGACTCAGTTTGCAATCGTCAAGGCATGCATGTGTTTGGCGATGTCATATACGTAGGTGATATCAGGCCTTTTCTCTGGGTCGGGGTTGATGCACATATCTACCAGTTTTCTCAGCTTGAGGAGAAAAAAAAAGATAAACAGACAAAATATTAATAATTCATTATACAGATCCATAATACAGAGATCCACATTAAAAAAGTGACAATTGAACCACTGGGACAGTAGACAAATTACAGGTTCTGAAAAGTGGTTTATTTCCCATTTGATGGGGTCATGATTATACTGGTGCCAAAGCGTCAGTGTTCAATGTTTAATTGAATATAAATAATAAGGTTCCATAATAATATTTAATATTGAATAATAAGGTTCCATTTTGTTAACTATATTTTTAAAAAGGTACATTTGTTAAAGTATTTATTAATATTTCTTAACATTAGTTAATACAAATACAACTCTCCATTGTTAGTCCATGTTAGTTCAGGTCCATTAGCAACAAATGGATACAACTTTTCATCTTAATAATGTATTATTAAATGTTGGAATCAACATTAACTATGATTAACAAATGCATGCTTAATGTTAACAAATGGAACCTATTGTGTGTGTGTGTGTTTATGTATATAAAGACATAATATACATTATATATTTATTTACACTTGCATTTTTCATATTTTTACATATATTAATTACAAATCTAATAATGTAATATAATATATGAATGCACACTAAGTTTTCTGGATTTTGCTAATGTAGACTATATTTATAATTTAGTTAATTTAGACAAGAAAAATATTCAACACAATAAAACCTAAGATAATAATACAAATAATAAATATAATTATTATAAATAATTTGTAGTAATATAAAAGAACAAGCTTTTTATAATGATAATAAAAATAAAAATGAATAAAAAAAACGTTAAAATACACTTGGCATCACATGTACAGCCGTTTTAGTCAGAGTCTGGAGCCCCATATTAATCATTGGGTTAAGGCAAACAAGATGATTGACAAAAATGTCAAGCATTTCAGAGCTCAGTGAACAGCAGAGCCGAGGGATAGGCTTTAAGCAATGTAACTTCCAGCAAGAAGCCCTCTGGCCCTATGAATGTTTGTTAAGTCTTCGCTACAAACATTCTAAAGCAAAAAAAACACATACAAACAGTGTCCCTGGCAAGTCAGGGATGGATTGAGAGATGTGATGCTGCACTGAGAAATAAACTGAACCCAGACAAACGGCAGCAGCAGCATCATTAAAAGTGGGGGGAAAGGGGAAAAAAGCAGAAGGAAAGAAGATGCCCCTGTGTCGGATCGCCATGGCAACCGCCTCTCTTGCCGGGGCCTGGCTGCTGTTGCATGGCTCGGCGTCTCCTAATCAGCCCGGCATGTGAAATGCAAATGCAGAGAGTCTGAGAATTAGAGGAGAAGAAATGGAGGGAGGCGGCAGTGGGGGAGAGTAAGGATGCAGATATGTAAAATATTCATGCTTTTGCACGAGAGAACTGCGGGGGGTTCGATGGTCGCAGATTTTTCGCCCGTTTTAAGGGGGTCTGTCTGTCAGGTGAGATACAAGGAGACGGTAAATGACACCAAAGATGAACGGCTGACACTTTTTTGCCTTTCGCCATCAGGAGCATTGTTTACATGTAGACAGGGAGGGAGGCAGGCCTTCCTGCATCTCTGGAAAGCTGAAGGAAGTGCTGAATGGAAGATGAGTCGTGCCAGGCTTGTAAATAATAATAATGGCAGCTTTGGTCAGACTGTATCTATCGGAGGATTTCGATGGCTGACATCAGAGAGTGACAGCATGTTACGACGAAAGACCGGCAGTGCTGGAAATTCACAAGCTGGTTTGGCGATGGTCTACTTGATGGACTAGTATAAACCTGCTGTTCACAAGCATGGGAACTACAATTTAAAGACTGATAACTAGTTAAAAACATTAGGTGTCATCATTTTCTTACCTTCATGCTGTTTCAAACATGTTTTACTTTTTAAAAAGTATGTTTTTTGAACATACAATTATAGTCAATAGGGTCCAAAATTTAGTTTTGAACTCAACTGACTTTCAATATACAAAACTAATGACAAAATTACATTTTTGGGTGATTTATCCTGTTAAGGACAACAACAAAAGGGATGGATGCGCTCCATGTGATGTAGTCACAACTATTAAAGGAGAACTTAACATTTCCTGATAATTTACTCACCTCCATGTCTTTCTTTCTTCAGTCACAAAGAAATTAAGGTTGTTGAGGAAATCATTCCAGGATTTTTCTGCATATAGTGGACTTCAATGGGGATGAACGGGTTGAAGGTCCAAACTGCAGTTTTAGTGCAGCTTCAAAGGACTCTACAGGATCCCAGCCGAGGAATAAGGGACATATCTAGAGAAACGATTGGTCATCATCTTAAAAAATATAAAAATGTATACATTTTAACCACAAATGCTCATCTTTCACAAGCTTCATGCATTGTGTAATCATGTTGGAAACGTCAAGTGTGGTGAATTATTCGTCTGTTTGTACATTAGTTGAAAAAGGTAGGGTAGGAGTCCTCCAACTTGAAAATTGTCTGACATTGTTGTTTTACTTTTTTGTAAATGGCGTGTGACTTTCTTTGCACGGTCGCTTTGTAAACACTTGGGTGGTATTTCCCCATACGTCAAGAGTTTGTGATTAGGTAATGAGTGAGGTCGAGCTAGTACAAGACAAGCATTTGTGGTTAAAATGTATATACATTTGTATTTTTCTTAGAAAATGACTGATCTTTTCAATAGATAAGACCTTTGAAGCTGCATTGAAACTGCAATTTGAACCTTCAACTCGTTGGCTTCCATTGAAGTCCACTATATGGAGAAAAATCCTGGAATGTTTTCCTTAAAAACATTCATTTCTTTTCGACAGAAGAAAGAAAGACATGAAACATCTAGAATGACATAGGGTGAGTAAATTATCATTACATTTTCATTCTGGAAGTGAAGCTCTCCAGTTGAGGTCATATTTTGATGAAATATCACAGCAAATCTGCATGAACTTGCTGCAAAATCTCCATTCCTAATTGCGTGGATTCTTATTGAAATGACTAGATTTTGCCTGTGAAAATTTGCTGTACAATGTTAAACGTTACCGTAACTTCAGAAGCATGAAATATCAAAGAGTGAGAAAGAGTACAAAAATGTATTGCGCTTGAAACATACCTCTTCAGAGTAATGGTCAGACGGCAGTGGCGGATAGTCACACTGCTCAATCTTTTTACACAGAGAGTAGAGGTTCATTTTGTCCCCATAGAATGGACTCTGCAAGGCGGCCATCTATGTGAAGAGAAAAAGGGAAAGGCACTTTTAGAGAGAAGGACGTTTGGTTCCAGGTGTCTTGTTAGCTTAAAAATGGGTTACAAGTTCTTATGGAACAATCTGGCAAGGTTTATATCATGATAATTTCAATTCAATTTATTCATTTCTTAAGTTTGCAATTTCATCAAAGCGTGCAACTAGCCAAAATGCATTTACAATTACTTGCATTTTACTGTTATTTTTATGGTTGTGCCATTAAATTATTTCAGAGTTCACACCTGGAGGTTGAGTAAGTACCCATATCTCTCACACACAATCCTGCAATGCACACTAAATCTTCATCAAGCAGGGGCTGACTGTTTGTGGAAGAGACTGTGTCCCATGTCACAGACGGCAGCAGACAACTGCCATCTGTTTGCTCAAGACATCAGAAAGCTAAGAGTCAAGTCTATAGAGCATGTATCATGTCACTCCCGAGACGCTGTGCGCACAGTAATGATATTAAGCACAATAAAAACATTTCATAATGCAATACATTCATTAGCCTAATTATACACTGTTTAGCTTCTTGCAGTATTAAGATAGAATTCGACTGATGTGTGGAAACAAATGTACTTATTTTGAGCTTTTCACCGGCTCATTTAACTTACAATTTCACTGTTTTGACTCAAATTGTATTTTTACTTGTTAAAAGGGGGGGAAATTAAAACTATGAAACTATTTACTCGCAATACTGTCATTCCAAATCTATACAACTGTTATTTCTTGTGCTGAACACAAATTCATATATTTTGAATAGTGTTTGTAGTGACACGCCAAAATGATTTTTTTACAGAAACGCTGAAACTGAAATTAAAGTTCAATTAGAGATTCAATTTGAGCAACATTGTTCCTGTGGCTCAGTGGTTAGAGCATTGCGTTAGCAGCGCAAAGGTTGTGGGTTCGATTCCCAGGAAACACATACTGACAAAAAAATGTATAGCCTGAATGTACTGTAAGGCTATGTTCACACTTGACGTCTTTTTGTAAGCTGCCAGCGTCTGTTTTACATTATAATCCTAAGGAGTAAACCGTGTTTTCAAAAAAGTCCTGAGCGCTTTTTAAAACGCCACCGCCGGCGTCTTTTTCTGCAGCTTAGAGCGTCTTTTCAAGTTGAAAAAAGTTAAATTTTTCTGGCAAAAAAACGCCCTACGTCAAGCGCTTTTTTGACTGCTGACCAATGATAAGCGAGTGGCGAGACGTTTCCATAACTACAAAAACATCAAGAAAAGATAGCCGGTAAAGAGATCGTACTAGTTTCAGAGCACAAGGAGTTGTATGAAACCGTGCATCATCCAGCCGGAGCTCCTGGACTAAATTGTTGGAAGCAGCATACAGTTTCCTTCCCCGTATAATGTTGGGCTGCGCTCCCACAAACATTGTTGGGAACCGACATACCCTCCCCGTTAGCTTCAAAAGCCGGCATTTCTGCAGCACACCGCACTAGGCTACCGTCGCAGCTGTTTTTATAGCAACAAAAGACGCCCTCGTCTGCAATTTGTAACCAAAACGCTGCCAGCTTTTTATTTTACTAAAAAAGCACTCTTGTCAACTTTTTCTAGTCACAAAAGATGCCAAGTGTGAACTAAGTCGCTTTGGATAAAAGCGTCTGCTAAATGCATAAATGTAAATGTTATACTGTTTGGATTGTCATGTTCTCAGGTGATAAATTAAACCAGTCTTAGTAAATTTCTCCATATTTCAGGTGAACAAATGTTATAAATTACTACTCAAGCATAATTTATAAATCAAGGTGAAGTGAGTCCACACTGCTCACGTTTACCTGTTGCATCCTATCCATAATGTGTGGATAAAATGGATGCTGTCACAGTCAAAAACATGTCATCATAAACAAGCTAATTAAACTTTTGGCAGAAAATTCATTTTTTCACCCTCATGTCTTTCCAGACCTGACTTTTGGAAAAAAATCTCAGTGTTGTACATACAATGGAAGTCAATGGGGTCCAAAGTTGTTATTTTGGACCCCATTGACTTTCATTGTAAGGATAAAAACGGTTGGAACATTCTTCAAAATGGACAATGACAGTCAGAACATATCATCGGAGACAAGATAATTAAACTTTGGTCAGAGACTTCATTGGAAACCGGAAAAATATTCTTATTTTTTTGTTTTGTTTCCTTTATATTTTCTATTGCCAGTTTTGGTGGATAACTACTTTTTTGTCCATATATGTAAATGGAAACAACCCCATAAGACCCTCTTGACTCACAGTTTGGACAAAAACACTAGAATACTTTAAAAAAAACTTCTTCTGTGTTCCGCTGAAGAAACAAAGCCATAAAGGTTTGGAACAACATGAGAATAAGTAACTGATGACGTGCTTTACCGCTAACCACAGATGGCAAGTATCTCCAATAGAACCAATACTTTAAAAATATGCATGAACTAAGTTGGTCGTAATAAATCTGGACACATTAATTTGGACACATTTGCCAACTCGTGGCCAATTAACTTTCGATATCTGGTCTGAAACACTTACAAAAGAAAATTACGAATTTCCTGTCTCAATAAAGCCTTAGAAAAAGGACATTTCAGCATTTCAGAAGATGTTTTGTGAAAAAAAAGGCAGAAAGAGATGAACAACACTGTCGACGTCACAATTCCAGGACATAAATCACGGCGGTACTGAAGACATGCAGTGCATCCTGGTAGCCTGGAGCTGTGCAATCCCGCTCAGCAAGGAAGGCGATGCTTTGATGACGTTATGAGATTATGATACTGCAAAAGCAGACTGGCAAAAACAGCCCCAAGCAAATCCACTGACTGTGGGTGAGGACATTTTTAGAAAAAAGCTTTCCAGATGCCAGGCATGCAAGCCACACAGTACTCGCACAAAACCACTACACCGCAAACGCACACTGGACGAGAACTCAATTAAATTGACATAGAAGGACAGAAGAAACGGCGAGCGAGTTAACGGGGGTGGGGGATGATCGAGCGAGGCGAAACTACGGTCTGGGCTGTCAGAGGAGGAGCGGAGGAGAGGAGCACGGAGTGGTTCTTGTATATGTGTGCCAGAACAAAACTCATCAACTCGTGTTGGGGTATTGTGTTATGGTAAGTCCAAACAGACCACACTTAAAAGCCAATGCCTCCATTCACACAGCAGCAAGTGACATGCAAATGAATTCTAATGAATACTTTAACCAAAGTCAAATCAATTGTTAAGATTCACACTTATAGTTGAGAAAGAGTTCGGTTAGCCTGTGTGGTGTTGTGGTGTGGTGTTTTGTTCTTGTAGGGTTCTTGTCCCAAGAAAGCATATCGACGCGAAACAAAAAAGGATTTCAGCAGATGTTCTGTGAAACGAGGCACAACTTTCCTGAAGCAAAAAGAGATGAATACCAAACAAAAATGTGAGTTGTCATCTGAAAATGTTAGATCCAATCACTGCCTTCTATCAAAACAGCTTCAAAACATTCAAATCTGTTATCAATTAATTGAAATGTAATGGATGAACTCATTTGTATATTAATAAAAAAAATAATTCAAATGTATTTGAGTAATATGTATTCAAATCAGGAGTGTTTCCACTGATGAAGCAAGGGAGGCAGTGCCCCCTCAATATATTGGATGAGAAAAAAACCACCACCACCACCACCAATATTACTAAATATAACATTAAAAAGTGTATCACTTGTTTTTCTGAAGAAACACCGTCCAACAGCGACACCAGGAGTCTGCATCTCTCTTGCCTCCCCTGAGCCCATTGAGTTTTAACAGACCCCCTTAAGTGTGCAGTGAGTTAGGTGGGGGGTAATTCAGAATGAATGGGGGAAAGTCATGTGAGGATGCAATGCCTCGATTACGATATGATTGGATATGACTGGTTATGTTTGGCTGTGATTGTTTCATGTGTTAAATCCCACTTCGTGTTGTGAAATTTTAAGCAAATCTCATGTGACCAATATTTACCGATCTTTGATGACTGATGATCCGAATTTTATTTTTTTTTATAAATTAACTTTTAAAATGAATAGCTTAACATAAGTTCACAAATAAAATAGATTGTTATATTGTTACTGCTTTGAGCTATCATTTTGGAATAAATATAAAATGCTTAAAAACCCTAACCTGATGAGAATCACACTTGACTTAAATATAAAATAGTTTTTTTTCTGATAGTGTAAGTAATGTTTATTTAAAGTCCGCATGAACCAGAAGTTTGCGACCATTTTTACTTCCATATTGTGACGTACTTCTGAGAGAAACAGAATATTAAATGAGGAAAATAGAGGGCATGGCTTGTTTTTTTCCACAGCGAATTGATTGGATGTAGTAAAGTAGGCGTTTCATTCAGAAATGAACACTGGCAGTTGGAGGGGCGTGGTTAATGATGTCACGTTCATGCCCAAGCCTTCAAACTGATGTCATCAGAGAAGGCCCATCATTTTAGCGGGGAGGAGCATTTTCAGATTTGGATTAAAGATTATGAAGGCAAACACATTTTTTTTGTGGATTGACTTGCATGGATGAATTGTTCACCACAGAAGTAGCAAAGAGCGCTAACAACATAAATAGTCAATTTCAGAGGTGGAAAGTAACAAATTACATTTACCCACGTTACTGTAATTGAGCAACTTTGACTAGTTTTACTTTTTAAAGTATTTTTTTTATCATTAATTTTACTTAAGTGTATTTTGTTTGAAGTATTATACTGCGCTACATTTTAAAACACATTAATTATGGAATAAAAAAAACTACTGCAGTAAATAATGGGCAGGAGAACAAACTGGCGCTAAAATCACAAGAAAGATGCAGACGGACATGACACGTGTTGGTGTAGACCCAGCTGAAAACAAACCCGTCGTATTCTGCTTAAGTTGAACTCAAAGGAAATGAAGTGAACCCTTGGCCATATTTATGCTCTATTATGTAAACTTTGTTTGCCTAGGCAGACCAAACTAGCAGCTTATAAAATCTTGAAATCGCCCCTTCGCAAGCATGTAGAGGTAAGGTATTTGCATCATTGCATTGGTGGTCAAAATGAAGCTTTGACAGTTTAGCAAAACTCTAAACAGTGTGCCGTGAAGCCTAGTAGATTAGACTAGTGCGTGCGTGCATTTGGAGTGCTTTCTTTCACTGCATGATTCAGTCTGTTAAAATGCATTTAGAATGACCAAATAATGGAAGATATAGGGGCAGAAAATGTATATATTTATATAATTTCATATCATAAGTCGACATCACATGAAGAGTGCAGTTTTTTCTCCAAAAATCAGCATGATTACATAGGCCTCTAGTTTTTTACAACAGTTCAAAAAACAAGAAGTTAATTGAGAGACTTGCGTTTTAGACACTGATTAAATAGACACTAAATTTAACTGATTAATTTAATTAAAGACACCTAGTTTTAGATTTATAGGCCCATATCCCAGTGGTGTCAAACTCAGTTCCTGGAGGGCCGCAGCCCTAAAGAGTTTAGTTCCAATCCTACTCCAACAAACATACCATGTAGTTTTTAAATAAGCCTAAATGATTAGTTTAGCTGGATCAGATGTGTTTAGTTAGGGTTATATCTAAACTGTGCAGGGCTGTGGCCCTCTAGGAACTGAGTTTGGCCAGCCCATTTTTTCTCCCCTCCCACTGTTAAAATGTAACTAAGTAATTTTTACTCTGAGTAAATTTTAAATAAGCTACTTTTTACTTTTACTTGAGTGATTTTTAGACTAGTACTTTTACTTGTACTTAAGAAAAATGTAAATAATGTAATGGTACTTTTACTTGAGTAGAATATTTTCGTACTCTTTCCACGTGACTGGAACATGAATTTACATTTGATAAAAAAAAAAAATGCCTCTTCATTATAGAACACCACCACACACTTCTGATTCAAATATCTAAGCTATTGAAATGAACTGTCACTACTTTATATTCTAAAAGAGAGTAGAAACGAGAAAACATTGTAGAAGACAGTTCCCTATCGAGCTGTCACGAGACATCACGGAGATTTCTCCGTTATGGGAACTCCTTCCCTTCAACCTTTCCTGAAGTCCTATTGGCTCACGCCAGTCAAATGACTGGCCAATTGTCGCAGCATGCAAATACGACGAGCTCGAGACAGTATAAATGCGATGCTCGCGACAATTATATCAGAATCTTTACTTCACCTTGAATTCGTGATGGCTTCAGTGTGTAAGATCTCGCGGGACCCATCGAACCGCTGGATCAGCATCTCCATTGCGTCGCCTGCCTGGGCCTGGCCCACGCCGAGGTGGCGCTGGACGAGTCCGACTGTGGACTTTGCGCGGACCTGCCGGTCCGCGTGCTCGGCCCGCCGCGATGTGGTTCGCGGCCTGTTGGGTGGGGCTCACTGCCACCAGCGTGCCGCTGGTGAGCCCTCTCCTGGCGGCGGGGCGCCCGTCTTGCCGCGTGCCGCCCGAACCCAACGGTCGCCGCGTCGATCTCTTTCCCCGAGGACTGTTTCCGCCCCCTTCCAATATTGAGGGATTCGTAGCTTTTGGCCACGAGGAGGGCGGACGAGGCCATGTCCATCTCGGCCTCGGAGAAGGACGGTTGGGCTGGATCGAGCCCGAGCAGCTAGGCAGCTCAGAGCCTTCAGGCCTCCAGGAGGAGCTCATGAGGGTTCTGTCAGCTGTTCAGGAGTTGGAGCTCACCTGGAATCCTCCGGAGGAGCCTGTCAGGAGTAAGCTTGACTCGTGGTACTTCAGGTCCACACGCAAAGCTGACGCAAGGACATCGGTGCCTTTCTTCCCGATGTTCACGAACAGCTCGTGAAGACGTGGTCTGCGCCCCAATCGCGCACGCAGGCCATGTTCTCCCACGTGGATGGGGCGGAGGCCCACGGTTACGTGCGCCTCCCCGTCGAGGAGACCGTTGCTGCACACCTGTGCCCTGCAGCAGCGAAGTCCCTAGGCCCGGACATCAGCCTGCCGTCGGCCGTGCAGAACCACCGCCCATCTCGCTAATAAAGCGTATGCCTCTGATGGCGGCGGCATCAGCGTTACGCCATGGCAGTGCTGCAGGTGTTCCAGGCCAAACTCCTGCAAACGGCGGAGGGCGGAGTCCTCACTCCTGAGGCGACGAAGGATCTGCGCGCTGCGACGGACTTCGCGTTGATGGCGACGAAGCGAGCGGCCCAGTCTGTGGGTAAGGCCATGGGCTTTATGGTCGTCCTTCAGAGGCACCTCTGGCTAAATTTAGCTGACCTCAAGGATGCCGATCGAAAGGTGCTCCTAAACGCTCCTATATCTCCCTCCGGCCTCTTCGGTGATGCCGTGGAGACCATAACCGAGCGATTCGCTGAGACTCAAAAGCGCGCGAAAGCGATGAGTCACGTGATGCCTAGACGCGCCCCCCAGCAACAGACTGCTAGATCCAGATCTTCGTCAGCGCATGGCTCTGCCCAGCGGAGAGATTTTCCCAGGCCTGCCCAGGCTGGGGCTACTGCTACTGCTCCTCGACAGGAGCCAGACGTCCGGAGGAAGGTGTGGGCTCCGGCAGGAAGCGCCAAGGTCAGCGGAGAAGCCCGCGACGCTCCGCCCGCCCGGCTGCTAAGCCGTCTTCCTGACGATCGGAGGGAGGGAGGAGAGCGCGAGAGCAGCCCGGCTCCCAAGCGCCCAAAGTTCAGCTGCTCAAATGTGTGTGTGTTGAGTGTCCATTCAATAAAAATGCATACTTTCTCACAAAAAGAGCTTTCTCCTCCTCACTCAATAAATGCGGTTCCCTTGCCCGCCTCAGTGCAGTGCAGGTCCGCATCCAACACAGGTTATAGTCACAAGCGCACCCAACGACCGAGCAGCTAAAGCCGCTGCGTCAGTTCATAAGCGCGTGGAAGGTTATTCCGGGAATCTCGCGTTGGCTACTCAACGTGATAGAGCGGGGATATACTCTTCAATTCAGACGCAGACCACCCCGTTTCAATGGCGTGGTGCAGTCTCTAACATCGCCTCGAAATGCCCAGGCTCTGAGGCAAGAGATTGGCTGTCTGCTCGAGAAAGGAGCAGTAGAGCGAGTCCCACCACACGAGCTGGAGAGCGGGTTTTACAGCCGCTACTGTGGTACCCAAGAGGGATGGGGGCGCCCAATTTTGGATCTCAGACCCATCAACAGAGCGCTTTGCGACGTCCGTTCAGGATGTTAACGCTGAAGCAGATCCTGGCGCAGATTCGCCCGGGGACTGGTTTGCGTCCGTGGATTTGAAGGACGCGTGCTTTCACATTCAGATAGCGCCGCATCACAGACGGTTTCTGAGGTTTGCTTTCGAGAACACAGCGTACCAATACTCTGTTCTCCCGTTCGGGCTGGCTTTGGCCCCGCACATTTTCAAAGTGCGTGGATGCAGCACTTTCCCCTCAGAGCGGGCGGGATGCGCATCCTAAATTATCTGGACGATTGGCTGATTTTAGCTCAGTCCCGGGACACGCTACTCAGCCATATAGACTCGCTGCTTATTCACCTGGAGTCCCTAGGGCTATGTGTGAACAGGCGAAAGAGCATTCTCGCCCGAGTCAGTCCATTCTGTACTTGGGAGTTTGCATGGACTCCCTAGAATGAGAGCCCGCCTCGCGAGAGCGCGTGGCGGCCATTTTGTCTTACCTACGCCATTTCAGAGAAGGCAGCTCTGTTCATTTGAAAGAATTTCAGAGACTACTGGGACTCATGGCGTCAGCTTCGGCAGTGTGTCATCTGGGCTTATTACACATGCGACCACTGCAGCTGTGGCTGAAAACTCGAGTCCCCTGGACAGCATGGACCTCGGGACGTTTGAGTATCGCGGTCACCCGCGGCTGCATCGAAGCTCTGGCTCCGTGGCGCAACCCGAATTTCTTCAGCCGGGAGTCCCCCTTGGGTTGGTGACCTCACGCGTGGTGGTCACAACAGACGACGACGCCGGCTGGGGAGCGGTGCGAGGGATGCCAGCGGGCAGTGGTCAGAGCCTCAGATCCGGTGGCACATAAACCGATTGGAATTGGAAGCAGTCTTTTAGCTCTGAAGGAGTTTCAAGCACAACTGGAACGGCAGCATGTACTGATTCGCACCGACAACACGCCTGTAGTCGGACATAAATCGCCAGGGCGGCGTCCGCTCAAGGCTTTGTGCAAGCAGGCAGCGATGTTACTGCTATGGGCGGATTCTCGCCTTCTATCCATCAGAGCAACGCACATCCCCGGTCTTTTGAATCGCGGGCGGACATGCTTTCAAGGAGGAGAATTCCTCAAGGGAATGGAGGTTACACCCGAGTCGATGATTTGGAACCTCTACGGGAAGCAGAAGTGGATTTATTCGCCACGGCGAGAATGCACACTGCCCGTCGTTCTTCTCTCTGTCCCACTCCCGTTGGAAGGGACGCTCTGGCGCTGGCCGACAGCCAGGCTTTATGCGTTTCCTCCGATCAAGATATTGCCTCTGGTGTTATGCAAGATCAGGGAGGAGCGAGCGTCCGTCATACTCATAGCTCCGAACTGGCCGAACCAGCCTTGGTTTCCGGACCTGACAGAGCTGCTGATAGCCCCCCCCTGGCCAATTCCGGTCAGGAAGGACATGTTATCTCAGGTGGACGGCTCGGTGTGGCACCCGAACCCAGAACTATGGAACCTTCATGTGTGGTTGCTTCAGGGTTGTCAGGGGAGCTAGATGCATTGCAGGCTCGTGTGGTCGGCACACTCACGGAAGCGCGAGCACCCTCTACAAGACGATTATATGCCTTAAAATGGGGAGTGTTTGTGAAATGGTGCCATCAGGCTCACATCGACCCGGTTGTTTGCACCGTGTTGGATGTTCTGAGTTTCCTGCAGTACAGGCTGGATAGTGGATCGTTACCCTCGACACTAAAAGTCTATGTGGCGGCCATTGCCGCTGCCGCGTTCACCGCAGGGTGGCCAGTCGATCGGCAGAGACCCCATGGTGGTGAGTTTTCTTAAGGGAGCGAAGGCTACACCCTCCGAGGCCACCTTCGGTTCCGCCTTGGGACCTAGAGGTGGTATTAAGAGCTCTCTCTCAGCCACCTTTTGAGCCGTTATCATCAGTGGGTTTGAAGGAGTTGTCTCTCAAAACTGCACTCCTTCTTGCACTCGCGTCAAGCCAAGCGCATAGGAGATTTGCGCCTTTTCTGTGGATAGTGACTGTATTCGCTTTGGACCCGGTGACTGCAGCGTCACTCTCCGGCCAAGAATGGGGTATGTACCTAAATCACTTTCTACACCCTTCAAGATACAGACTGTTTCTCTGTCTGCCTTGTCTTCCGAGTCAGCAGCCTCGAGTGAAGCAGATGCTCAGACTTCGGTGTGCCCTGTCAGGGCTTTGAGGATTTACATCGACCGTTCGGCGAGCTTTGCCAATCTAACCAGCTATTTGTATGCTATGGTGGTTGTGCGAGAGGCCGTGCTGTGTCTAAACAGAGGCTCTCCCACTGGATCGTAGACGCTATTACGGCTGCGTATACGAACCAAGGTTTGGAATGTCCTTTACACATTAGGGGGCATTCAACGAGGGCCATGGCTTCCTCGTGGGCTTGGTCGAGAGGTATGTCTATTCAAGATATATGTGTTGCAGCCGGCTGGTCTTCTGAGAATACTTTCGCCAGGTTTTACAGGCTGGACGTTCAGTCTTTTGCCTCCCAGGTGCTGTCGGTAAGTGGCTGATGCATGTTTACTACATTGTTTGCTCTGCATACCCTTTTACTAATACGGTTGTTCTGCCCTGTGCTCAGTGCAGATTCCTGTATTTGTGTTGTTTTATCTAGCGATACTTTTATCATGCTAGGTTGGGGTCATGCTATACAGTCTGTGCAGTTCCTTATGCTCGTTGTGCAAGTTGCCCTGTTTCAGCGCAGCCAACGTTATTTCTATCCAGATATGCAAATTTGTATACCTTTGGGTTAGACGCTTATTGGCTTACAGCCACCTATCAGCGGTGAGCTCGCCTACAGCGTCACTATTGTGGGAAGTATCTACGTGCGTATTCTATCTGCTGTGTTTTGGGGTAGGGCTTCAGAGCCTCTCTCACGGCGGGATTTAATATCGCTCCCATAACGGAGAATCTCCGTGATGTCTCGTGACAGCTCGATAGGGAACGCTCCGGTTACTATGGTAACCTCGGTTCCCTGAGAGCGGAACGAGACATCACGGTAGACGCCGTGTTCGCTACTCCTCAGCTTACGGTGTTCAGTATCCGATTCTGATATAATTGTCGCGAGCATCGCATTTATACTGTCTCGAGCTCGTCGTGTTGCATGCTTTAGACAATTGGCCAGTCATTTGACTGGCGTGAGCCAATAGGACTTCAGGAAAGGTTGAAGGAAGGAGTTCCCATAACGGAGAAATCTCCGTGATGTCTCGTTCCACTCTCAGGGAACCGAGGTTACCATAGTAACCGGAGCGTTTTGTTGCACTTTGTGGTTGCACTGAGAATGCAAATGATACATTTTGGTGCATCAAATCAAGCTAACAAAGCAAAACACAATCGGTTCCAATATAAACAACTGCTATTCAAGCTCGTAAAATGTGGTTTAAATTTTTTTTTTTAAAAAATTAAAAAAATAAGTTGAAAGATGAATAACAGAATAACAGTTGTGCGGTGCAGTGCAATTTTCTTTAAATCCGTTGGTAAAAGTGGCACTCAACAAGCACCATTAAATATTACATTTAAAATAGAGAAAGAACGTGCACAGGTGATTATATATATTTTGGAACTTCTGATAGGTAGGATAAAAGTAACGGAAGCAAAACCTATTTTTGCAGATAAATGCTGGATTTGATGTCCTTGTTCCTCCATCAGTTACAGGGATGGGAATGTGTCTGTGTGTGACAGTAATAGGCTCTGTGAATGAGTGTGTTTTGGCCAGACGGCGTTTGGTGTGTTTTCCAGTAAAAAAAAAAATTTCACAACAAAAGGCTAGATGTTTTTTTCCCCCACTCATATACAGTAGATGATATACTTATAGAGTAATTTCATAGCAACATCTGTCTCGGCAGTGTGCCGCCGCTCTTGCAATGAGTTCCTCGGGATAATTGCGACGTGCAGTACCGTAGAACTGCATTTAGTGAGATGAAAACGCAGCGTCGGCTTTGACTGTTTACATGCGGTGTGCGTACCTGTGGAAGTGTGGCCACAGAGGGGGGTCAGGGGCGAGTAGCAGCTGTAGCCAGCAAAGGGTTAAACAAGGACCACCATATTTTCATGCATCTTCTGCTTCTGACAGATGAAAAATGTCAACTGTCCTGTTTTTATTTTGGAGTTTTTGCACTATTCATCTGGTTCATTAGTGCCTGGGCGCTCTTGGCCCTGACAGCTGCTCGCCCCGTGCTCCTGGCCCCTGAATTTTTCAGGCTAATTTGATTCAGGGCGCCCAGGCGATGGGCAAGATGATTGACTTGCTCCCTGACCCCCGGAGCCCAGCAGCTCCCCTCATTGGTATTCCAGAGGAGTCCACCCCGCACCACGCTGGCCTGCTGTCTGTCTGCGGGGCTTCGGCTACCGGTGCACGATGGCAAAAGACACACGCGTTTACACTCACTCACGCACACACAAAAGAGGGGGGAAAAACGCACACACAGACACCAAAGCTCAGAGGAACATACTTAAACAGAATCTCAACCACCAACACATAAGTGCGCTGACACAAATACACACCAGACACGTAAAAACAGCCACACCTGCTCAGAAACACACACACATAGATAGATGCTCACAATATTACAACAACAGGAACGAAAAACAACTAAAAAAGACAAACACATATGGCCACCCAGATAGGAAGACAAAAACAGACTCTTTTCTAATACCTACCTGAATACAACCTAACCGCCCTGGCTTGCTACAATACCTTTTTAATGGATGAACCTATTAGGCCAAACTATATTTTTATATAATATATTTATACAGAGCTTTTTTTTTCCTCTATGCAAACGCAGACACAAATTCAGAAAAAAAAAGCAATACTCCGGGGGACAACATAGTTCAAATATCTGAGCCTTTAAAATGAATTTTAATTGTTACATTCCAATAAAGTAGTTTTGAAAGGCTATAAAAGATAGTTTTGTGCAAACACAATGCCCCTTGTGGTAGCACTATGAATGTCACGAGAACTTGCATTATGAATTAAAATTAAACACATTTGGCACACTAAATCAAGCAACCAAACTGAAATTTCCGTGCCGACCTCTAAGTGAAATACGTTTGTGACAGGGTTATTATAGTTTTGCATTTTTTAAATCATTTTTATTTTTATATTGCTTTAAATTGTCCCTATAAATTTCAGTTCCGCTTTTATTTTTGTATAATTTGGTTAATTTTAGTTTAGTTTTTATTTTTTGAACAGTTTTCTACCCTATACAGTTTAGTTTCCGTTTAAATTTTAGTTTTAGTAATTCAAGTTTAGCAGAATTAACAATGTAAACAATGCATATTGGTACCATATTGGCCATTGGAAAATATTAGAGATTTTTTTTATGTATCATAGTGGTCAATAATACATTTTTATGCATTCTCATTTACTCTGTTTTTACATTCAGATAAATTTTGCTATATCATATTTTGAAGCTTTAACAATACTAATTTAATAATGCACTTGAATGTAATCTTTGGAAAATCTCAAAATTATATATTTTTTCCATACCGCACATTATGTTGTTGTAACGCCTAAATTCACTTGGCATGAATTCACTCAATGACTGAGCTTTGTTTTTGTATTTAAAATTTATTTTGACAAAAGCATATACAATTTTAATGTCCGCCATTTATTGGATATTAGCCATAAAATGAAAATAAACACTGGCTTATTGCATCAGCATTCATCTCAATCTAGGAGATCGTTCCATTGTCTTAATATTGATCATTGTACTTCATTGAACTCTTTGCATGCCAATTAATCTCCTAGCGAAGGTTCTAGTTCTCAAGAGCCATGGAAGAGGGCGTAGCATATAAAAAGAGTCATGTTCGAGTGTGAGAAACCATCATTATTTCATGCGGCTCATCCTGCTCACACTCTTTTTTAATTATATATTAATCAAATGGGGGTGCAGGCATAAGGAAGGAACACAATTAAATATGAATCCATATTCTGCAAAAAGTCCCCATCTGATGCCACAAACAGGCACTGACTTGTACGAATGCCTAACCTACACACAACACAGAGTGATTTTAAGCTTGCTGGGTTTTCCTCTTGAACAAATGAGAAAAGAAAAATCCCCACTTCTTCTTAGTAGCACCATCACCCCAACAAGAAAAGCTTCAGACACGTGTTATGCTTGTAAATTTGCTGAATGAGTGAACAACGCTTCTCAGTTTTATGCATCATTAGCAAAGCATGTGTGGAGTGGCTCATCAGAATGTTAAGAGTTCTTCCGTGATGCAGGCTTTCACGTACACTGCTCTACCAAAGCATCTTTAAAGAACATGAGTATTCCGCAGCTGTACACGGCTGGGCCAAATTAATTCACTAAGCTATCAAATTAAAATCTGAGATCCGTGGTGAGAAGACACAGAGGTATAATGGGTAATCTATATTTGAATAGGATGCGGGTGGGTTTAATTAGCTCAAACGTCTTGATGGATGTTTACTACTCAGGTGTGGGATAACACTTCTCAAAAAAATCTGCTTTAAAAATGTAATCTATAAACCTACCGAAATCTGAAAGTGAAGTGCAACACTGCATCCCAGCAACTACGGACTAAGCATTCTTATTTAATGACAGAATATCATTAGCAACACATGAATGCAACATACCTCTTGCATAGTTTGCATGCTAATCGGTTTACTTTTAACGTTAATCCCATTCAGTTCTCATCTTCAACATTCTACTAAAAACACATGGTCGTAAACGAAGATGTGACTTCACAGTTTTAATTGTAAAACCTGGAGCAGGATACCTGGCCTCATGTTTTTGTGATGAAGGGAGATGCAACGGTCTCTGCCTCTTATTTATGCCAACATAAATCTGAAACACCTATAAGAAAGGCTATTAAGGGGTTTAAGAGGACTTCAAAAGGCCGGGCCAGATCATGAGAACAGAGATCCACCAATATGAACTCGGTCATAAACAGCGAGGACACCGAAAGGGCAATCTGGGTAGCTTGAGACGATCAATTCATTTTCAGCATCATAAAACTCAACACCAAAACCAATTGCATGAGTGCTCCAAGGATGGGTTAGGAGATCATAGGCTAATACAGCCACAGGAAATGGTCTTGATGGTTGAGGGAAGAAACATATAGAAGAGAATCCATAAAAATGTGGCTGAAACGATTCCTCGTATAACTCGAATGCAAAAAATAATTGAGGCAAATTATGTGCCTCGAAGAATCGTTTTATTAATTTACTAGGGATGCACTGAATTTTGAATCCTAAAAATATGCTACGCAGTCCAGCAGTGTTCAGGTTGATATGACCCTCCCACTCCTGTAGTTTGGAATATTGAAAAAGCTATAACAATCAAAACATCGTATTGTATTGCATTTCTTAACTGGCATGTTTTATCAGAATTATTAAAATGTTTTGTCATTCTAGATTATGAATAACTGACAACAAATTTATCTATTTATCTATACTCCAAACTATATGAAATCGCTTAGGAGATAATTAATAATTAATTTCGATAGAGATGTATTTATTTAGATGTTTATTGGTGAAATAATGGTTCTATAGTAAATGTTAATATAATTCAGCGTGTTTCAAACAAGTGAGTCTTGTATTAAGTTACATGCGGTGGCCGTGCTGGAGCTTCTCCTGAGTGAACAGTCAAGTGCAGAGAACACATTTCACTGCTAGTTATACTCTGTATAATTGTGTATGTGACTAATAAAAAGAAATTATAAAAAAAAACCGATATCCGATTATGGTAAAATGCTTAAATATCGGGGAAAATATCGGTAAACCGATATATCGGTCGATCTCTATATGTAACGTTAGTATACTTTTTCCTGTTTGCAGTACATTTATGCATTTAGCAGACACTTTTATCCAAAGCGACTTACAGTACATTTAAGTTATACATTTTTTTGTCAGTATATGTATTCCCTGGGAATTGAACCCACAACCTTTGCGCTGCTTACGCAATGCTCTAACACTGAGCCACAGGAACACTCAGTTCAGCGCTGCAGTGCTGTGGTACAGCTGTACTGGGCAAGGCTGGTAAAATCTCCTTCTCCCCGCTATGCTCTGCTCATGATAATACCGCTTGTTTTTAAATGTTAACTTACAGACTGCAGCATTAACTAAAATGAAACTGAAACAAAATAAATACAGAGTATATAAATATATACTATTTTATGAAACTTAAAAAAAAGATTCAGTTGAAGAACTGAAATGACTAAAACCGAAATAAAACTAAAAGCGAACAAAAAATATCATCACCAAACATTTGTAATATGGCTTAAAAACCTATGCCTTTTTCACTAACTACTTACAATAAAGTTTTTTATTTTATTTGACGAAAAAAATTATTTTTAAATGTTTTTAATTATTATAAATTTGCATTGGAATTGGGTTTAGCAAATGGGTTTTAGCACTTGCTATATGAACACTTTAAAATGCTGGACATGATTCAGAAAGTTTAGACAGCATTGGAAAAACAAATAGGAAATTAATTTAATCTAGTGGAAACATCTGGTACTGCATTCAATCTAAATCTTACAGAAAGCTCAGTTTTTGAGATATCAACCTCAAATTTGGAACACGACTTGATTTTCTCTTAGTTTTAGAATAAAACATGTTCCACTACGATAACTTTTAATTTCACTTTAACTTTTTTTATACACACGTGTGGATGTGTGTAAATTGTTGCAAAAACTTGGTATAAAGTTCAACAGCAGTTAGCCTTCAGCCTACTAAAACATTTATTAGGTACTTTGCTTAACGCCCAAAATATGAACTAAACACCCAGATAGACAGTTCTCAATTCTTCCACTTACCACAAAACCACACATTTTCTCTATATTGCAGAGAGCTGTAAATAATGCAGATGGACCGTTCAGTACAGTGCAGTGCTATTGACAGATGCACAGTGGAGAGCACGTGTCCCGTCTGCCATGAAGGCCGTTGTGGAGTCAACCCCAGCTCTGGCTTTGTCCTGCACCCTTCCTATTCATCACAGGATGGCCGGGCAGCCACATCAGCTGACCAAATGAGCTCCAACTGAGAGCATCGGCATCAAACGGAATAGCAGATGCATATTGAGGAATACAATGTACAGGTATTGATAATTTTCAATCAAGGCCTCGCGACCTCAACAACTTGCACCGCCCCCGCCCTCCTCGAATCCCCCATAACAGATCGACTGAAAGATTTATGCTCTCAGAATAAAGGAATTACATGCACACATATAGGCCTTTCACACAAAATAGATCAATGAGGATCAATGGAAGATGGCACAAGTCTGCAAATTACCAATTCAGTAGTTCAGCACTGAAGCTAGCGATCGATTGTCTACTAAGACAATGTTTAAACACACACACCAAAATAAATAAAACTGAAGACACAAAATATATGGGCATATATTATGAATTGAACATTGATGAAATGACACATCATTCTTTTTGTCCCATCTATTAAATTATTCAAAAATGCATAAAAATTGATTTCATACATTCAATGGCTTGAATACATATCTACTATGATGAACGTATTTTAGTTTCTAAATTATAATTAATTTGGTTATTCTGGGGTAAAATGTCAGAGAGAGATATAGCTGTTCTGATATTATAATGAAGAACAAAAGCTTAAAAAACCTGTTTCACAGGTTATTAACATTTAACAAACTTCAAAATTAGTTCAGGTTGCAATGTAACTTTGCAAAAATTAGAATAAAAAAATATAATACAAAATGTATTTGTTTAATTTTGTAATCGTGTATAATATACATAATCTAATATATACACATCTATATAAAATCTTTGCAGTCTTTTGATTTTTAGAGTAAAAAAATGAATAAACATCAACTGAAAACTTCAAAACTTTGTAATAACGAAAGAAAAACAGTCCACAGTCCTCCGTTACTGTAACATCACAGCAACTGCTGGCGGGTTTGCCGATCATAAGATCTGTCACTCAAACAGATGTCAATTCATCACCTCCCAGCTCCCCGCCTCCTCCAGGTCACGTGACCTGCTGGAAGCGGGACAAGATGAAAGTCTTCGTGTACCAGGGGGCGACAGCGCCGATCTGTTCGAGGCCGAGCTCGGACCTGGCTTTAAAAGAAGCTTAAGAGATCACAACTGTTCCCCGTTTGCCTTCTCCCCGCACTTGGCTGACCCATGGCCACTGCCAAGCAGGGCGGACTGATCACACTGATGGGCCTGGTGCATTATGGGAGACTAATTAGTGCCAAGAAATGCTGTCTCCAAGCAGCGGTGAACTCAGATGGTTGTTTTTCAGCCCCAGGCACTTTGGGAAGTGTTGCTACTGGTAACCCCCCGCCCCAAAAAAAGAGGCAAAAGACGAAATGGAAGAAAAAAAAACGCAGTACTCGTTCCATATCTCGGGGAACCGAGGTTACGATAGTAACCGAGTACATTCCCTTTCTAGTAACAGAGTACGTTTTCTTGCATTGAACATAAAAGATTATATTTTGAAGAATGTTGAAGAACCAAACAGTTGGTGGTCCCTATTGACTTCCAAACTAGGGAAAGCAATACTATGCAAATCAATAGGGACCAACAACTGTTTGATTACCAGCATTTTTCAAAATATCTTATATTATGTTCAACATAAAGAAACTCATACAGGTTTGGGACGACATGAGGCTGAGCAAATGACAATTTTGGGGTTAACTATCCCTTTAATGCATTTCATAAAGCTGTAGTCCGTAACTTTTGCCTCTTTGTCGCCATTTCATTGCAAACCTGGAATTGAAGTTTCTTGTGGAATTATCTTCCGTGCATGGGTTTGTGATCCGGTGTTCCGGCACGGCTTCAGCATGGATTAATCTAATGTTTTGAGGTGAATGTGTGGCTATCATTTACTGCACCGGTGTGGATGCATACTCTGTACTTCGCAATCACAGATTCTAGCCTATGTCTTGGAATATATGACCCAAATAATTTTCCCCTTACATTGCCATCTGAACAAGTAACAAGTCTGCCACGTTTGTTCTGACCAACTGAGAAAAAAAGCATTACAAATAAATTGCGCTAACAATTGTGATTTAATCTAAAGATCAGTTAGCTCATATCACATTTAAACATGCAAAGTATTATCATTGGTATACTTTGTTCTCAAATTATCAATGTTAACAAAATCAGCATTGCGTGACTGAGTATAGTGTGTATTAGTGTAGACTTCAATTTCTGTACAGTCTAATATCTAATTTTCATACCAGTCAAATTTCCTATCAAGAAATAATTTTAACCCAAAAAGCAAACTATGTTCCCTTCGAACTGGTTTTCTTTAAAAATACATATATTGTGTAATCCCCGGCTATCTGTAATCAGAAGCACATTTAAAACTGGAATATAATGTAATTTCATCCACGTTTTATAAGCATAAAATCCTTTCTGGATTACAATCCGTCATCAAAATGATACATTTAATTATTACAGCTGCTGTGAGACAAGGCTATAAATGATCTGCCACCTGCAGGATCCTCACATGTGATAGCCTACTAGCCGGGAAAACTTCTTTATGTTTACAGACATGACGTAATGACGCAGTGCCATGCTCGAATTTACCTGCGAAAACCTACCCGTACAACTCAAATTAGAAAACATTATCATAAGCTAACCGTTGAATCGGGCTAAGGTAAGGAAATAGTTTTGAACACTGTCTGGTAATGTACTTTTTCAAATAAATTTCGGATAATTTTTAACCAAGAAAAGCTACTGACATACAACTTTAATTACAAAATGATTTAACAAAAAACACTAAAAATTAAGATATACAACATTAAACTGACATATTTTTTTAGTTTATTTTTATTACAACATAAGTACTAAAGGGGGGCCTTGAAATAAAAAAGATTAAGAATCACTGCTATCAAAACCTTTAAAAAATACTGAACTGATATAGAGTCACTGTTGGCCCAAACATTTACCACTGGCACTTAAATATTTGGGCTTCCAAGCTTCAAAATGACAAAAGAGCATATTAAAGTATCCGAAAAATGGTTCATAGAGTTTTTTAAAGCTTTGTGTTCTTCTTAACAGTAATCTGAGCTTCCCTCCCTCCAGCATATCTACACCGGGCGGTGTATAAGGAAAACCCGTAGGAATGGCTTGAGGGATAGCTTTTTCCCTCAGGCTATCAGGCTAATGAACAATCAAAAATAATACACCATACAGCACACTCCTACTTTACGGTATGCCATGCACTGCACTTTAACTTTTACACAGTTCAACTGGACTACACGCACACACTGCACAAATACAAAAAATCTGGTGGTTCTAATGCACATCCATGACACAGCTTATGTATAATCTTTTGCACCTTCGCATATTACTGTGTGTATATATGTTTTGTGTATATAATGTCGAATGTGCACATAGGGTGTATAATGTGTATTGATAACTGCAAGTGTGTCTAATAGTACACTGTGTGTACTGAGTATATGTATGTGTATTTTGCACATTGTCTTCTGTATAAGTCTGTAAGTATGTACTGTCTATATGTAAATTGTTTCTGCACTGTCTGAAGCACGCTCTCAAGAATTTCACTCACCAAGGCACATGTGCTTTGGTGATGTGACAATAAAATTGATTTGATTAACAGACCAAAATCTATAGTTAATCACTGAAAATCCGACCTTTGTAGCTGGTCTTGATCCATTTCTGAGAGCAAGAAGTAGTCATGTCTAATATGTGTTTAATATGTGAATGAATTATTCTTTTAGTCTTTTTAAGATATATAGAGTAATAATCTAGACATATATAGAGTAATAAACTAGACATATAAATGTAATAATCTATAAAAATAAAAGAAATCAACTGGACCAGTTCACAAAACTATGTGAATGACTCATTGATCCAATCATTGCTAACCTCGAATTCTAACGTCTTACTGAAGGTGAAAATTATTAATGAATAGCAACTTAAATTGAATTAAAGTTTACTACATGACATCAGAAAGCATGGAGTCAAATAGTCCACTTTTGTGGTGTTTATTTGTCATTTGAAGCTTGGCATCCCCAGTCTTGTTCTTCAAAAATGTACCTTTCACTAAAAAAGGTTTCAGAATGACATGAGGGTGACTAAACTATCCCTTTAAGGTCTAAACATTTATCACAGCCAGAAAAAAACACAGCTGGCCTCCTTGCAACTTCATTTTCAATTTAGACTGAAGGTTGAAGAGAAAACCGCTGCTCTGAGTCTAATGGATCCTGGTTCGCTGTGTCGTGGAGAAGCGTATGCTATTAAAATCTAATCAAAGCAGTCAGTATCATTTCGTAGCAAGAGCAGTGGATGTTATTTAAAACACATGTAAATGTCATTCAAATTTCCTCATCAGCTTGGGAACATACTCCAGGTATCCTTTGCTGAGATCATTTATCTCAGAGTACAAAACCATATTGTAATTTTCACGACAGACCGCAAGGTGTAGGATTGCATCTCACAAAAGGAGAAGAACAGCGCTGGCAGAAGCTTGGGAAGGGAATGGGAGAGTTAGGGAGGGCTGAGGTGGGTTTCTATACCTTACCTCATAGAGCAGGCAGCCTAGCGACCAGATGTCAGATTTGAAGTTATATCCATTTTCGTGTATTCGCTCGGGAGACATGTAATATGGGGTGCCCACTGGAACAGAAAAAAAGACAGATAGAGAGAGAGTTAGGCTGTCTGGTTTGCTATGCGAGGAGTTCATCCATGGATGCTTCTTTGACAAAGGTTTCAGACTGAGGAGTTTTAGATGACTAAAGAGAGGTTGCTAACAACAAACTCAGCGATGCGTGTGTATATTGTGGAGGGAAAAACATTTAAATCCTTTGTATACTACCATTGAAAAGTTTGGGGTTAGAAGGGTTTAATATATATATATATATATATATATATATATATATATAAACTAATTTTAAATTGATCAGAATTGACAGTAGAGACATTTATAATGTTACAAACAATTTCTACTTTAAATAAATGCTGTTCTTTTGAACTTTTGTCCAAAAATTCTTACAAAAAGAATCATGTTTTCCCACAAAAAGTTAAGCTGTTTTTAAAATGTATAATAATAGGCAGTGTGTACTGTGTTTTGGCTTTTTTTTGTGTTTTTTTTGTGCGCATCTATATATATATATATATATATATATATATATATATATATATATATATATATATACACATATATACACACTTTTTTCTTACATTTTTATTCTAAGTTCATTTTCATATTTATTACAAACAAAACTTATCTCTCAATTTCAGGTGGATGAGTGAGTGTAATAACTAGTGCTGTCAAACAATTAGCGATTAATACTATCCAAAATAAAAGTTTTTGTTTAAATAAATATGAGTGTGTAGTATGTACCCTTTATATTTATTCTGTATATATAAATTAGTGTTGTCTATCGATTAAAAAAATGAATCGCATTAATCACAGTCATGGACTGTGATTAATCATGATTAATCCCAAATTAAAAATACAATAATTTACCAGTAAATGTGTTGAAATAAAGAAATGCATGACAAACTAGTTTAAGGAAACAGAGCCTTTCACACCTCCGCCAGGTATAAGACATAATTATAAGACACCTTATTATTCTTTTATAATTATTCTTTTGTTTGTATTCAGCCATTATCAGTCTTTTTACTGGCTATAAAACATTTACCAAGCCACATCACTTTAATCCCAGTATACATTTACTCAACTATTTTCAAAAGTATTTCTAAATAACTACAACAAAACATTTTCTTGTGACCTTATGTGAAGTATTATGACAAAATGCATTATGAAGAAGAATTGGACCTGTTCTGCAGCTGCATTAGAGCTAACATTAACATCATGCTTCATAAGACAATTTATGAGATTAATATCAGAACTCACTTCAAACCACATTGAGTGTTTGGAATAACTTTCTTTTGTGATCACATGTGGAATTGGTCGTTTACTGTTGTTAAAATATGCTATTTATAGCCTTTTATATCGCTGCACAAATGAGCATTTCAGATGTACACATTCATCTCAAGAAAATCACATACAAACAATATTCTATCGTAATCGTGTGTTTGTTATCTTATATAATCTATAGTGGCTGTTGTCATGTTTATTTCTGCTGTGTATAATCCTTAACATGTACGCTCTGGCTGAAACTCACATTGTTTGTGTTACAAACGCCTCTCCTTTCTTAAGTTGCCAGGTATACATTTCCAAGTATAATACACATTAGTAAAAGGATATATTTTCAGTTTTATTTGTCTACATACACTTTGGGTAGCCACGGTACATTATAAAAATAACCCAAAAAACTGCAACCCACGGCTCTGTAATTTATCACGCGACTGTATTTTCAAAATAGCCCGCTTGTTGTGCTGCTACCCTGGCAACACTGGTTTGCTGTACCCTCATCACACAACGAGAGATAACCTTCCGCGCTACGATGATGGCAAGAAGTTGGGGTCAAACCTTATAATGTGATTCATTTGTGTTAAAAAAATGTCCGCGTAAAATGTTTTAGATTAATCGCATGCGTTAACATTGACACCCCTAATATAAATACAAACACATGCATGAATATGTATATATTTAAGAAAAATATATGTTTATATATGAAATATATATATATATATAATATCAATATAAATGTATATACTAGGGGTGTAACGGTTCAAAAACATTCACAGTTCGGTTAGATACGACAGTGGTGTCATGGTTCGGTAGGTTTTCAATACGGGGGCGAGGCAATTGGTTACATCGCATGAAGGCGAGTCAATGGATATCACAAGCACACGTTTGCACACTGCAAACTTTGCTTATACTTGTGAACATCTTAATCTCAGTCAATTCACTATAAGCAGAAAGTGAAAGTATAAATGGAATGATGGCGTAACTGTGCGTTCACACCGCAGGCTGCGAGAGCGTCAAAGTGGCCGCAAGTCATTCATTTTCAATGTGAGCCGATGGCGAGCTCCGGCGAGAGCAGCGCGGCGCGTTTTGGATGGTGAGAACGTTGAGGAGAGTTCAAATCAGGTCAACTTTATGGTAATGAGCGATGACATGATTGGGCAGCAACCAATCGCTTGAGAGGATTCCAGAGAACGCAGCACTGTAAACTTTGGTTCCAACCACATTAGTTACCAAGTATTTTAGCGCTAGAACACTTCGTTTTTCAGCGGGAATGCTATTCATTTCCTCAAAACAACATACATTTGACCAATTAAATTACCAACTACACTGAACTGCACTACACAACTAAACAAACCAGGACAGTTTGTAATGTAAGCTGTGCAAAAATGAACGCTATTGTTAATTAAAGACCAAGGCTAGTAAACATCTCCTATAAACTGCATGTTGAAATTAACCATGAACACAAAAGCCACACCACACAAATGGCTTTTAATTGGTTTATTTCGTTAGCAAACATGCAACTACAATTGTTAAGTTTCCATCGATCAATTTCTTACTTTCACATTTAAAATATTTCACAAGGTTATCCTATACCCTACTTGTGGTCAGTCTGCACAAGATCAATGTGCTTGTTTGCTTTGCGGCTCCTTTAAATACATGACAAGCAGTCGATCTACGTCAGAGCGTCCACAAATCTTTCTACAGCGTTGCTGGCAGGGCGGCCAGAACGAATTTTGACGCTCTCGCCGGCGGCGGTGTGAACGCACAGTAATGATGGACCTTTCAGCATCTGACGCCACATATTCTCTCAGAGACAAAGAGAGACTAATCTACTTCAGCACATGTTGATAACGGTATAGCCTATAGCTGTTTTCATTTATTTCCTTTATATTTCTCTTGTGGCCTGTACATATTGAAAAAAAATTGCAACATTTTGTGTTAAACAGGTTGTTTTTGACGGTGCAAGTCAGTGCTTGAAATAAAACCTTTTTATTTCATTGATTTTTTTTTTTGATGATCGCTGTGTTAATATTTTAATTATAGGACTATAATTCATTGTAGGTAGCCTATAGCCTAATAGACCTGTTTTAAAATACCTTTAAAAAAAAAAATGAGGAAAACAGAGAAACACTGAGGAATAAACAGCAAAGATAAGCTTTTTAAAATGAAAACAAAAAGAAAATCCAAACTAAACAGGCTGTCGGTGACCGGGTTTGCTTTTATTTCCACAAGAATATTAATATGTTCACCTTCTCTTGTTTTAAGAAACTGACTTTTATGGGGCTTTTCCACTGCATGGTACGTTCACTTTTGGGGGTTTTCCACTGGGGGTACTTCTTTAGTACAACCTCGGCCGAGGTTCCAAGCGATCCGTACCGTTACCAAAACATGAACATAATAAATAAACAGTTCACATGCATATTTTATGTAAACAAAAACGTTTATTTTGGATGCGATTAATCACAATTAATCGTTTGACAGCACTAGCAATACCTTCTTCAATAAGAACCGCTTTGATTTGCATGGTCCCTTTGACTGATGCATTAAAAGCAAACCAGCACATATGGTTCTCGATTCCCATGATTTAATTGAAAATCCAGTTGAGAAACACAGACTGCAAGTATGTGTATTGGATAATGAAAATCTCAGCTTACATGTGAGGAGATGTTAAATCTCTCATTCACTTCTCATTACAAAAGAACCTCAATGATTAACAACAGGAGCCATTCAACACGGCCAAAAATGAAACTTTAATCAATTCACTCGTTTTTTTCCTCGCTTCACTCTTTGACTGTCTTTGAAATTCGATAAAACCAAAACAGCCACTGTACCAAAACAGTCTTCGATGGTTCTCCCAGTTGTGCCACAGGAAAATTTGGGTCCTATCTGATGATTTCACACTGTAGTGCAGGCTAATGCGTGACGGCTAACCGCCAACATATACTGGTTTAGTTTTGCTCTAAACGTGCTTCCTAAATATAGTTTGTGTAGTTTTATATTGAAGTATAACTGCAGGCAGGATTGTCTGTTTGCTCGACCAATGGAAGACAGCGGAAATGTTTGGGAAGCCTTTCAAATGTAAACAATGATTACGTGCCATGATGTTGCATATGCTAGAAGGCATTGAGAATCGCACTGTGACAGACGTGAGACTGAACAGAGCGTCAGGTCGGTTTGTCTGTGGCCCTGCAAAGAATTGTGGGTAATTGGCAGTGACTAATAGCCATCAGGCAGAAGAGCGGGACCCAAGAGGCCAGTCAAACTCCCTGCGCTGTACTCCCTGAAGCTGTGACAAGCTCTTTACTGCTCAGTGACTGTGGCCAACCAACCAGGCAGCGTGAAAGATTGATGATAGAAAGAAGGAGGGGTAAAAAAAAGAATAGAGTTAAAATTTTTAAAACATTCTGACAAATGCTCGCAGTTTACCAAAGTTTAGCCTTGGCACAAACAGCTCAGATCTGACAAAGCGTTAAGAAGTCTCAGGTGGTGAGAACAAGAGCCAAAGCGAAACGTCTCGACACAGTGTCAGGATGGTTGGGTGGGTAGCAGGGCTGTGGTTGAAACACTTGCTGAGAAAAACACAAGCAAAGGACGTTGCCCTTCCCTCCTACCGTCTCGCCCTATGATGCAATCAGTGTGTCAAACCGACCTACGTTAAAAAGCATTTTCTTTTATACAAGTGAAAGAAAGTCAAACAGAAGGTGAGAGCTGGCCTCTAATTTCTATGAGAAATTACAAATGGCATCAACAGAATCAGACCATTCAATATTATTGACTTCAATAGCCATAAGTGCATGGTTACATCCAGGGACGATCCAATATGAAAAAGCCTGCGTGTTAAAATATATTTTTTTATATATAAAAAACAGATATTGATTCTGAAGTTTGCTAAATATTACATTTACAGGAATAGTTCACCCAAAAATCTAAATTCTGCCATTTATTAATCACCCTCATGTCGTTATAAACCTGTAAGATCTTCGTTAATTTTTGAAACACAAATTAAGAGATTTTTGATGAAATCAAAACCTTTCTGACCCTGCATAGAGAGCAACGCAACTGACACGTTCGAGGCCAAGTAAGGTAGGAAGGATATTGTTAAAATAGTCCATGTGACATCAGTGGTTGCGTTGCTGTCTACTGACGGTCAGAAAGCTCGAAGATGTATAAAAGATATCTTGTGTTCTGAAGATAAAATTGAAAAAAAAAATGATGGTTTGGTTTGGACATGAGGGTGAAATGGCAATAAAAATGTTTGGGTGAACTATCCATTTAACTGTTATAATCAATGTATGCAAACTCTAATGTTGTTTGATAACCAATAAGGTACCAATTTATTGTGCATCTCTAAATATCTATAAAAAAGCTAAAAAAATAGAAACACTCCACTCATCTGCCACTGGTCACACATAAAGCCCCGCCTCCAAACTCATGCAATTAGTTAAGGCAGTGTTGTTATGTTGCAGGATTCTAAAATAAAGCAAAGTTTTGAAAACATCAAAGTGTTGACACTTTTAGTGGGAATACACTTACGAATGGTCTACTTAAAGTTGCCACTAGCTTCCAAAAAACTATTTTAAAACTGAAAATATAAAAATATAATATGAAATATAAAACAGACTCTTTCATCACATACGAAACTTAGAAAAAGCCCATCTCATCTGAAGCTAATGGTTTCATAAAAGCCCTACAGAGCAACTACTACAGCAGCACGTCAAATTAAGTGTGCATTACTTATTCATGCAAATAAATTGTAGGTTGCATTGGGATTCCTTCGATTATTATGAATTATGACATTAAGACACATTCTTTCAAAAACGGGCCAGATCTTTTTTTGAACAAAAGAAGAGATGACTGCTGACTCTCCACGATTATGTGGAAATCAACAAATATGCCTAGTTACAAAAAAAAAAGAATTGTAAACTGCGCATAGTGAGGGATTAAAAGAAAAATCAGTTCGGTCCCGTTAACTCCTGAGACTTCTGAGTCAAAACGGCTTTCCTAGTCACCTCAAAACCCTTGGATGAGACCCTAGCATGTAATGAGCACTGCTCTTAGAGTTATTAGAAGAACTTGAAGGTTCAGGATTAACTCAATTTCCCTTATTTTAATTGTTATTTCTCTTCCCAACTTTTTTGTTCCGATTTCCACTCTCTTTCAGCTCGCTACCCTGCTTAATTTAAAGGCTAGGAAGTCTCTGGCGGGAAATGTAAAGAAAAGCTAGCTTTCTTTTCTTTCAGTCTTGCACTTTGTTTGTATCTGTGGGCTGCAGAGCCACTCGGAGACAAGAGTTAAAAGACTAGGGCTCGGCTTCTTAAGAAAAGAATTGACAGCCGTGGAACGGCACTTCCCGGACCTCCATCCAACGCGCATCCCAGAGTTCTACCGTGGTGGTTTGTCTCATTACAGGCTGAACTGTCAACCCCCAAACTGTACCGAAGCAACCCTGTACCCTCCACCCCAAACTGCCCCCATGCAGGGAGAGAAACGGAGAGGGGGAGCGACTGTGAGGAGCGAGCGAGAACGGGAGCGGGAAGCTTTGGTCTGCCCACCCTGAGGGAGACACAGATCGAAGGTCTCTGTGCCCATGGGTGAATTTAACCTGCCATGTAGACACTCATGAATTTCATACCCTGCTACGGCTCAACCTTCAGCCTTCGTATGGAGAGCCAGAGCCTATGGGACAGGTGACAGAGAACCGCAGGAGACTCTCTCTCGCATGTGTGCTGTACCTACCTGGGTGTCTTTATGCTCGTTTGTACATTCCTGCTGTCAATACTAAAACATCCCGAGAGAAGAATTCCATGCACTCTGATAAATAAATAAGTGGGTAGGGAGGTAGCTAGGTAGATAACTCTACAAAAGACAAGTGCAACTGCGGTGGTACGAATCGCAGATGCATTAGTGGTTATAAATCATGTTGGGGTCCTAAAAAAGCCTTGTTAGGGATCCCTAACATGGCAGTCTGTAAATGATACCGTGTGGTACCGGCACCGAGAGCAGGTGCGAATGGATGATGTGGTCATACGGATCCACCAGCTTCTCCGGTCCCCAGGTGATGCAGGCACCATTAAGACATGATTAAAGACAGCCCTAATTAAGCTCTTGCGGAGATTGTAGCTCATCATGAAAAGCCGGACTTCTGAACAAAGGAGTGGAACGTCCTGTAGAGGGTGCTGTGAGTTCAGGTTTGTACGTGTTTCACAGTGTTGTTTGCAGTCGAGGTGAAGGCTAGAAGCTTGCAATAAGACATGCTGCGAACTTGGTTATTTCTAGACACTTGCAAAACTTTTTTTTTTTTTTTGTCGACATCATACTAATCAAGCACTGACATAAAACATACTGTTATACTCCTACACATAGATGCACATTTCACATATGCATACTGGATTTATATGCCATTTATTTTCTGGTTCATATTGTAGTTCTTGAATACAAGACAGTAGTTATTATAATCTATTCATGTGTGCTAATTGTGTTGTTTATTGTAACCTGTCAGCAACAGCCTAATAATTGTAAATGCAGAAATAGTCCTGCAATTGCAAATTACCACAGTAATATTTGAAGTATGTTTGCACACTTCATAAGGAAAATGTGAGTCAGTTAGATGGCTGACCAAAACTCAGTGGCCTAATGCTAGTGTGTCTCTATGATAATTTGCTTCATATATATATATATGTATTTACAGTTGAAGTCAAAAGTTTACATACACCTTGCAAAATGTTGATTATTTTACCAAGTAAGAGGGATAAAATATTGTTTATTTAGTACTGACCTGAATAAGATATTTCACATAAAAGATGTTTACATGTAGTCAACAAGAGAAAATAATAGTTGAATTTATAAAAATGACCCCGTTCAAAAGTTTACATACGCTTAATTCTTAATACTGTGTTGTTACATGAATGATCCACAGCTGTGTTTTTTTGTATAGTGAGAGTTGTTCATGAGTCCCTTGTTTGTTCTGAACAGTTAAACAGTCTGCTGTTCTTCAGAAAAGTCCTTCAGCTCCCACAAATTCTTTGGTTTTCCAGCATTTTTGTGTATTTGAACCCTTTCCAACAATGACTGTATGATTTTGAGATCCATCTTTTCACACCAAGGACAACTGAGGGACTCCTTTACAACTATTACAGGAGATTCAAATGCTCACTTATGCTCCAGAAGGAAAAACCATGCATTAAGAGCTGGGCGTGAAAACTTTTTGAATTTGAAGATCAGGGTAAATGTAACTTAATTTGTCTTCTGGAAAACATGTAACTATCTTCTGTAGTTTCTGAAGGGCAGTACTAAATGAAAAAAAATACAATATTTAGGCAAAACAAGAAAAATATATACATCTTCATTCAGTTCAAAAGTTCATTATGCTTAATACTAAAACAATAGAGTGCATTTTGTATGATCCCTCTTACTTGGTAAAATAATCAACATTTTGCCGATTCTGCAAGGTGTATGTAAACGTTTGACTTCAACAGTGTGTGTGTGTGTGTGTGTGTGTGTGTGTGTGTGTGTGTGTGTGTGTGTGTGTGTGTGTATATATAAAATATATATATATTAATAATTAAATATATATATTTCTTTTTTTTTTTACTTTATTTCAGATTTTTTCTTTTTAGTTTACCTTGATATAGTAAAATAACAAATAAATAAATAAAAACTAAGCATATTCAAAAATATCAAGCAACAAATATCTAACATTTTTATTAAAATTAAAAAGTAGATGGAAAATATAAAAACTAAAAACTATTTAAAAAAAAAAGATTTTCATTTTAATTTGCTCAAATAGCACAAGAAAAACTCCACAATAGTGTTTTCATGACTTCCAATCAAAGGAAAACAATTGAGAGAGACTGATGTACTATAAAGCAGAAGACAAGCTGTTGACAAATTTGTATACTCTTGAAATTAGATTTTAAACAACAGGTCATCTCGAATATAAGGCGTGTAAAAAGCAGCACCTCCTCGGGCAACTTCGTCAAAAGTCGCTCTGTCACCATAGGGTGTCCTAGACTAGCATCGTTAGGGATACAAGATCCTGTCCTCCTCCAAACATAATTTGTACGGAGCGGGATCGTGGGGTCAAGGCAACAGGAAAGGCCAACCGCCCAATGAAATGGATACAGCCATTGGCACGCTTTGCTCTCAACTGGCCCCAGGGGCCATCGGGAAAGGCGCTTTTTTATAACAGACACATGGTTCTGCTCGCAGCCAGCCCTAATGAAACACATCCGGGCCCTACTGAGTAATTAAAGGCCGTTTCCGCTGCACTCAATACTCATTTTACCGTTTTCCATGAAGGACAGAAAGAATCAGACAAGGAGGTGGGAGGGAGGAGCGCTTACCTAGAGAATGAGCAGCGGTTGTTTTTGAACTGAAGAAGCGTCCCAAGCCTAAGTCACCCAGTTTCACCACTCCAGTGGCTGTGATGAAGACGTTAGCAGGTTTAATGTCTGTGGAGGGAGTAAATGTAAGTTTTAGTGACAATAAAACTGAATCTGCAAACGTTTTTTCAAATTTTCTGCAGAATTTATTTAAATATGGTAAAAATAAGGTTAATTGAGCTGATACTAAGAGTAGTATACTTTTATTGGTAGCTATTGAAAATATTCAATAAACAATAACAATTTAGATTTTGCCTTCCAGTTGGGCGAGTATATCTGATTTTATGTGACCTGACAACATGTTCAATGCCCCATTTTCATTTTTATATTTCCAAGAAATATGATCATAATCAGATTACAGTTGTTTTTTGATGGATTATTTGATTACATATTCTGATTGATATTTGATTAATATACATATTTGATTAATTATATAAACTGTGGCAGTAAATTTAGATTTTAATTATTATTTTTCACATTCGCATGTTTACAGTTCTGTGTGACTTCATAATCACATTGACATGCAGGTCAACAAATATTTATATTTCAAGTGTTTAATTAGGGGTGGGCGATATGGAAAAAATATAATATCACCCTTTTTAAATATCACGATTTTAATTTTACTATTTTGCAAGATGTCTGAGCATTACAGCCAAACTAATTTCCCTATTATACAGCCTTTCAAGGTGACAAAAAAAAGAATGGCAGATATTTATAATAATACTAATTTGTTACATTTATATAGCGCTTTTCTGGGTACTCAAAGCACTTTACAGAGAATCTCCTCAACTACCACCAATGAGCAGCATCCACCTGGATGATGCGACGGCAGCCATAGTGTGCCAACTCTGCGCGAATACTGAATTGAGCTCTCCTCCGCTTTTTGTACTGACAAAACTACATCAAAAAGAATGTTTTGGCTAATATCCTTGTAAACAGTCGGTTAAGAATAGCAAATGTCTTATTGTAAACAGTGGAGAAAGAAAAGGCATGTGTATTATTAAAACTAAATCTGTGCTTTCATTCTTAAAGTGAAAGCAAACTAATAATAAATTTCATGCTGTAGAAAAGAAAAATACAAGTTCTCACTGCTCCTGACTAAATAACCTTTGTAACATTTCAAAATAATTCATTTATAAGCTATTTAGGTTATACATTGAAGACTATGCAGTTATTTTACATTTGATTATTACATTTCTGTAGCGTACCTGAAAATGTATTTTAGACTGAGCTGAAAAACCTGAAAAGCACTGTTTATTGAACTTGTGTCTTTGTTCTATTGTGTTTATTTTCTGCTATTACTTGTAATTTGGTTATCTGTAGAAAATATTTTTAGCACTGAGCCCATAGTAGCATTTTTAGATTTATGTTCATGTTATATACATTTTGGTTACATTTGTGAGTTAATAAACATGTAGATGGTTGTTTAAAATAGGTATATGATATCGATCGATATACTCCTGTATTGAATCGAATCATAATCGTATCGAATCATTTTTTGAGGTATCGGCATATATCGTATCGCTGGGTATGAGAATCGATATAGTATCGAATCGTACCGAACCATCCGATTTACACTCCTATTAGCCAGATAGAATACATTATCTTGTCCAAAAAACAGCATGTGCAAAAAATGCATGTACGAGATCAATAGTGGTAGAATTTTCAGTGGAAAAGCAGCACTTTTTACTCGTTGTTGTTGAGCAAAAAAAAAAAACACACACAAGAGGCAAATATACAACTTTGTGAATGCATTCAAATTCTATGGAAAGCTGCTAAACTTGGCAGATTGTGTGAGAACCTGTTGGTCAGGTGGAACAGAATCACACACGTCAAACAGAAGCAGCATTTAATGCAGATCCAAAAAAACTAACAGAAATGGCCTGTATAAATGTTAGGAAAGGTTAACGTAAAGGTTACGTTAACATGAGATATTATTATGCAACACCTTGGCTGGTCTCTTGAAAGTCATTTGAGCAAAGACACGACGGTTCTGGAAGCATGTGCTCGTGTTTGATGTCAGACACCTCTGGACATGAACTTTTCCAACAGTAACATATACATACAGGCCAGGCGGTTAAGAAGAACAAGATCTGAACTGACTGCTCCCCAAGAGTTTACAATCAACAAGGGAAATGATCTGAATGTAAACCAATGGCCAGCTGTAACCTTTACCAGTACTGCTAATACACAAACTCACACAGGTTTCGTATGTTACAATATTTCGACAAGAGTTGCATAAATACATGGGAACAGGGGAAGACTGTCTCGGGTCGCCATGGACAGTTGCTTCATCTTGCTTGTTTTCAAATGGCAAGAGGATGATGCAATGCGCTCTGCAGTGTGTCTGGTCAAGCTTGTGCATAGCAAAGACCTTAGAGTTTCGTCTCAGAGCTGATGAGAAGCAGATGAAAAGTGGAACAAGTTTTTTTCTTCGTAACATGCAATACAGCACAAGGATGATGCAGTGAGGGTCAATGATGTCCTGATTAGGGATAGGTCAAGATGGTTGATTAGTCATCCAACATTTGACTATTTAATCAGCTGTTTTTTTATGGTAGTTTTACTGTTTTCACGGTTGCACTATTTCTGGCTGTTTTTGTATGCAAGGATGCATATTATATAAATGCACCTTTAAGAAATATGTCCGATTAGTTATTAATTAAATAAAACTTCTGATCAGTCAAGATTATCTTAAAATAACCCATCAACTAGTCAATTTTGAAAAAGGCAGTTTTCCTCATTAACAAGCACATGGACATATTTACATATCTATCAACTTTTTCCACCCTGATGTACATTGATTTTTATTCTAAATTTTTATTCTAAATTCTACTTACCGAAATACATGGTAAATGTTATTTAACTCTCTTCTGTCAGACTTTCAACAGTCTAATTTACCGGTGTTTAGTTTTTTTTCCGGTAAATGTACAATAATTTTAATAGGAATTCACAAGATCAGGAATTTTGCATGATGGTGAGGATTTCCACACACAAATTTCGCAACAAGTCCAAGTTTGTAACAGATTGTGTTACCAACTATTGATAGCTACACTATTACAACGGAAAAATCAATCATTTGGTGAACAACATTTAGCAAGAAGAGCATATTAAAAATTTGCATTAGCTGAAAATGTACTCATCCTCCACCCATCAAAGATGGGAGTTTATTTCTTCCTTGGAAGAGAGTTGGAGAAATTTAGCATTATCACTTACTCTCCAATGGATGCCCTGCAGTGAATGGGTGCCATCAGAATGAGTCCCCAAACAGCTGATAAAAACATCAATACACAATCTACAAGTAATCCACACAACTTCTGAAGTGGAAAGCTACATATTTGTAAGAAATAAATCCATCATGTTGTTTTTAACTTTACATTTTGGCTAAAATATAAAAGAAATCGATTCATAATATTGCTTTCTCCAGTGAAAAAGTCATCTTGTCTGAATCAGGAGAGTAATATGCACAGATCAAGCACTGTTTACAAGTGAAAACAGTCCAAATTATTCTAAACTAGTTTGTCGGTGGACTTTGATGTAAGAGGACAACAGACTTTTTTACTGGGGGAAGCATTTTAATGGATTACAGACATATTTTGATTTGTATTTTTGGCCAGAAGTGACTGTTTAAAATTAAAACACCTTAATTATGATTTTATTTCTTACAAACATGCCGCTTTTTGCTTCACTAAAGGTTAAATAATGAACTTAAATTGTGAGGATCAATTGTGAATTAGCGTTTTGTATTTATCAGCTGTTTTATTATAAGCTGTTTAGACTCATTCTGACGGCACTGATTCATCTGCAGAGTATCCACTGTTGAGGAAGTGATGTAATGTTATATTTCTCTAAATGTTTTCCAATGAAGAAAGAAACCCATAGGTGACATATTTCTTTAATAAAATGACATAAAAGTGTAGAATATGTCCCCTTAAAAGTCTGTTTCTACATGTACATGTCAGAAGTCTTGTGTGTGTGCATGTTTATATGGTTTATGAGGACACACATTTGTATAATGACATGGGTATGACAGGTATTACAAGGACAAGGTGATTTATGAGGACATTATATGTCCCCATAATTCAAAACGCTTATAAATTATACAGAGTGAGTTTTTTGGGGGAAAGTAGAAATGCAGTCTCCTATGAGGACTATGTTTAGGTGTAGGGTAGGTGCAGGGCGATAGCACATAACAGTTTTACAGTATAAAACCCACTATGCCTATGGAGAGTCCCCATAAACCATAAAAACCAATGTGTGTGTGTACGTGTGTGTGTGTGTGTGTGTGTGTGTGTGTGTACCTCTGTGCATGACACGGCGGGAGTGCATGTGCTCCAGTGCACTACACAGCTGAACAAAGTACTTCCATACTGTCTTCTCAGGAATCAGCCGTCTTTGTTTCTTGAAATGCTGCAGGCAATAAACAAATAAATATGCTGTGATGGCAGCACAGACTTTTCATGGACGCATGCAATCTTCGTTAACCTGTAACATCAATGTTTTATTCTAAATGTTTAGCAGTCAAACTGCTCAACCTACTGAATGACTATTTGAGGCACACAGTTTTAAGAAGTCTTAAGATATAAATAGTCGCAAAAGCTCAACATGAACCCTTGCTACTCTACAAAGAGCACAACAGGATGACCATGAATGTGAAGGGCTCTGGGTTTGACTATAATCTGATGCAGGCTCTAGATTGAAACCCTCAATAAACTTTCCTTCCCTTTTCATTTGAAGCAACTGCAATGGAAAACATCTGAAGTTTGTGAGTACAGCAGGAGCCTCATGGGGAAACAAACATTTGGGGAGTCTTTCAAGATGCACACATGCTTAGCAGGATTACAGCATACAAGCACTGAGAAACTTCTCCATGAATCTGACAGAATGCAATTAGATTATGCCAACAATATCTTTACATTATGGCTGCACGTGTATTTTAACATTAGTTACTGGCTGATATTTGTGATTTTATCAGATACTAAATATTAATTATTGTGTTCCTGTGTGGCTCAGTGGTAGAGCATTGCGTCAGCTGAGCGAAAGGTTGTGGGTTCGATTCCCAGGGAACACATGTACTAATGAAAATGTATAACCTGAATGCAATTGTAAGTCGCTTTGGATAAAAGCGTCTGCTAAATGCATAAATGTAAATGTAAAATGTAATTAGCCACAAACGAATGTTAAGCATCGTTTTTTACATTCAAACCTTTACTAGGTTACTTATAAGTAACTTAGAAGTATTACTTCGAAATACATGGAAAACATGTTATTTATGCATCTATTATTCATCTTTTTTTTACTGTTCAATGGTTTAGGGTCAGTAGGATTGTTAATGTTGTTGAAAGAAGTCTCTTATTCTCACAAAGGCTGCATTTATTAGATCAAAAATACAATAAAAACAGTAATATTGTGGAATATTTAAATTATTTGCTCATATTTTTATATATTTTAAAATATAATTTATTCCTGTTATGCAAAGCTGAATTTTCAGCAGCATTACTCCAGTCTTCAGTGTCACATGACCCTTCAGAAATCATTCTAATATGCTGATTTGCTGATGAAACATTTATTATTATTATTATCGATATTGAAAAAAGTATCGGCTGTCCTGTTTAATATTTTTGTGGAAATCCCATTTTTTTGTTGCAGACTTCTAACTTCTTTGATGAATAGAAATTAAAAAACAAATATCTTTACTGTTACTTCATGCTGAACAAAAGCCTTAGTGACAGTAGTGACAGTAGTGTATATATGCGTAAATTTATATGTGACGTGACTTTCAATCTGGGTGTATGCAAATATATTATCAGAACAGTTCCCTAACGAATCACAAATTAGTTTTTTTGTAAAGATTTATCTTTGGCATTTTTTCCTTTTATTGTGAGAAAAAGTTTCAAGAAACAGATGCAATATCCAATGCAATGTTTTTAGGTTTTTTTGTAATTGCACAATTATTTTCCACGACTGCTGTAAAATTAGTTAAAGATTTTACAAAAGAATCACCTTGACTCCAACACTTGGCATGTTAACTTATTGTGAGCGCAGTGGGATTTGTCTTAAAACACATATTTGTACTGACCAATTATCTCTTGACATAGTTTGTAAGCCATGAATATCATTTAGTATTACATTTCACCAATTTGAGATCAAAGCACACCGTTTGTTTTAATCAAACAGATGTTTTAGCATTGTTGACTATTCTGGATGCTACTTCATAAAACCAACATCTATTATTCTCCTAAAACGCAGAGTGTGATGCAGCATCAAATTAGCCTTTTTAAAATTCTGCAGCGATTCAAAGCTTTTAGCACGGTGTTGTCCAGAGCGGTCGCTTTAGAGGTCCGCAAGTGCACGACCTCGCTTCAAAGCAGAAACTAATATGACGTTACGCTATTAATTAAAACTGAATGAAGCTTGCTTAGCCAAAATAACTGAGTAATTATGACCTTTTCACATGCAGTCTCAATAATTATGAAGTAAACCTTCTTGTCGAGGCAGTTAAAAGGGATCTGGAATTGATTAACAAAACAAAACAGGTTATTTTAGCACAACATAATACTTCATTGTGCGAACGCTCACTCAGGCCGTTTTGAGCCTTGTCTCCACCCGTACCTCTTCACAGAACGGCAATGAGCGTGCGGTCTCGAGCACTAGAAAACCTTGGCCCAAATCCAAACAAAGCCGGTGGATCTATTCTTCCCCTGCCTTTCTATTTGCATATCAGAGGGCTGTTTGATGTCAATGAAGGAGAGTGGCAGCCCCCTCTGTGCCTTTAAAAAGCAAACACGGCACATGCAATATTCTGTAACAAGCATGCAAATGAAGGGGCCATTTGAATTCCGAGATGGACAAAAAGAATTGGGGAGAGGGCTGAGACTCAAAAAAAAAAAAAAAAAAAATGTATGCATTCGGAGCTTCTGTTTTACATATGGCTCCATGTTCACTCGTACATTGCTGAGGGGATTAGCCGCTATATACACCTTTGGAGTGACATTGTTTAATAAAAAAACAACTAATTAAGGCACTGCGGAACAGAAGGGCTGAGAAATCCAGCGGCGCGATGGAGCAGACCGAAGTCAGGATATTTGTGCAAGCGTGCGTTATGATGCACATGTCGAAGGCGTCGTCATACTAATCCGTCCTGTTCCTCATTTATCCTTCTGCAAATGCTTTGTTTGCGCTGGTAATGATTTATGCTGGTGGAGATTTGGCGGCGAGGGGTTTTACATGCAGACCATTAAATGTGGAGCATCAGGTTGTAGATGCGAACTGCAGGGGTTGTCAGGAGGAAATGGGATGACTGAGCGATTCGAACGTGCATGAACAATATGATTGTTGTAACCAAACCAAAGAGTATCCTAAAAACGTGGTCGGGATGTAGATCATTTTACCTTCGTTTGGACGTTTAGCATCTGGTATGGTGGGAATACTCTGAGGGAGGAAATAGGAAACTGCTGACAAACCGGCATGTGTCCTTACCTTTATCATTTGTGAGAGGTCCCCGGCGTCTGCAAGTTCCAGTACTATATTTAGCTCGTTCTCTTCGATGAATGACGCGTGGTATTTAATTACGTTGGGGTGGTTCAATTGCTGTGGAGAAAAGGGACAGAGGGAAAAGGCAGAATGTAAGTGACTGTTTAAATATGAACAAAAATCTGTGGGTCAGGAAAGCCTGCAAATAAGACGGAGGCAGAAACCAAAGCAGAAGCTTGTATGAAGGTAAACATGACATTATCGTCTGGTGTTTGAGGTACTCCGATCTCTTCAAAATCAAACGACTTGACACTGCGGTAATATCAGAAATGACAGAAAAATGGGTAACAAATATGGTTGTCAAATAATGAACATATGTAGTGTTAATAAAAAAATTCAAAAAGATTATAACTAAACGAAGTCCGATAATCTCATCCTGTCCAGTCATGTCGTGTATATGTATATGTCTAATAATACCCATACACTTGATTGGCTCTATCTCTCTCTCCTCTCCACCTGTAGCAGGTGTGTGGTGTGTGCACTGGTGCTGTTGTCCTGTGGCAGCCGTCGCATCATCCAAGTGGATGCTGCACACTGGTGGTGGTTGAGGAGAGACCCCCCCACATGATTGTAAAGCACTTTGGGTGTACAGCAATACACAATAAAGCGCTATATTTAATGCATCATTCATTCATATGTATGCATGTATGTATGTGTGTGTGGGTGTGTATATATATATATTAGTGCTATCAAACAATTAAAAATCATCCAAAATAAAAGTTTGTTTACATTAAATTTGTGTACTGTGTTTATTATACACACACACACACACACACACACACACACACACACACACAGTATGTATTTTGGAAATATTTATGTTTATACATTTATATATTCATAGTCTTATGTTTATATGATATGTAAATATATTTAATATATAAACATGAAAGTTTTCTTAAATATATGCATGCAGGTGTTCATTTATTTATACACAATATATATATATATATATATATATATATATATATATATATATACACACAGTATACACATATATTATGTAAACTAAAACTTCTGAAGTCACAACCGCATTCAGGACACTAGAACGGACAATAGAACGACAGAATCAAAAATTGCGTCATAACACCGGGAAGTTTTATCACAGCTGAGAGCCCGTTTTTAAATAAATGAACCCAGTCGAGGCTTGTTCTATCCATCACACAGTTAAGCAACCAGTGGTGGACAAAGTACACAGATCAAGTACTTGAGTAAAAGTACAGATAGGTATAATAAAATATTACTCCAGTAAAAGTAAAAGTACTGCTTTTTCAATTTTACTCGAGTGAAAGTACAAAAGTACTCAATTTTTTATGTACTTAAGAAAAAAAGTACTGATAGACAATTTTTGTATTTTATATTTTTAAAATGTTATATTTTGCAATTTTATATAGAATACTTTATTTAATTTTATATTAGCACATATTTTTATAATCATACTGCCCAAAATACCTGGGTTTTTCCCAAAATAACCACTATATAGAGTCAAGATATATATTTTGTTGATATGGACTACGTTGATGAGAGTGATGTAGTAATGTTCACTGTGAAGCTTACACTGTCATGTACCTGAGAGAAAACAGATTTCACCATCTAATCTTCACCAGTAAGAAAAAAGTGTTTTAGAACTTGTTGTTTTGCAGAACGTCAGTTATATATGACATGAGAATTAGGCCTGAAATTAGGAAGAACATTTTAAGGAAAATCTAATTATATTTTCATAATGATTTTTCTTCTCAAACCTTGTCTGTGGTGTAAAAACACCCTGGCAATGCCCCAGAGGGCATCACATCCCACTCTGATAATTACTGTAGTTACTATGTTCTGAACATCACATCCTTTCTTTTCCCTCAGATGGAATCTATCTAGGTGGCTGAATAAAGATATTTGGACTTTATATCTAAACATTTCCTCAACTTAGCACCAGCAAGCTTGTTAGCTAGACAGTTAGCATCAGCTAACAATATTTACTTATTTTCAGTATGGTTATGAATAAACATTCATATCTGTCTACTCGGCTAGTTGAGCTAAACAATATAAAAATGTATACTGTTGATAAACAATATAAAAACAGACGTCACATAGGTCTAAATGCATAGCATTTTAATAAAACTGCTAACGTTACAGCAGCGGGAATATGAACGTGCATGAGTTATTTTATTTAATCTGTGTTATTTTAATGTTTTGTTTTGACCTAAAACATAACGTTAGAGACACTGATGTTGATCTGCCTGCATTCAAGCATTTCAGTGGGCTTAAATAGATCACCCTTTACAGCAGATTTAGTTCACAAACAACTGACAGTTTTGACCTAAATATTATTTTCAGTTACAATAATTAATCCAAAAATTCGACATTAGTAACTTACTTTTCACAGCATCAGTAGCGCGCGCTCACAAGATCTCCGGTTCTTTACTTGTGAGTTCAGTTCACTGGAGACTCGCTCTAAACGGATCATTTGAATCAGTGAGTTTTCGACTCGAGAACAGCTGCAATCGGATCATTGCAATTCGTGAATGAATCGTTTGTTGCGATTTGCGAACCGATTGAACAGGTTCATTGAAAAGAATCAGTTTGTTCATGAATCAGACACCGCTTCTGCGTCTCGGAGCACGTGATGTATTATAAGGAGTAACGATATGTTTTATGAAATGTAGTGAAGTAAAAAGTACGATCTTATGCTTTGGAATGTAGTGAAGTAAAAGTTACTCAAAATAAAACTACTCCAGTAAAGTACAGATACTTGAAAAATTTACTTAAGTACAGTAACGGAGTAGTTTTACTTCGTTACTGACCACCACTGTAAACAACTAACAACGACTTTAAATGCTTTGACTGCAGAGACTACATTTTGTAATATATAACATTTTCAACTAGACATTTTAGATTCAAGTTATTATTATCAAGTTCCAATTACTTTTGGAAAATCTTCACAAAAATTTTAGTTATCTAAAGCTCTGACCATTTGCTAAATGGTATTTTGGGTAGTCCAAAGTCAGAAAGCCCATCCTGAAATCCCTGCATAAGACTTTTAGCACAAACAGTGCAAGATGAAGTTGAAGGGAAATGGGTTTGTTTATATCCCTTAAATATGAGCAATAGCAAAAGTGATGCTTGTCTTAGCAAACACCCCTAATAAACAGAAGAAAACAAACACATTGAATTTTCTAGGTGAAGTTAACATTGTAGGCCAAGCAGCAGCAGTGCATGGCAGCACGGCATGATCCCCCCCAGCCCAAGCCTTCAGATTTTCAATGTTTCCTGTTGGTTGGTCAAAGAGTCGCGATCGCTTCTTGCACTGAAGGCGACTGGAGGGGTGGAGGTTGCAAAATAAAATAAAACAAGAGTATCAATGAGAAGCGAGACAGGCAAATACCCTTGCGAGCGGGAGGGTGTCGGGCCCCCGCTACGCACTGTGACACAGCAGAGGGGGTTATTAAAGAAATGTTCATGCCACGCGCTGATATAGGGGAGGACGTGCGCGCCTCTGTCACCATCCTGTGACTTTCGTTAGATGTATTTTTGGATCACACAGCTGCAACGAGTACAGCCGGCGGTGTCAGCCCCATACTTGCTTCCCTTTAGCTGGCACATCCAATGTGGTGGAAATGAAACATGGCGTGATGTTGACTTTAATCAGGTTAAACGCTGTAATTTCGCTCTTGTTTTCCATTGGGAACAATATTAAGCACACCCTCTGTTTACAACGAGGCCGATTAGAGTGACAATTATAATATGAGAAGCCACACTTGTGGGTAATGCGAGCGATTTCGCAATCTCGTTGCTTCCTCTTGATTCTCGAAATATTAATATAGTTCGAATGGATTGCAATAGTAGAGGAAGAAATCAACTGAGGGCGGTTACGAAATGGTCTGGGAAATGGTTTGTGATTTCTGTTGAGAGCAAAACATTTCCGCATAACAGCGTAATTTTGTTTCCGAAAGGAAAACGGGAGGGGTTTCTAAGTGACAGAAAAACAAATAGGCGTATACGTCGGGAAGGGGCGGCTCTCGCTCATTATTTTGATTTGCGACTCTTTCATATTTTTGTCCAGCTTTGTCCACTGAGGTAGAAGAGTCTGTGTTCCACGCAATCGGCTTGTTATCGGCTTGAGGTGAGCTGGTTATAACGACTGAATTCATTAGCGCTGGCGTAGAAATTAGTGTGTAAAGGAGATAAAAAGTGGCGAGTGAGAGACAGGAAGAGGAGGTGGAACCAGCATTGCGGCAGCCTCTGACCCCGGTGCATTCGGTTGACAAAGTGTCGTTAAGAAGCGTGATGGCGACCTCCGTCACCGTGCCAGCAACGTGACCTCTTCACCCGCCACCTTCGCTTCCTCCCGTGGGAGTTGAAGGTATCTCAGGGGGCTTGAAAGTGCTACCTTGCTTCTTTCTACTGTATGTTCTCATAAAGTGTCTGGAGGTCGGCGGGTCACTGTACTGTTTCCACAAAAATCATTCAAAAATCGATGATGTTCCAGCATGTGGGTAAAGACAACTCCTTTTTGAAGCTCATTTGAAGTCCCAACTTTGTCACATGACCAAAATTGGTCAACTTTGTCACAGGAGATCACTGTAAGTGTGAACAGACCTTTTGTCAGATTATTAATGTATATACAAAAGAACAAGAATATGATAAATTTGCAGGGCGAAAAAGGCAGCAATCCGTCTCAAAGATGGAACGTGAACTGGCTCCGCAATGGACACAATCGAAGTTGAAGCAATTAACATGACAACACAGAGAGAAGTGTGTGTGCATTTGCGTGTGTTCAAGGAGGGTTTATCTGACATCCGATACAAAGAAAGAGAGCAGAGAGAGAATCCAGACACCTTAGATCAGCTAGATATCAGCTCTTATTGGAGTTGTCAAACTTTTGTTAGTGCTTGTGCAACTGCAAGCCGCAGCCTGTTTAAGATGGTTTGATTAACTCAAAACAATTAATACAAAATAAAAACATGTTAAAAAACATTAAAAGATTAATGGAAGAAAGTGCTTCATTTTCTTTATGTTGGTGTTACCTTCATCCTCAACATTAATAAATTAATAAATTAATTAGTGCTGTTAAAGCAAAATTAATTTTAACGGCAATAATTTTATGCGTTTATGTATGTATATATATATATATATATATATATATATATATATATATATATATATATATATATATATATATATATATATATATACACACACACACACACACATATACACACACACACACATATTTATTATTATTTTTTAAATACCACACAAAACCATTAAGCCATTTTTCATGTTAATGGCTATGTGGCCAATTCAAATGTTGGCAAGGTATGTATTGTAAATAATTAAATATTTAAAACTGCTGGTCTGAAATGCTTATTGTTTAAAATATATATATATATATATATATATATATTTTGTGGCACCGCATATAAAAAACAAAAAACAAGAGTCTATCTTGGCCTGAAGGAACGACACAAAGAGGACCATGTTCTGCACATGCCTAACAGAAAGAGAGAGGAGAACGAGGAAGAGGAAGGGGGGAGAGAGAGAGAGAGAGAGAGAGAGCGGAAGGTCTAATCCAGATCAATTGTTTTCCGTTTCTGAATCTCTCTTTCTCTCTCTCTGAGTTTCTCCGGTATCGAGTCTCAGCAGAGGCACCTTTAGAGATCCTAATAGCGGCACATGGTGTCGGTCTCTCTATTCTTTGGTTTCTTACCTTCAGGAGATCTATTTCTTTGATGCAATCTTGCCGAGCTTTGGCATCCATCAAGTCGAATATCTATCAAAAGATCAAAGGGAGAGAGAAAGAGGAAGGAGAAAGCGAGTTATGGCATAAAGACAGAAAAAGAAAATGCAAGTAAAACATTTTTTTTTACTGGTACAGGGTGGTAGAGCAAGGAGGGGGGTACGTCACACTGAAACCCAGGACCCCCAATCTCCTGCCCCACCACTTCTACACCCCTCCTGCCTCAAGCATCCCTATTTTCCCAGATTCACCTGTGTTAATGGGTCAGGAGAACAGTGCAAGAAGACAGGGTTTATTTTTAGTTCACCCAATTTTATATATGCCTAATGTTTCTCCAAAATACTACAACATTTTGTACAATAGTACAATGTATTTATTTAATTATATTAAACAATTGATATTTAAATGTATTAATTTGACTTAATTTATTTACTAATACAAAAGTGTGTTTTTATCTTTTAATTCCCTTATTAATTAGTATTAATTATTAATACATTACTGTTAAATTACTTGTGGTTAAAAAAGCTTGTTTTGATGAATTTATTGATCTTTGAATGTATTTATTTAGCTTTTCATTTATATCTTTATTTGTATTAATACATGTATTTATTTATTTACTTAATTTATTTACTTGCATTATCTTTATTTATAAAAAATTATTATGTATATACATTTTTATTTACTTGTATAAATAAGTTTATGTATTTATTTATTACCTAAATATTATTAAATTAATATATAAATGAATACATTCATACAGCAGATTCAGTGATGTGAGAGCTGATCTGCTCATCACGTCTGCCGTGCATTATGGCTCCGACGCGGCCACCGGAGCTGATCAGTCACTCTAGTCAAATCAATGCTTGTGTATATATATATATATATATATATATATATATATATGCGGCACATTTCAGAAGTATCCCAGAATCTCGTGATCTCGCGGGTTCAGTTGCTTCGCTCCTGGTGTGATTTGGCACCGCATAGAGGACGGAAAAAAAAGTAATCTGAGCCATAAGGGGTAACGGCACCAGACTAATACAATGATAATAGGCTGATTTTAAATGAACATTTAAATAAAAACAAAACAATTTCTGTGGCCAGATTATAGTCTACACTTTCTTAATAGCATAAACACACTTTACTCCATTCAAACTTTATCTGGAATGCCACTGTATTTGTCACTGCAACTTCCTGAACAGACGAACACACACAAAAATAAAATCTGTGTGTCTGTCTGCCTAATGAAAAAATGAATTTAAAAGAAATTCATATTTTAGAGAATATTTGCATCACTATTGATTTATCTCATACTCCCACCCACAATCAATTAGAATGTATTTTTTATTACACAAGCCACCCTGGCTCCTTTATCTGTTAAAACACAGTTTTGATCATGTCTGTCCCGATTATAATAAAGTACAGTGCAAACAGTAGGGGTGTGATGAAACACTTTTCCCACGAGACGAGACGAGACTGGGTTCACGAGAACGAGAACGAGACGATATGAGATTAAGTTTTTTTTTTTATTCAACTGAAAAACACAAAATGCTAAAATGTTAGGTGCATTTTGAACTTATAATTTATTAAATTAAACTTTAATGATTAATATGCAGTAGGCTAATAAACAACATGTAAACTAGAACTGCACGATTCTGGATAAATTGAGAATCACATTTTTTTTGTTAATAAATTGAAGACCACGATTCTCTCACAAAATAACGTAATTTACTAGTGGTTCTGACAAAATATGAATTGCTTAAGTCTTTATATATATATATATATATATATATATATATATATATATTAATTTGAACAATGTAAAAAAAAAAAAAAAAGATTCAATGAAGGAGTCAGTGTGTCACCACCTAGCGGAAGATAAGCGTTACAATACAAGTGTTAAGATTGTTTGGTTTTGATCGCTACTTTAGACAATAAGTGTTTATACCCAAACTATAAACTTTTATCCCAGTACTTCTGTTATTTAAATGTCTGTAACACAGAAATAATGATGTGTGGTTGAAAATACCTTTTTCTGGATCAGCAGCAGCATGAATGCAGATTTGAATGTCTTTAACACCTTTTCTCATCGCGAGTGTCAGTGGAGCTTAAGCAGTGCATGTTTTGTCGCCACCCATATCAGTGAATGACAGCATTCACGTCAGAAGCGTGATGATGGCCGACCCTCTGATTCAACAACATGGGCAGCTACAAAACGTGCTTCTCACGCTCCACTGACACTCGCGATGTGAAACAGTCTTAATAGACATAGCTGAATCGTTGTCATTCAGGAATAAGATCGCGTGGGTGTTTGAATCAAGACCGCAAGCGCAGTTTTTTATGATTATTTGTGCAGCTCTAATGTAAACATTGCAAAATATTTTGCGAGGATATCGTCACGTTTTTGTGAGACCGAATCTCACGAGACGCATCGGACCTTGTCACATCCCTAGCAAACCACAAACAGAAAATCTTATGAGCATCTCAAGGCAAAAGTCTAAAAGTCTGACTAAAACGTTCAAACCTAAAGAGAGTGAAACTAGTCCAAATATGACATTCTTCCTTCATGCAATCAGAGTTTGCTTCAGAAAACATAGAAAATAATAATTATCATAATCACAAAAGGTGAAATGTTGCCCATAGTGTACATCCAACCTGACAGCTTTGAACCATGTACGAAATATCCGATGTATTGAAGTTGATTTGCATTGCAATATGTATGAAATATTATGCATCTGTGGCTCTAAATCTTGAATTTTCAAGTCAACAATTGGCATGAATTAACTACATTATGGGATATATTTAGTGAGTCAAGATAACATACAATACCTGTCATTTTTAATGGCATATACAAAAATGGCAATTGTTTCTGGGCTCTTCATTAGTGTTAATAAAGTCAGTGGTAGCGACAGAGTCGACTGCTGTGTGTGCGTTTGGGAAAGCAGAAGTGATAGTATCCGGGCACCGCTTTTAATCTTGAGCTTGCCAATTATTTCTTCCAGCACGTCTGCTTTACACATCCGGAGGAAACTGTGGAGCTTTTTTTTTGTGCTGGCTGTGTCTGTGAATATGCTTTCTGGCAGAAAAAGAAACCGATTCGATCGTTATTAAAATCGTGAAAGCCAATCAGATGCCTGCTTCTGTTCAAATGAAATCTGCACAAATGGATTGATGGCTGCATTTATAAAAAGAGGGTTTTGCTGCTTTCCAATCAGTCAACCCAGTAATGTTTTATCTTTTAATAATGTTTTTGATTTGATTAGCCACTGACTTTAAATAATATATAATATAAAAGTGTTTAAATTTCCAGTAGTGTTTTATCTTATAATAATATATTTGTGTTATGTGAAATTCATTATTCAATGCTCCAAATAAATAAATAAATACATTCCTGATTTGTTTAGCTACTGACTTTGGATTAAAGTCATAAAAAGATGTTAAGATTGTATTTGAAAATTTCCTTCAGCTGTGTAATCGTGTTTGCAGCAGAACAAATGTTATTAATCAAGACAAAAATGCAAAAAAGCTTCCATCCAAACATTAATCTCTCAAAGTGGCTTTTGGACAGTTCAGATATACGCTAAGCATTTAATAAACTAAATATATATATTATATTTATTTTGTTAATTACACAGACTTAAAATTGTTAATAGCAACAGAATATTTACAATATTTACTTACCATAACTTTGTTAATTAAAAATGTTTAAACAACATTATTAAATTGTGATATTAACAATGCTAAGCGTATGCAGTTAAAATTATTGCCAATCAATAAACTGTAAATATTTGATCAAAATATTAACATTTAATAATATAAACTTAAACAACATAAAAAAGGCTTTTAAGCAATTTTAGAGCAAAAACATCAGCCAATATATCAAGAAATATTGTAAAATGTTTTTGTTTTTGGCTAAAAGTACATAATATATTTTGCTATAATGAGTAATTTTAGTATCACTAAGATACTATACGATACTGTATATATATACAGAGCTGGGTAGATTACTTACAAATTGTAATATGTTACTGATTCCAGATTACATGACAAAAACTGTAGTCAGTATGTAACGTAATCCGTTACATTACACATATTAAGTAATATAATCATATTACTTTTAGCTTGCTTTTGATTTAACTCGTGTATCACATTGATTTAAAAAGCATTATCTTGTAACATAATGATGTAAAAATGCAAAGAGTAAGAAAACTAGTTCCATTCATTGTACTTTACAACATGAAGTGCATTAAACATTATATTACGTCAAAGTTTCCCAAACTAGGGTTCGTAAAGGGACTGCAGGGGGTTGTGAGCTTAATGAGAAGCTGAAAATTAATTAAATCATAAAAAAGTTAAATGAAAATAAATCATTTTAAAACAAACTCCTTTTTGAGGAAAGTGTCTTCACTCAGAGTTCACATTTGCAATGCCACCGGGCAGCTCTTAATGAATGGAGGAATCCTGAAATCTCAAAAACTGCTCGCTGAACTCACAATTAAATTACATGTATCAAATCAGCAACAATCTGAAATTAATTGCCCCACGAATGCTGTTTCTTATGCTCAAATAGTCTTCAAAAAGCGTATTTTTCAGGCTAGACCAGTCAATGCACATGCGGTGTCATAACATTGACGTTTATACTGCGCATGTTCATTGGCTGGTCTAGTCAGGTTTCTATGGAAAATTTGGCTCTTTCTTTTAGAAGGTGGGACTATTCCTCCATATTGCGCGCTGCTGTTTCTCCCTGCAGTTTCTATAAGTATAGGAGTGAACCGTCTTTGTATTTCTATAGTCTTTGTTTTAAATAAAACACTTACAAAAAAAAAAGATGAAATATTTTTATCTACCTCTATGCCATGTGATCATTAATCAAGATAAAAAACAGTGAACATGCAAATGTGCTAATTATTGAAATATATTTTTCAAAATCTCAGGAGTACTTAAAGCAAATATATTTGGTGAATAAGGTTTAGATGTTTTTTGATGGCCTCTCAGATCTACTGTGACACTAAAACAAAGCCCTTGTATGCGCAAGCATACTAGGGCTGTCAAAAAATTGACTTTCGAATATTCGTCGAATTTAAAATAAAAATCCACATTCGAAGGCGTTTTGCCTTCAGTTTGAATTTTAGGTGTCCGTCAGGCAGCTTGGCACACAAAATGCGATGATGAGGCGTCGTTGCCTTTTAAAGCTTTTTTCATATTAGCCTGTCCAGTTGAACCCACTCGATGCGGTGCTGCACATTCACAATATTGCGGAAAAAGAGAACATCAACTTGGAGAAGATGTTGTTTCCCTCAAAACTGAAACCAAGCCGTTCAAACAGAATGCATATTTATTGCATTTTCTAGAGGGATATCTATCATCGTTGCACTCGCGTCTCACACATGAGAGCCCAAAGCCATGTAAAATGAATGTGTTCAAAAAAAAAAACGTACTTACTAGATTAAGAAATTCGCTTGCTAGGGACCGTGTATATTAACAGCGTAAACATGAACCTTGTGATCATATGTTTAAATGTTAATAAGTTACGTGTATCAGCAATGATAAATCTTTGAGTTTAATGCGGCTCTGACAGAAAGACTGTGTTTGCCGCTGACAGAAACGCACTGTTTTGAGCTATGTGCTCTTTTCCTAAATGCATAACTTACACTCACAGGTATATTCTCCATATTTAACTGTTAGAAAGTCATGGAAAATTTCCATTTTGCTGTTAGACGTGCACAAGCTTCTGCATTACGATTCTCCGTTAAACTTCACAGACTTTGTTCTGAATGCATGGCGCTCATGCGCATGCATGCCAAACACAGAGCACAATGAAATAAGAGCGCAATAACTCTGACTAAAATATACATTTAGCTGAAATGTTTGTCGTTGTACATTTTAAACCTACAAGTAAGTGTATTTGTATGATAGCACTAACTGTAAAGTGTCTGAAATGTGGTAATCAAATTAGCCTTTTTACTCGATTAGCAAATTAATGTATAAAGCTTTAACAATTTAATTAATGCTTTAAAATGTAATCAAATGAAAATAACGTAATCCTTTTACGCTTTCGTAAAGGGCTGCACAACAGAGATTTACTAAATAAAAATAAGAGGGAAATTATATTCCTTAAATGTTTCTATAAATTATTATTATTTTAGAAGTAGGCTACATTTTAGTACAATCATAATTTCTGTCAATTTCTTCAAGTTAAAAAGCAGACTTTTATTTTGACGGTAGTAGTGAACTGAGGGGGGCAGTGATACGCATTTGAAGCATCTAATCTGCCGCAAATCACACAAGGAGGAGAGAAAGAAGATGGTAGTAGTGAAGAGCTTTGCGTGTCAGTGTATTTGACAATAGTTTTCTCAAATAAAATGATGAAAGGATTATGAATTGTTCTCTCAGTGTTTGTCCTCAGATAGTGAGAGAGCAGTCGCTGTTAAACACTGAGCGGCGCCAGTGCGCATACTTGAGTATTTAGTACATGACACAACGCCGCTCTCTCACAGATAAATGCAAAACAGATTATATTTTTATAGAGCAGTGTTTTTTTTTTGCGCTTTAATAATCACAGGCACCAGATCATGTAGTGATTTGACAGCTCTGTTTTTGATTTATTCATCAATCCATCAAACCGAGCATTTTGTGTGACATCTGCATTGAAAATTCATTGTCATGACTGGATTCTGGGATTCACTCCATATCACGGAAATCATAAGGCTTTAACCTTAAGTTATAAATGGGTCATAACTGTATCTGCACAGACAGAGGGAGGTGTTCTGAAATATAGGTAAACATGTTCGATGTGTTACCTCTTTTTGCAGCTGCTTTGCGACCCGTTTTTGTGAACTGTGTCAATCCTCGAGGACAAATAAGCGTTCGTCTTTTCTATATCCAAAGTGTATTCATACTATCAATTTCGATTTATATTTCGACGTGGGATAGAGATTAGAGATAATGGCCTCTGTTTCTGATGTTGGGTGGGTGGAGCAAGAGAACAGTTAAGTGGAAAGTTGTTGTCTAGGCGCAGGTGAGATACTGCATCATTTATTTTCTCCAAATACCGTAGATAAGCAAATGTACATTTTGCATTTATATTAAATATATATATATATAGTGCTGCATACAAAAAAGTTTTTGTTTGCATAATATATGTGAGTTCTGTGTATATTAATTATGTATATATAAATACACACACATACAGTATATATTTAGAAAAAATGTACATGTCTATTTATATTCATATAATTTATATTAGAAATAAATACATAATAAATATACACAGCACACATATGTATATTATATAAACAAAAACATTTATTTTGGAAGCGATTACTCACGTTTATTTTTTATTTAAGTTTATTTTATTTCAAGTAACAAAATGTTTACACCAGATTTTACTGACAAAGCATACACTAAACATATATTTGCAGAGATACTGTAAAAAAAATACTTATTTCACAAATAAAGACAGTTCTTACCTGCACTTTTTTCAAAGCTACCGGTGTATGGTCTAGTATGTATGCAGCTCGATAAACCTCGCTGAACTGTCCCCTTCCGATCTTCTTTATAATGTGAAAATTGCCTAAATTGTTATACCCCATATCCTGTTGGACTTTCTGAAAATGAAGAACAAAAGAACATTTCAAGAAAGCAAAATGCACATCACGCAGCTTTCATTCCATGCTTTTCCATTCGTCTTAAGCTTAAAAAGACAAAACAAACATGTCCATGATTGTTTTTGTTTATATGCCAAGAGAATGAAGAAAACACTGGAGGGCATCTGGGATAGGTGTCATTAAGGCGATATGTCAGGGCAAGAGAGTGTGGGAATGAATCAACATTAACCATCCACTTTGAATCCAAAGCACAATATGAAACTTTGCCGTATACTGTCTGGACGAATCAGGCGAGTGGTGACATCCCTACTTCTGAAGTGACTTATGCTGGACCAGTTAGTGACAAACCGCCCAGAGTGCTCTTCTCAAGAATCCGTGCAGCGCCTTGACACTTGCGCTCTAAAATTAAAAATCTAAACAAACCTGGAATTAGCCCCTCGGAGATGGCGTGAACAAATAAATTAATTAACACTTTGACCTTTAGAGGCTTTTCGAGTGTAAACTTTAATCCCGCAAACGTTCTGGCAACTGGAGGTGACAGATAGTGGAATGCAATGTCATGTCATGGAGAACTACCCAAGGACGGCCATAAGACGGCCTTGAAGGCAAATTACATTGTGAAGATGAGAAAGGGAGGAGAAGGATGACAAAATCGTATTCTTGCAAACACGCTAAATCTCTTTTATTTATAGTCATGGAATGTATTTTTGTATTATGGTTCCATATTAAGCTTCGCTCAACTCCTTGAAACGTTCATCCATAGGATATCAGTCGTAGCAATAGACAACTTTCTGTCTTTCTTACAATACCAGAATACTTGGACGATCTGTCAGATCCATCAGCATTATTGTGTAAAACTGTCTGATATTTATAACGGGTTGAACTGAAAGAAATGAGTTGCAGGAAGCACTGCAACTTGACTAGACGCCAGAGGGGTGGATGTAGATCAAGGGGCGACCAATTTAAGAATTTCATTGTTTTCTAACTTGACAGCTTTAAGGGGGGGAAAAAAAGGTGTGAGCCAAAGAATTGCCCCATCCAATTAACACACTGAGGTAGCTTGTTTTTCCATGTGACAACACGCTCTCAGCCTCTTCTTCCAGGGACACATCTGGTGCAGCAGAAGCAGCGCTATTTCTGCCACCGCAGCGAAGAGTGAAAGCTCAATCTGACTAAATTTAACAATATCAAGCTAATATCCAAGTCACCAGGTTTCTCAGCAACGTGTAGTTATTTTTTGTGTCAAATCAAGAGAGACTTATGGAAATAAAATGGTTATTTGAACACAATAACAAGTTGAAAAATTCATGTTTTCATGGTTATACAAACCAAGAAAAAAAAATCAATAAAATACAGGGTAGCTTAGGGGGTCAATGACAAATGTATTTGTTAATTAACAACAGTGTTGTTATTGTTTACTAAAGCTAAAACTATTAAAATAATTTGTGTTAATTCAAATCTAAAATAAAATATAAATATCATATTAAAAGAGAAATTTGAAATGTTGCTTTGGCAACTAATTAAAATGACTAAAAATAAATAAATACAAATAATGACAAAAACAAATAACAAAAGTTACTGAAACAAACTAAAATTAAAACTGAAAATGTAAAATAAAAGCTAACTTAAAATATTATAATAGTATAATGCTAAAATAACACTGATTAAATTATTAAAATTAGTTTAATGACAACAAAAATTACAAATATATATTTAAATAATATAAACTATAACTGCTACCCTTTCGTCAGTCAAATAAAAACTATGTGGTGCAGGAAAACAAAGCAGGAAATTACATCATAGAGGACCCATGTAGGGTGTGCAAATGTGGTGCAATTAATTATAAATATAATATGAATATAATTCATAGGTAACAGTACGTTAATATTTGTATAAAAAAAAACGTATACAGATTTAGACACATGAAATTTAAACTTTGAAAATAGCATACATAATTTTTAAAACCATATGATACCCACACATGTGCTTTAAACTGTTTTTTTTTTCTATGTTGATAGCAAACACTCTTATTTGTTATTGACCTTTAGATGATACATATGTATGGTGTTGATTTGGTCAGCAGCGGATGGTCTGCAGAGGGCCAAGGCATTGCTTTCACTCCCCGCATGGTCGCTTGACAAATGTTAGCATGAGCCTCTAAAGCGGCATGACAAGCGCATGCTGAGAGCAAAGTCGAGCTAATGTGTTCTGGCATGCGGCTTGCTAATCACACATTTACATATGCAATGACCTACATTTGCATGTCAGCTCGCGCACTGTCCGGCCTGATTAACGACGGGCACCTCCCAGCGCCGGGGAGGCCGGCATAGCGGCGGGAGGAGGCCAGAGGGTAGCGGCTTTTTTGGCAGCCGAAGGGACGCACTGCCAGCCAGGATTAGGCCTGACACGGCCTGAGCTCCAGACACTTCATTAGAGGTAATCTGTTTAACAGTGGACAGTGTATGTAAACTTCACAGGCCATTTGCGGCACCTTTCTGCCCTCTGGCCTCGCCTTCAAAGGGCAGCAGGGGCGCCCTGACTGACAGCTTGTCTCATCCATGGCTTTGCGCTGTCACACAATTTAGAGCACTGAGCTGACACGAGATGAACCGCAGCAGCCGAGGATCTCCACGACCGCCGGGGTCACTCGACAGTGGCGTGACGAGGTTTGTACAGATTGCAGCTTGCAGGAGGGGCGGGAGCTCAAAGGGCTCATTGCCGCTCTGCGTGAAGTGGAGAAAACAAAAATAACGCACGGAGGAGGGAGAAATGGGGCCAAGAACGGCTTGAACTGGGATGCCTAACAAATTTCACGCTGAGCATTTCATTAAGATTATTGGTGCGACAATAAATCGATTCATGGACCGATTTTGTGATATTGTAAATGCATCACGATTCTCTCTGGAATTGATTCTGAGCTTAGTATTTAACAGCAGATTACACTCTATGCTAGATTTTAACCGCACACTTAATGCTCATGAAGAAAAGCGTTTGTGCGTTTGGCTGAGTCATGTAAGTGGTTGAATGTACTTGGCACCTCGGCTTTTATGATGCGAGATTAATGTAAACGCAACCCACTGTGAACACTCGTAACTCGCTTCAACCTTTTAGAAAATTTACGAACGGCTGTTTCTAAAGCGCACAGTGCCATCTGCTGTTAAAAACTACGCTCAGAATTGATTCCAGAGAGAATCACGATTGATTCGGAAAATCGCTGATTCGAACACTGAAACCCCTAATTAAGTTGGGGTAAAACTACAGTAAAAATATAGGCCAGTATGGCAATTTGTGTGATCAACTTAAAAATTTGTAAAAAATTTGTAAAAAAAATAAATTAGAAAACAGAGGTAGAAAAGAACGAGCCAAGAATGTCTTTAATTGGGATGCAGATAAATTTCCGCGCAAACGCTCAAAACATGCGCACAAGAAAGTTTCGATCCTTGTTTAGTGTCTGCGCTATTTCTCACCAGAAATCATGATCGAAAAAGATGTCTGTACTTAATCTAAAATTTTGCATATATCTTTACCCCCTTACATAAGAACTTTGAGAATATTGTTGCTTCTCCAGTACTTTGTTATTGTTGATCCAGCTCAGTTTCTTTTATGAATGTGAGACAACGGGCCATTGGATTGCTGCCAACTTGTGGACAAACTAACTAATGCAAAAAAAAATAATCTCAAAATGCATGCCAAAAAAGGATCGTTCATGCAGATTTTGTAAGAAACATCTAACTACGCTTATTCAGTAAGTGTATGTACCATGCTGATGTACATAAAAAAAAATTAAGAATACTTTTGGGCTTTAGACTTGAACCGTCCCTTTGTTTGAATAAAAAAAAAGGTCAGAGGGGATGGAAGATGCAGCAGAGCATGCTGGGTAAATGACTCAAAGGGACAACACATCACAGGAGCATCAGCAAAGGATGGAGGGTTAGCCACTGGTGACACAAGTGTAAAAAGAGAAATGCAGACATGCGGCTGCATGACAGGGGATGCGATATAGGAGGAGGAGAATGACGGAAGACGGGGCGGCAGCAGTGAAGAGAGACTAGGTGTGAGCTGACAGCACAACACTGCCAGCGGCTGCCAAGGAAAGGACAACCGAAGCGCTGAAGAGGTGGTAGAGTAGCAAGTCGGCGCTTGGTGGTGGTGCTGGTTGGTGGGTGCTGGAGGGGGGGAAACAAGGCTGGAGATCCTGTTCGCATCCTTTTCATCAACTTCTCTCTTTAGGCCCAGCCTATGCAATATTTAGACCTCCTTCGCCCCGCTCCTCTTTAATCTGCTCCAGTATTTAAAGCACTTGCTTTACAAGGGGATTTTGCTTCGTCGAAAATTCTGCCGTGACTATTAAAATCGGATCTGAAGATCTCACCTTCCCACTCACTCGGAGAGCAAATGCGCCATCAAATATGCACGCCTTACCGACACATCCGCCATCTCCTATGCATATCCATCAAACCTTGGGGACTTTAAGATATGATATCGGCATATGCGTGATTGCATACACAATTCAGCATTTTTTGGGTGCTTTTTTTTCTTTCTTTCAAGGGAATACAAGTCGATCTTGGATGCTTGTTGAGAGTCTTGTAAAAATCATTCTCTTAAGCTGTCACAGTGTAATCCATTGCCAGATTTACCTTGAGTGTTGCATTCAAACTAATGTCAAACGTTTCTCATGGTTTATTGATGATGGCGGGCATGTAGTTCGCTGTTTTTGACAACTTTCAAATTTAGCACAACAAGACCATTCAATGTCTCACTGGAGGTCAAACGATATAGGATTTTGCCTTATAACAAAGGTTAAAAAAATGCCACATTCAAATTTATTGGCCAGTACCTTTAGCCAAATTTATCGACTAATACCTTTTAATAAAATGAGCATGTTTAAACATTTCAAGAGACTATGTGAGCCCAGATTGTACAAAATCCCAGAAGCAGTTTATTGTGTAATCAAAACTCCCATAAGTAATTGGGAACCAAACCAGTTCACGGTATCTGGAATTTCATAATATACCGGACTCCTGTAGTCTCTTTGCTTGAGTCGTTCCATCCCATTTTAAATATTTAAACATTCAACATACAAACTTTAAAAACAACTGGATTTAGCATTTTTCCCCACTTAAGTTATCGGTCTTTGCAAAATTCAACATATAAGATATATGATGTTTACAGTTTGAATGCGATGTTCAACATAAGTCTGCCAATGATTACTTCATGACAGGTTAAGGATTTCACTTATTTTCTTGGGGAAAAATGCAACAAAAATTAAAAGTCAAAACTAAATGTGCTTGATTCAAGTTTTTTACTTTTGTGAAAAATTATTAAATGCTTCGAATCGGAATTGTGTATGATTCTTATTAAAAAATTACAATAAAAAAACTAAAATTAATTAATAAAAAAAAAACAAAGGGAGACAGAAATCACTTAGGCCTAGACATAAACATTAATCAAGATAATAAACCCAAAGTACATGTCAAGAAATATTGTATTTGTTACTTTCAATTTAAAAAACATTTTTAGGGGTCAATAATGACTTACAACAAAGATGTTGCCCATGTAAAAGTAGGTAAAATAATATCCTATAAAAATATATTGTATTTGATAAATAAATGAAGACATCAAAGGTTGGTATCTGATCTTCAAAATGCTTGTATCGGCAGCGATTACTCCGTAAAAAAACGTTCAACCTCTAATTTGAACAATTCATGACCTACCACAAGACGACTTGCAATAATAGAGTCAAGTAATGATTGGAGGGAATTAGTCTGGAGTGTGTGAAAAGGAAGTATGACAAAAGAGAGATTAAGAGAGCGAACGAGGAAGAGAGAGAGAGCAAAAGACTGCTAAAAGCAGCAGATTTCCAACACCTCTGTCTCTGGCACTGGAAACACATGATGGCTCCTGTGTGTAGGAAACGCTGCTTGTGCAGAGAGCAGAATCTCATTATCACCTCTCACCCGGCACAGCGGAGAGACAGCCGGAGCAGACCGCCGCCTGTCTCTCTGCAGGTAGATTGACAGACACAGGGAGATTTGACGGGGGCAGATGTGAATGTGGAAGAGGGCAACAGGCTCGTGCTACATGCTGCTAAGCAAGCAGGTGGTGAGTCAGGATGGTAGACGACAAAAAAAAAAAAAAATTGTTTTTTCCTAAAAAAAACTAAAGTGGCTTTGTAGAACGCCTTTATAACGAGATTACAAAGATAGTTTGGCTAGACTGTATGTGTGTTTGTTGTTATGTATGAGAGAGCTCACAAACCTGTGGCTGAAACACTGGCACCGGCGGCTGCTGGCCTTGTGATTGGGCGTCCATCGTGACAGCAGCAGTCCCTTACACCCCTGCGAAACAAACAAACAAACAAAATAAGATGCGTTGACCATTCCCGGCATGGCCACAGGAGCAAACAATGCTTCTTGTTATAATCTCCAGATGAACGTAGACATGTGAATCTAGTAATAGAATTAGAGTCTGGAACAGCGCTCCTGACAAACACATGCTGCTGTGGAAACAGTCGGCGCGTCACCTCGCCCGAGGAACCCGATCCGCTGAGAACACGAAACCCATTGTGTTAATGAAACCTGTCAAAGAGCCACGGCACTGGAGACCCTTCAAATTGAAAAGTAAAACTCAATTGTTAAAACTTGTAGCCCATTTGTCGAGCACCAAAGCAAATTCTTGGGGGGAAAAGGAGGGAAAAAAAACAAAAAAACATTGGATGTGTGTAACCAAATATAGTGTGGTCAGAACACTAAAGAGACACAATTAGAGTGGAAGACAGAATAGGGCAATATGTACTACAGCAGGTATACCCCCTTTCCACTAGCAGGATACAGGTGCTAGTTCAGAGCCAGTGCTATTGCCAGTTATTAGTTGGTTCGACTGGCAAGCCCTTTAAGAACCGGTTACTTTTCCACAGGCTAGAGAGCCAATACAGAGCCAGGTCTTACATCACTGAATACGTTTCATGTTTCATTTCACTAGTGTGGCAGCGCCAAACACAACAGACTTGTTCGAGGTGCATCGGCACCACACAGACAGATTTGATCGATCGTCACACAATACACTAAAGCACCGCGAGAGCGATCCAAAAGCATAAAGAGCCGTCTGCTTTCCAGTCGCTCCCGCGGCACCCCGTTGCCTCGCACCTACAGGTCCGCGCAGTGCGTGTTTATCTGCTATTTCAAATATGGTGGTACAAAGTTTATGTCGTCTTGTTGGTCACGGTAACCCAGCCCCTGACACAAACGGTTCTTCCTTCTAGCCCAGCAATGTTTTGGTGCTACTTAAGAACCGCTTTTCCTGATTTGGAGCTGGTGCTTTGGGTGTCGAAAGACAAAGAACCTGTTTGAAACTAGGTTCTGCCTCCGACCCAGCACTGGAACTCCCTTTGTGCATGAACACAGTAGGGCTGCAGTGATTCTTCAACGTCATCGATTACATCGATTATAAAAATATGTTGATTACCATTTAGTGCGTCGACGCATCACACCTTTAGCCACACCCATTGCACGAGCAAAAGAATGTTTTTCTGCCATGTTTAACACAAACAAGACTCTAGAGCAGAAGGTAAATGCTAGTATGGCAACATCACTTCATAGAGAGTTCATAGAGCATTATATTATTATACGCCTGTCAGAACCGCATATATATAGCCGAACTGACGCCTTTACATTGTCAGGATTCACATCCGCATGCAAAGTTGCGCTGAATGAACAGAACTGCACGGAACTGCATGGGATATCGAGTTGCCGATATAATCATGACGGGTTTAATGCACCCACAGAGACAGAGAAGGAGAAATGATTCGCGTTCATCTTAAACCGGAGCTGCCGTCAGTGCTGTGTGTGTGTGTGATGGACGTGCGCACCAAACGCGCTCTCTGCACTCGCCAACAAAGCATTTAAAGTCATTGTTAGTTGTTTAACTGTGTGATGGATAGGACAAGCCTCAACTGGGATCATTTATTTAAAAACGGTCTGTCAGCTGTGATAAAACTTCCCAGAGTTATGATTCTGTCGCTCTCGTGTACTGAATGCGGTTGTGATGTCAGCTGTTCATTCATATACCAATGTATATTCAAGCAGATGTTTTAATCTGCTGAATAAATAAAACCTTTCAAGTCTCTCACTCGGCAGTTCTGTTTGGGACTGACCTGTGAATACAGCCATAATGTGCTTTTCTATTGACTATCACTGCCCTGTAGTTCTTTCTTTCTTTCTCTCTTTCTTTCTCATTAGTTATTTATTGTGAATTTTTTCCTTTTTTCGCTTTTCTTATTTTTTATTATTTTCTTTCTTTCATTTTTTTTTTATTAATTATTTATTGTTATTTTGTTTCTTTCTTTCCTTTGTTGTTGTCATTTTTTTTTTTTTTATGAATTTTGAGAAAAGGTTTGAATAAAATACAAGATTAGTAGCAGAATTTACTGTTATAATGTATTGATAGTTTAACTAAAGAATTCATCAACTAATGAGAAAATAATCGATTAATTGAAAAATAATCGATAGATTAGTCGACAATAAAAACAATCGTTAGCTGCCGCTCTAGAACACAGTGCGTTGCGGCACTTTCCATAATCGCGAGCTTCAGTTTTCAAAATAAATGTAAAGATCGTTAATAATGTCCTTAGGTTTACCATCAGTTCAAGCGTGAGAGTGGAACAGAGTCGCATGACAGACACAGTTATGAAGCTCGTTTGTGTTTGCAAACAAGCCGCGGTTGTGATGTGACCGTGTCTCCCTCTCTCACACATTCGAGCACACACACAACGTGCAAAACTCAGTATTTGAACAGTCAATAGCAAATACAACATGCATAAAGTTGATTCAGAAGCTCAGATTGTCATCGCAAAGTCAGAATTACCTCCTCTCCTTGGTTATTACTTCTTCTCCATAAAATGCTTTGTGATAACATCTGGGTTGTGCCATTCTGTTGTAAGTAATCTTAAAGTCCGCGTGAAATCAAAAAGGACTATATTTATTTTGTTAACACACATTGCTATTTTTGTGGTGAACAATTCATCCATGCAAGTCAATCCACAAAAAATATTTTTGCCTTCATAATCTTTAATCCAAATCTGAAAATGCTCCTCCCTCTAAAATGATGGGCCTTCTCTGATGACATCAGTTTGACGGCTTGGGCATGAGCGTGACATCATTAACCACGCCCCTCCAACTGCCATTGTTCATTTCTGAATGACACGCCTACTTTACTACATCCAATCAGTTCGCTGTAGAAATAACAAGCCATGCCCTCTATCTGCGTGGCAGAGTCTTAACTTTGATAAAGAGTATATTTTTGGTTTTGAGCCTCTTTTGGCTTTGGTTTAGTCTTTGCAACTTCAGGGATCTTACCTATGCACAATCAGCTTGTAACACTCTAAAGAGAACGCAAAACTTGAAATCGAATCATATGACCCCTTTAAAGTGATCCAAACCTAGTGCTTATTTTGAGAATAACTGCAATCCTAATCATTAATCAAAACTGTTTCCACACAGTGAACGAAGTTAGCTTAGAAAAACAGACATTTTGTTTTCAAATATTTTAGAAAGTATTGTAAAATGTGTTTCTTCAAATTTAGAATAAATTCTAATTTAATCTTATTCAGTATCATTAAATAATATTACATCTGTCAACCTGCTTTCTAGATATCGGTTTTTGGCTATTAAATTAGAAAGAAAAAAATGGCTTAACCACAAATGTCAACCCAAAGATTCCTTCATTACTTTTGCGCACGCACACACACACACACACACACACACACACACAACCTTCAATAACAGCCACCCATAAAGCACCTAGCATCAGTTGAGTCTATTGCTCTTGGAAAGCCTACAGAGACATTAATGTGGGCACAATAAAGCACAGGCACACGTACGAAATAGCGAAGATGTGTTGTCTTTACAGAGCTGACGATGAGAAGGAATAAATTAGTCCTGAGCTTCCGTCGGTGACCGAGAGCAAATACAAAAGAAGGCTGCATACTTTTATTTACATCAAGCCGGGAGATGGGCCTGTACGTGCAGCAGCCATCAAAACTTTTAATGATTGCTCGGTTGTCACTTCACTGCGGCGCACAGCTCGGGTGAGCTCGCCATGTCCTCACTGTACTGAAGGAATATGAGCGAGGGTAAAAAAAAAAAAGAGAAACTCTCCTTTCATAGAAAGGCCATTTACATGTCGCTCACCGCAGTGAATGTCCGTCTCCACGCGTTGTCAGGGCTGAGTGGATCGAGGAGCTCGAGCCAATTAAAATACCTCATGCCGGTGAACGGATAAATGGAGCTGAAGCTGTCACCATGGCAAAATAAAATCAGCCTGGTTTGTTGAAGGTTAATAACACTAATTAAGCACCAACCCCGCGTCTGAGATTTGAGTGGCAGTGCGCGCAGGACAGGGTTTGTTGCCACCGAAGATTTGTTTCTGTTTGCCATTTTTGCAGTTTAGCTAAATTTGCCTCCACATTAAGGATTGTGGAGACTGCTTGCGTGATGCATTTTCTCTGGGGAAGAACTAGTCATTAAAGCCACACATTTAAACAGCCTCTCTACAAGTATATAATTAGTATTGGAAGAGTGTTTTTAAATTAATGAAACACACTCGAGCTCCCAAAAAGTATACTTAGGAAAGCCGCTCTTTTTTCTTTCTTTACGAAACTTCAAAATGCGACTGAGGTGAATAATTCTTGGCACTAATTAGCAGTTTTAGACAGCAGTCAATGGATGCTGCTGTTGACGATGTACAATGCTGCTGTCGTCTCACTATTATGATTAAAAAACAAACACAATTTTACGTAATTGCATGAACCAGAGTGGCAAATCACATTCCAAATGCGCTTTTGAATTTTAATGTGAATATGAAACGTTTGTAATAATGTGATTTCAAAGCAAACAATAAAATAACTGTATAATACAATGTAAAATACAATACACTAATACTGTGACGCCAAAATCAATTTCAGAATTTAGAATAAGTTTTGCATTAATACTGGTATTTAATATTGATCTTATTTATGAATAAATATTTTAAATGTATTATTCATTTTAAAATATTACAATTATATTTCTGTTTATGAAACAAAATAATTGTATAAAAAAATTGTATACAAAAACTAATGCTATAAGGCCAAAATCTACTTGTAGAAATTAATACAATAGAATTTAGTGTTTTTTTAATAATGATATGTCAAATTAATAAATCAATGATTAGTATTTAAAAATTGTATAATATAATAATTTAATCTAATAATAATTAAGGCAAAACATTACATTTATCTCTCACTCTCTTTATATATGTGACCCTCTTCTGTGAAAACCCAGCTAAAGTAATTTTTTACATTTACAATTTTCTACATACAATCAACCTACATATTGTAAAGAACATTCTTTGAAAATATATTATTTGTCTTTGATATTCACTGAGTAAGGCCATGTCAAAGATTGAAATCATTGTGAAATTAATGCTTGCAATCAAACTTTGATGCTCGTTATCACAGAATTCGATTTTTAGACTTTAGCCTGGTTTTCACAGAGAGTGTCACATATAGTAATGTTATATATAAATTTAGTTAGCAGTAGAATTTATTAGTTTCGATATATAACATAATAGTAATAATTAATACAAATATAAAAAAATACATATACATTTGAATATATTAATACATGAATAGAGTATTAAACGTGTGTAATCTGTCGAAATTCACTTAATAGAATAAACAGTAGAATTTATTATTTTAGATAATTACAAATTAAATTAAATAAATAAAAACATTAAACATTAAAAACAAAACAATAATATTTTTGTTTTAGATATGATTAAATATTAATAAATTAATAAAATGACAATTTATGTGTGTATAAATGTGCATATCTATTTACATTTATGCATTTAGCAGATGCTTTTATCCAAAGCGACTTACAGTGCATTCAGGACATACATGTTTTATATGTGTGTTCCTTGGAAATCGAACCCACAACCTTTGCGCTGCTAACGCAATGCTCTACCACTGAGCCACAGGAACACTTATTTATTTATTTATTGTTTCTCTCTCTGACAAAATTTACTTAAAAATAGAATTTAGTTAAGAATATAATTTATTAATTTAGATATAATAATAATAATAATAATAGACAGTTTTTATATATTATTAAATATTAATAACATTCATGATAAAATATATGAAATAAACAACTTTTATATAAGTATATGAAGTAAAGTTCAAGTTTCATGGCTGATAAATCACTCTACATCAGCAGGTGTTTTTAAAAGTTAATTTTGACCCTTTGGTAGAGAGTCTGTCTGGCATTTGACAGTGGCAGCAAGAGATGGGTTGCCTTGTTAGTTAGTTCTACTTCAGTTTCAAGCAGTTCAGATTGAGGCTGGCAGCATGGCGTCTTTGATTGACCTATTCCGTGTCAAAATGACTTCAGGGCATCAGCAGTTTCCATGCAACACCCTCATTAACAGAATCAATTAAACATGCCACATGATATCAGCACACAAGTACCCAAACAAGAATGATTACAGGAGCTGCATCCTCTGGAGACGGCTGTATACACACACGCACGCAAAAACACACGCCAACAACACCTTAACTGTCTAGAGAAACATTCATTTGCGCTTTTTCCACCGGCTATTTACGGCGTCTATGAGTAACGTGATTTACAGCTGCGTACTTGTAAAATGAACATACTGAAAAGGGGCCGCGGCAAAGACTAAGTAACTATACATAGCTTAGCATGACAAAAATGCCATTATGTGCCATGATGACAGTAAGCAACCTACTTGAACGAGGCTTGGTAGATGACTAACAACTAAAGAGGCAGTTTTGCAGCATAGTCACATAGAAATATGTTTTTACATCTAATAGGGATGTAACGCTGAACCGCGAGCCGGTTGAAAATCGATTCAAATATGTGACAATTCAAATCGGTTGAGAAGCTTAACAAATCGCGATACAATTGGAGTAGGAGTTTATTTGAATGTATCTCTGAAGGGAACTGATTTGAAGGGAACTGAAGTTTACGTGGTATTTTATTTTCATCTTGCCTATGAACGGTGCAAATTAAAGTAGAATTCATAAGCAAGTAGCTCTGCTTTGTTTACAGCAGTAGCCCAGAAAACACTATCCATGGGTTCCAAAGACGTCACTTCTGCTATGTTCGCCGCCATATTTGTGTCCGATGTGACAACGAGAACAGCACATCTCTGAGATTTAATGGATAATATTAAAATATTAAAATAATAAACTACCTTTTACTACCATTTCCCACTCTGATCCCTGAAAATATCAAATATGAGCTTGAAGAATCCTCTGCCGGCTGCTCGCTCCTGCTTCACGGCGAGCGGGACACGTGATCTCTTCTCTGTCCACGTTTTGATTTCAGCAAGTCAGTTTTGGTCAATGCAAACAGCGTGATTACTGATCATGATCGACCGATATTGATATTTTATAACCGATACTGATTATTTGTACGTTTATGTACCCGATAACCGATATGCAGAACCGATATTTATTTACTGTTATAAAGTAAATAAATAGAGTGAAGTAAGTCCATTCTTCACTTTGGTTTTTCCTCCTTTCAGTCATCTTAACAACAACAAACAACTGTTGAAAATTTACATTTTCACATAAAATGTAATCTTAACATTACCTATTATTATTATTAACAATAAGCAAAATAATGTCTAATGTATTCAAATGGAGAAAGTAAAGGACAGAAGTCATATTAACTTCATTCTAAACTACAGTTTTAGGTTTATAAGCTGTTTAATAGACTAAAGAATGAAGAATAATTCACTGGATAATGTTAATTCAATGAATAATATTCTCTGGAATATTGAAATAAGCTATAACAAACAAAACATCGTATTTTATTGCATTTCTTAACTGGCAACGTTTTATCAGAATAATTAAAATGTTTTTTGTCATTCTAGATTATGAAAACTGCTGACAGCGCGGTTTATCTATTTACACAGAACTATACTCAAACTGCGATAATAAATAATTTTGATAGAGATGTTTATTGGTGAAATAATGGTTCTATAGTAAATGTTAATATAATTTAGTGTGTTTCAAACAAGTGAATCTTGTATAAAGTTACATGCGGTGGCCGTGTTGGAGCTTCTCCTGAGTGAACTGTGCCCACTGCTCCAGGTGTGTGTGTAAATACAGAGAACACATTTCCCTGCTGGTTATACTCTGTATAATTGTGTGTGACAAAAAAAAAGATATATAATTTTGTTTTGTTTTAACCGATATCCGATTATGGTAAAATGCTTAAATATCGTGGAAAATATCGGTACAACGATATATATCGGTCAATCTCTAATCATGAGCCCAAAATCCAGCAAGCCAAGAAAGCATGCAATCTGAGGGAAAACGTCTTTTTATTTAGTGTATTCTTAAACCTGGATTTCATTATTGAAGCAAAAATCCAGGCACCAAAAGTAGCCCACACCATGTTCTCTTTAATTAAAAATATGCATTTTCATTTATTCATTTAATATTGCAGATGTTTCATATCAAACTTCTAGTAAGTATGCATGGACTGCAGACTTTTGCACTCTTAAAAACAGGAATAGTTAATCAAAGAATAGATTCACCCTGTGCACCCGTGTCCAGAATGATAAAAGCAGACATAACCGTTCTGATCAGTAGCCTAGGAAACACAACAGGGTAACTTAATGTGATGAATGTTATGGCAGGCTGCCCTATATGTCTTCATTCCCGAATTCTTGGCTGCTTCCTTCTTCATGTATGAAAAAAGACATAAGAATGGGAGGAGGATCTTTTGTGGATCAAGGAGTCTGGATGTTAAATGGCTCTGGACTTAAATTAGCCTTTGCTCACAGGTGTTCATGTGGAACAGATCATACAGTCCGATTCAAGAGTGCATGAAGGGAAAGGAACGCCAACAGTAGAAAAGAAACGGCACATGAAAGGCCGCTTTGAGCTTCTGAATACAGTAAAAGCAGAGGCCATGATTATAAGAAACCTTTTCATGACAGTGAAGCTAAAACCATCTGATCATTAATGATGGAATAGTCTGAAATTAAAAAGGAACGACATTTGCACATTTATTTTAATCAGCGCTGAAAAGAAACATGAGCCTAGAAGTGCAAGTTGCCATGAAGGAGCTCAAGACATGTTCGAAGAATCAGGATACATTCCTATTAATTCTCCAGCTATTTAATGATGCGGTTTATAAATTAGACTTGTCCAATAGAACTTCTGATCTATTGTTTGACTGAACAATTAAGATACCTAACGCTTTGAAACAGAGAAACGAACATTAGCTAATTAATGAAAAGTCAAAATCTGCTAATATTAAATAACTTTTTTTTAAGAAATGCTTTACTATTATTTACAACAAGTTATGTGTTTTAATAGGCTTAAATAAAAAAAATTGTTACAAGAGACAATAGAATCAATAAAAACTGCTAATTTCCTAGTTTCAAAAAAAGAAAAAAGAACTTGATTTGTAAACGTCAATGAATTTGCAACAGCTGAATGTAAAATTCTTCAAAAGCCATGAAATAACCAAGCTTCACTCCGTAAAATAAGTATAAAAGTATGGATGCACAATATTATCATAACGTTATCGAAGTCGGCCGATAAATGTCTAAAATGTAAACATCAGCATCGTTCCGAAATGAAAAATTATGCAGATATGCCTTGCCAATAAAACAAAAAATCTTAAATGTTTTGGTGTTGTCTCCAAAAAAAAAAAAAAAGGAATATATCGGTATCTGCAGCGGCTATCGGCTAAAAATGTGTTGAAAAATATTGGCACATCAGATATCGGCAAAAAATGAATATTGTGCATCCCCCTAGTATAAAGAACTATGCAAAGAGCATTTTGAATGTCTCTAGCACATTTTATAAAACCCAAAAATCAAACAGTTAACCCCTCACGCACTTATCACATCTGTCAAAAACATCGGCTGTCTGTCGGTTAGAATATTAGAACTAAAAATATATTACACAACACACATGAAATCGATCGCTTACATAACTGAAGAATTATTAACTTACAATCCTCCTGTTTTGAAATAATAAAAACTTTGAATATCACTACACAGATGTCTGTCAAAAAATAACGTGCACAATACACAGTAGTATTTAGGAGAAACCGAGATCCAGCGAGTGCTACCATTTCCTGGATAATCCACGTAATCAGATGTTTTGATTCTAGTTTGGTAGTGATTATACTCCATGTACATATGCATTATGTACTCTACTCAGCTGTGTATTGTATGACTTATATAAGGTTATTTTGTCATTTATGATCACAGTTTGTTAGCCCCTCCCCCTCTGCTACATAATTAAAGCTGCAATAGTTGAGGTGCATTTCTATTTGGAATTTTCATTGTGAACAAACTACTCGCGCTATTTATACTTCAAAACAGCATAGAATAGTGCATAAGTACGCGGATTGGGATGCACCTTATATGTCATCGCTTTCCGAAAAGAAAATGAAGTATACATGTGTTTTACATTTGTTACATTTCATTAACACTTTGCAAATTTTATGGGGGGCAATATGGAATTAATTTGAAAAAAAAATGTCATGACGCTGTGGTCTTGTTAATTGGTTTTTAATCCCAAATCTTTGTGGTTTCTAAGGTGTTCTTGGTGGTTGCTAGGTAATTTCTTACTGGTCCACATCATATACATGTTATTTAATTATATATAACCATGTAGGAATTAATTAATGTCAGTATTAATTGAGCTTTACACAAATATATATGCAGCACCATATGCTCATTTACACTCATGCATTAATGTACGAATATTACTAAGTGTATTAATCTCAATAACATTTCCTACAGCTTTATGTAAAATAACAAACGTAGCCTAATTGTATAATATTCTGCAAATGTAAAAATGCTGAACCTCACTACTTCATCTAAAGGGCTGTTTTCTTTTAGCTTGGAACAATTGCATTTCTATAAGGAACCCAGTCTTGCGGTCTTGAGAGAGTCAGGCCCGGCCATCCATATTCCTGCTCGGCGCCTATTTTTAGTCCTCCTTTACATTTTTCACTTTCACATTTTATAGGGTAATGATTATTTCTCAGCGGAAGTAAATAGCACAACACAAATGGCCTCTGCATGTGAGGGCCGGCTTTGATTTATACCCACACACAAAGTAGTGCACAGGCCTTTGCCTTTAATACCCGACTCTATTTTATGGCAGGTCTCAGAGGAGCGCACTTTTTTAAGCACTACAGATGCCCTAACTCTCTGCTTTGGGGTCAGAAACATGCTATAGTAACGGCGTGTGTGCGTTTGTATCTCGTCCAAGTCGGGCTCCTTCAATCATCACACACAAACACATTCGTTGTGGCGTAGGAGGCTGGAGTGCGTGCAGGTGTAATGATCCACTTTACGTATCCTTGAGTCAAAAGGACGGGGCTCAGAGGAGCTGGCAGGGCAGCAATAGACCCGAGCCACCTCGGCCTACTGTCTATTGTGTGTGTCTTCTCGAGGGCCAGTTTGATAAATCAGTTCTGGGCTCGAGCTTTTGTGAGCGTGCCGTCAAGCCTGCAGGTGCTTTATAGTGGAGGGTCTGAGAGGGAACAGTTAATTACCCAGCAGGGGCGCACAGCTCCCCGAAGGCTGTTTGATGTGCAGAGCTTGAGCACGGTGAAGGGAGTCCTAAAGTGATGCAAATAATCCATTAGAGGTAACTTGACTAGCCCGTTTGTCTGTGCAAAGATGACAGATTTGAATAACATAGGGTGCGGAATAAACATATCCTTCAAAAGCTTTAAAAATATTTAGACCTCTCATCGTTAATGAGAGGTTTTTAATGTTTTTTGCAATGTTGCAATATATATATATATATATATATATATATATATATATATATATATATATTCTATATATTGACAATTTAGAACCAAAATGTCATTTAAATGTAAATGGATAATTATTAGGGCTGTAACGACACCAAACCCACGATTCGGTTCAGATCACGATTTTTGACCCTGATTCGGTTCGTATCACGATTTTTGACCCACGATTCGGTTCAGTATCACGATTTTGACCCACGATTCGGTTCACGATCACGATTTTTCAGTAAAAGATTTTTAAAACAATATTTTTATTAAATAACATTTGAAAAATCTTTATGAATTGAACACCAAAGAACAAGATTAACTATGCAAATTATTAACAATATAAATAGCCATATATAAAATAAATAAATAGCCAAAGCTATAACACTTCTGTTTTCTTTGTAACAAAATACTGTTGAAAACAAACAGAACTAAACTCCATTGTGGAGATGATTCGAGCATGTTAAAAATTCTTCTTCAATCAAGTTCCCTTCATGGAACTTGAACCGCGCCCCGTCTAGGGTGCGCTATGGGGAACGCCTTCAGCGTGACTCGTGTCTGAAGATACATATGTAAAAACACCATCCGCTGGCCGGGCGCGACCATAATATAAGGACCGCCGGGAGAATACATCATCCTCTTCTTCGCCTTCACTGACTGGTCTGTTTGAAGAAACGTGCATTCTGGTAGAATACAGTTTTCCACACAATCTGCGTCTTTGTTTGGGCAAGGAGCGACGCCGATGTCCTTGAGGGGAAAATCTGTGTGCAACTAGCTCAACTTTTGCAGGCAGGCGTCACATGATTGGAAAGGTAGTCACGGGGTGTGTCGCGATTCTCTCGTATCACACCGTGACACAGGATCGTGGATCTGAGTGTCGCGATTTCGGTTTCATATCGCGTATCGTTACAGCCCTAATAATTAGCATTAACTAAAACTATAAAAAATATGACTTACCTGAAATAAATTCAAACGTATTTTAATTTCAGCTAGTTGCAACATTTTTGTCATTTTCAGTTCATTTAACTTTAAGTAATAAAATAATTAAAACTAATACTAAAACAAATAAATAAAAACAATTAACTATACAATATTAATAAATAATACTAATAAATTGTCCTACACAAATAACAAAGTGAAAACAGAAAATATAAAATCTAATTTAAACAAAAATTATTTTAAAAAATGTCAAACAGTATATGAATGATACTAAAATAAAACCAAATATATGCACAGATAAAACAATATAAATTAAACAAATAAACAGCCCTTCTAATGTATATATACATTTATTAGATATACAATATACAAGGGCTGTATTTAATTGACATTTTATATACAATGCGTTTGAATTTATATTACATTTACATTATTTTATATATGTATTGATACTGATACATTTTAAATTTCTGCACACACACACACACTTACATCCACAAACTGCGTCATTGTATAACAATGACTTTTGATGGCACTAGTGGAAAAAGTGAGTGGTTAAACATCAGGAAACATTAATACATGGCCTATATGATGTTTAATGTGAAAAAAACCCACCTGCAACATTTGAGGCCGGCAGAAAGTTGTTTTTTTTTTTTATGCGAGTACCAGTTGTCATGGTACATTCTATGAGCTTTCAAGAGCGTAAGCCTGATTTGAAAATGAATTATGAAAGAACATACCAGATTGCCATTCAGTGACACAAACACATTAATAAAGTCACTGAGCCGAGAAACCAAGAATAGATGATATACGGCACTTCTTAAAGGACAGTTCACCAATAAAAATGAAAATTTGATGTTTATCTGCTTCCCCCCCAGGGTATCCAAGATGTGGGTGACTTTGTTTCTTCAGAAGAACACAAACGAAGATTTTTAACTCAAACTGTTGCAGTCTGTCAGTCATATGTCAATGGGCACATAATCTTGGAGAGTTTAACAAAAACATGTACAGACAAATTCAAATGAAACCCTGCTGCTCGTGACGATACATTGATCCCCTAAGACACGAAACGATCGGTTTGTGCGAGAAACTGAACAGAATTTATATAATTTTTTTTACCTCTTAGACAGGCAATATCCGACTGTCACAGCATCCGGCGTGTGACGTGTCAACCTGCTCTGACACATAGAAATATGTACATAGATTCCTTATTAGCAACTGTTTTTATGGGCCGCGATACGCAAGAATCTACACATGTTCTACGTATCTGAGCAGCCAGAGCACGTTGACAAATTGTGTGTAATTTGGATTTGTCTGTGCATGTTTTTTTTTATTCTCAAAGATTCTGTGCCCATTGACTTGCATTATATGACTCTTAGACTGCAACGGTTTGAGTTAAAATTATTTGTTTTTGTTCTACTGAAAAAACAAAGTCACCTACATCTTGGATACACTGGGGGTAAGCAGAAAAACATCAAATTTGTATTTTTGGGTGAACTATCCCTTTAACACCAAGATGTACAACAAATATACAGTTTCACTCTACAATAAACAATGATTGTGTCTTTAACTTGACAGCCTTACATCTGGTCAAACTGGTTGATCTGACTGCGCCAAAGTCAACAGAACAGCCAATAGACAAACTACAGAGCCACAAAAACTATTAAAACTTACATCACAAAAAACATTTGATATCCTTCTGTAACTGAATGTAATGCACTGACAAAAACAATGATTTGTCAAGTAAATCAATGTTACTTCCTGATTGACTTCTGAAGAAAGCACAGCATAAAAGATGTTAATCTGATAGATCTTAACTAGATCGCTCGCACCTGCAGGCACCTATTTGACAGTGTCTTAAAAAAAAAAAGCTTCATCATGAAAAAACAACAACAAAAAAAGTGCTATTTTCAATTAAACACAAAAGCTCTGATCTAAAAGGGGATACTAAATGAGATCTCATCAAGCCTCAATTCTAAGGAAGCGATTAATGTACTCTTCCCAGAATGCACTGCAATGAGTTCAGTATATGTCATTTAATCCCAAGTAAATATTTAATAAGTAAATAAGAAATCACAATTGTATGTGCAATTTCATTCAACATTACCAAATATCAATTAAAAGACTCAATCTTCCAAGAATTTTCTTTTTAATTTGCGCACAACATTCAAATAATTATTTCAAGATCAAACCATTCATTGAAAAATACTTTATATTAGTTAAAAAGTTCAATCTAAATATGTATTGCACTGTTTTATTCAATGCTTGTGCACAATATTTAATTGAATACTGAATACTAGAATATGATTTTGAAAAAAATTGTACCCTAAAGTAGGGGTCGACCGATATGTGTTTTTCAGGGCCGATGCCGATACCGATTATTACAGATCAAGTAGACCGATAACCGATATTTTGAACCGATATACGTGTCTGGTGTAAAAATGAAAATGAATGCCAAAATTAATAATAACGAGCTCTGACAAAAAACGTTATTTAAATGCTTTTAAACATGTCTTTAATTCTGAAAACTGTTAATAACAACAACATTTCCGTTGGTTTTAATTTACAGTACAGTGCAAATGAAGGCATAAAACATTAATTTAATTTATCTTTTAATCAAATGAGAGTTAGACTTTATTTTTGGCAAACAAATGAGTTTACTATTAAAATTAAAACATGGAAGAAATAGCGTATTGTGTGATTATTCTCAACAAAAGTTGTAATAATTGTTGTAGTTGTATTACGTATACAGTAATATATTTGGCTAAACCAAACTTATATTTTGACAGGTTGCCATGAAGGACCTTTTAAGTTTCTGTAGCCTATGTATATATGATATGATGATCGTCAGAGATTGAGAGAACGCCTCACTTTCACAGAGTGTTGAGCTCAGACAGGCTGCATCGAGCCAAATAGTGCATTTAAAAATTTAATAATTTCACCTGCATTATTTAGTCACCAATAAATAATGTCACCTGTAAATAGTATGTTTGTTTGCATTATAAAAAAAAAAATAATAATAATAATAAAAAAAAATTATCGGCAAATATGTTTTGAAAATGGCCGATATCGATAATCGGTAAAATGCTTAATATCGGCGCCGATAATCGGTCGACCCCTACGCTAAAGAAATATTGATTAAAAAGATAAAATAACTATTTTACTCAATATTCGAGTTAGGGCTGCAACAACTAATCGATCAAATCGATTATTATCGATTATGAAAATCATCGACAACGATTCTCATTATCGATTAGTCGGGTCTGCCCACAGTGTCCAACTTCAGCCGGTTGCTCAAAGTACAGCACTGACTAACGCATTTCTATGGACAAAATGCATCTAAAAAATAGTGGAGGAAACAGAATGAGATGCCGCGGGAGAAGTATGTGATCCAAACTGCCCAAAACATGATAATTCTTTATTTTGAGCTTTCAGTTAATGCATTAGTGTAATGGCTTGCCCTGTCAGGCGCTGTGACACATGCGTGTGCGTGTGTCCTCAGCACAAAAAAACTTTCAGTTTACGGTCATATCCTTATCTATAAATGTCAGAGAGCGGAGTTAAGTTGGTTTTGTTTTCGATATTAGTGACACATTCAGCAATAAACATCAATAACTCCAAATCGACTTGCCCAAAACAAATCTAAACCGTGTGACCGCCAAAAGGGCAAAGCTGATCATGTTTCACAGCCTTCTTTTTCATAGTTTTCGCTCGATGTAATAAGCACTGGCCCGCACAAGCCATCACAATGTGCATCAAGCCGGGAGAGCTCGCTCTCTGCGGAACTTTCAGTAAGGGACGTGGGGAAAGTGCATGTTCTCTTCGTTTTTTGCTATAGCTCACTGGGCGGTGTTTTTGTAATAGCTTTTTAGTTAAAGGGACTCTAGACATGAGACCAGTGTCAATCAAGAGAGGGGGACAGTGAAGATTTTTCACAAACTTCCATTTTACACCTACTGGTAGAAAAGGGAATTGCATTTCAAAAATGTACTTTCTTATTGGGATAACTGCATGTAATTGTCTGAATATAAATATGAGACGCTCCATAACCGCCTTTTACAGGATAAAGAAATGACAGTAAGACGTGACTGTGATCAAAGAGAACGTGTGTTCCTGCAGAACATTCCTCACCTGTTGGTTAACACCAAGTCTTTATTATCTTTATTATTATTTACATTTACAGATTTAAACTATATTCACTATATACAATGTTTAACAAATGTATTAAAACAAATTTGTAAGGTTTTTAGCAAATGATGTAATGTTTGTGCCACTGCTGCTCTAAACTAACAGCATTGGTGATTTACCAAAATCATGTTTTAGCTTTCTGTATTGGTTAGTCCTCCAATATGCGTAAGCCCTTTAGTAACAATAGTAGGCTATTTCTAATGCTATAATATAATTATTGCTGTTATCTATGAAAGAACGGTAAAACACTTGATAGTGTTTTTTTCAGATACCCAATTACAGTCAAAAAGTACATAAACAATACAAGCAAGAATGCAAACTGTTATGAGGCCATTTTTGTTATTATAAATACTAATTAGTTGTTTCTGTTTGTAATTTGACCAATACATGACAATAACATGTTTTGATGTAATTTAGTTTTTGATAGATTCATAAAATATATTATCTTTATGACAGGTGGTTTAATAAATTAAGCACTCTATGTTTTCATAGCATTCGGTGTGTTTGAAGGACATTGAGCAGAATGTGGAATAGTGTGTTTTTTGTCAATAAAATAAAAGTATTGTTTTTAATCCGATTAATCGAAAGAATAATCGGCCAACTAATCGATTATCAAAATAATCGTTAGTTGCAGCCCTAATTCGAGTGACTTCTCATTCAGCATTATGAAGTATCGTTTGAAAAGCTCAATCCAAATAAATATGTAAATGTATTTTACCTAATAACTGTGCAATATTTTTTTCAATACAGAAAGTAAAATCGAAATAAAATAAACTATTTTATCCAGGGCTGTGACGGTGACGGTGGTCGGTTGTCACCGCAGTTGTGTATTGCCACCGGCGGTAGTGTACGTGATGTCACACACTCTATAACAAGCATAATACAAAGTTTTGTAAACAAGTGTAATAATAGTAACAGTTACAAATTGTTTTATTTAGACTATAAATCTATGCTAATTGACAAATTACCTCGAACACCATACACAGCATTTCCTATGTTAGATTGGCAGGTTTGAACGCAAGAAAATACAGTTTATCCTGCATTGAGCATATTTATTTTGTGGTGAGTGATGGACCTTGTTGGGATACCAAATACTACATCGCCGATCTGTAATCATTTCCATTCATGTCACCCATACGCGTTTGTACAAGTGTCTCTTCGAGTTCACGTGATCGCAAACAGCCGGCTAGTCAGGTGTGTATTGGAGAGGCTCTCTCAAAACTGGCCAAATACGAACAAGACAGTGGTAAATGGAAGATGTTAACAAGAAATTTGGCAACATATGCCGCAATTCCTATTCCACAGATAGCACGTGCAGCAGACGAGGAGTTAACGCACCCGCTTGCTTGGTGGCGGAACAGTGAGCCATGTCTAAACCGGACGCCACGTTACAACAACAGGTTGAGTCTGTCTGCGGGACATTTGAACTTTGTCATAAATAGGACGAGAGAGTTTACTGTGGGATATTTGTTGTGTTGTATGGCGCATCTGGTGTAGACAGCATCACTAGGCATGTTTACATGTGCACTTTTTTGTCATTCCGATTAAAATCCGATTAAGCACTGTTATCTTTTGTGCTAATACGGACAAAACACACAAGGTTTATGTATAGACTCAGTTGGTTATGTCTAAAATGAAAGTAAACAGCCGAGACAAACGGATGCGTGGCTGTATATTAGACGCGTGCAGGTCTTAAAGGAAAAGTACTAAACATGCAGCCGACTGTCATTACAGGGATGGTTCACCCTACAATTTAATTTCTGTAATTATTTACTCACTCACATGTTTTCCCAAACCTGTATTCATTTCGTTCTTGTGCTTAACACAAAAAATGATATTTTGAAGAATGTGGGAAACCAAACAGTTGCTGGTCCATTTTGACTTTGATAGAAAGAAAAAAATAGTATGTAAGTCACTGAAGACCAGCAACTGTTTGGTTTTGCACCTTCTTTAAAATATAATTTATGTTCAGCAGAAGAAAGAAACTCACTCAGGTTTAAAACTAAACTCAAGTGAGTAAATGATGGTATAATATAAAACACTATGACCGAATCGACAGAATTATTATTATTTAATGCTAACACAAAACACAAAGAAAAAATAACTCGCTACTTTTGACAGAAAAAATTATACAGCTGCTTTAATAGGAATCAATCTATAGTGTTTTATTTTTATATTTGTTCATTCAGTTTCTTGAATGTTCAGCTAAATACACCTATTTTACCTGAAAATAAAGCACTGTTTGTTTTATTTGTATGTTATGTGTATTTGTAATGTGTATATTTGTTCTTATTTTTAATAACAAAGATAAAATAATGACACAGATTTTTATCTTCCCCCACATTGGTCTAAATATCCACCATTATTTTTATATTTTGTAACCTTGAAAGGATTTGTCTTTGTAATAGGGAAATTATTTTGGCTGCACCGCTCAGACACTAATAGTAAAATCAACATGACAAAGAATCATGAAATTGTGATATTTAAAAAAAAAAAAGTGATATTTTTGCCATATCACCCACCCCTGCTTTGACTGTTAGAATAACACTTTAAAGAAACATTTGTTATAATTCGTTAATAGCATTGACATTATTATAGCACTTATAAATGTAGGTCAATAATTATTTATAAATTATAAAAGTAAGCTACTAATATATGTTTAGTATGTTAACATTATGCATTAAACACAGACCTAACATTAACCAAGATTATGGTATCAATAATGATTTAGAATCGATACCGATGTACTACATTCTTGTATCTTACCGAAGCCAAAATGATGGTATCGAGCCATCCCTAGTTTACATGGCATAATATTTATTTTGTTCGGTTTATCCCACCCCTCTCAAACCAATTACAATTCCATTCGGTTTGGGCATTCTTTTTTCCGATTGAGGTGTTTATATGGAGCATTTTCATTTGGATTGATCTTTTAAACCGATTAAAATGCTCCATGTAAACGCACCTACTGATTATAATATGTTCTCGCCTCACCACTCGCATGAGGTAGGGTCACAGGGTGTATTTAACTTTCGTATTTAAAGTTACTTTCCTACTTAAATGTATTATTTCTTTGATATTTATTTTAGTGTTTTGCGGGCTGAGTGTTCACTGATGTAAGTGCTAAAATAAACACACGTTTGTTAATAGATGATTGAGCCTAATTTATTTCTTTTTGCATTTTATATATATATATATATATATCACAACACCGCGCCACCGGCGGTAGTAATATCAACTTGGTGCAAACGCGTCTTGTGTGAAATCCATTGGCTCGCCTTCATGGTTTAAAACAAAAATATTTTAGAGGTAAAAATCTGCCACCATCACAGCCCTAATTTTCACTAATATTTGCAATACTTCAGTCAATACTGAAAATATCAATTAGAAGGTTAAATTTACATACAAATTGACTATTTCATCCAATATTTGTGTGATTTAGTTCAAATACAAAAAAATATGATTAAAGTTAATTTGAAACAAAATACCCAGTTCACCTAATATTTGATTGATTTCCCATTCAACATTAGAAAGCATCAATTGATAAGTGTATGTTACCCAATTGCACAATACATCATTCAATGATCAATACTGAAAGGTATCAATAAAGTTAAATCTAAATAATCAACCATTTTTTTTCCCAATATTTGTAATATTGTCAATATTCCAACCAAAATAAGTCAATACTATAAAAAGTATACATAGAAAATAAAAAAATATAAATATAAAAAATAAATTACAAATGTGTTATTACATCTAATGTTCCTGTGCGATATTTCATTCCAAACTAAGTACCAAATGATTTAAATTTAAACAAAAACTATTTTACACAATATTTGAGCAATTTGTCATTCAATAAAAAAATACAATTAAAATAAAAACATTATAGTACCCAATAACTGTGTGATACTTCAATTAATACTGATTATCAAAAAAGGTTAATCTAAATAAAGATGAATCATTTCCCCAATTAATATTTCAAATACTTATGTCAATACTGGCAAATGTAATAATTAAAATGTTATAAAGATAGGTTACTAATCAGGAATTATTTGAGGATGTGGCTCTTTCAAGGTACCAGCCTAAATAGGACATCAAGGCTAATATTTTACAGCCAACTATTTCAAAGACTGAACAAATGTTTTCTTGCATTATACAACTGCGCGTTATTTGTGGCCTGCAGACCCCTGGCCTTACCAGTGACCCTACGTGCGGCAGACCCCATCTCATGTGGTTTAACGAGAACTAAGCCATGTCACTGACCAAAGTTCTCCAGCTAACCTCTGACCACAATGGGATGTGACAACTTCCACTTTAGGGCTAAATTCCTTTTATTTGCCGCAGCCAGAGGTCAAGCCCACCAGCTGCAATCACGCTAACAGGAGCCTACAGTCCTGAATATCCCTCCATCTCTAGCTCCTGGGCACTTTCTTCTCAGCGTATGGAGTGACTAAAAGTTTGACAACGATTTCAATGGCATCGTAGCAAATCACTGAATGCACCCTATATTATTACCGTTATGCTCTGTATCACTCAGAACCAAAACAACAGATGTTGATCATGCTTCATTTCTCTGGAATATTCATGATGCAATAATCGGATGCATATCATAACAAGATTTCTTCTGCTGCCTTTGACAGTTCGTCAACATCACAATTCAGTCGAGGAAATAAACGTGTTTTCTGTAAGTTTCAATGTTTCAGGCTAATTAACAATTTCAACTACTTGGTCACGCAAAGAAATGTAACATCTCAAATGTTTTATAAAAAATGTGTCAAAATGTAACAATATTGTGCTTGCAATGTTTCATTCAATAATACGTACAACCTAAATAATAATGAATTGTGTTACCCAATATTTTGGTGCGAAAGTTCATTCAAAAAGTAAAACAATAACAAAACGTTAAAAAAAAAATCAATCTACAAGAAAATTCTACTAATTTAACCAATATTTTATGCAACATTTCATTCAATCCTAAAAAAAGTATTAAAATGTTCAAGCTACATTATGTACTATTTAACCGATATTTGTGTTCAACATTTTAATAAAGAAAAGAGTAAATTAAATTGTCAATTTACATAAAATTTGTATTAATTTAACCAATTGTACTGTGCAATATTACATTAATTTCTGTGAATGTTAAAGGGGTCATATAATGCCCATTTTCCACAAGTTGATATTTTTCTTTAAGGTCTTAATGAAAAGTCTGTAACATTGTTTGGTTAAAAAAATGTCATTGGTAGTGTTAAAAACACCTTTTTTAACCTGTCAAAAACAGCTCTTTACAGAGCAAGCTGTATTATGTCATTCTCCTTTAAATGAGAACGAGCTCTGCTGACTCCGCCCCTCTCTTCAGAGCGCTCTCTGAGGGAATGTTTACTTTAGTCGCATTCAACGTGAAACTTGCTAATTAGCACATTATTAGTAAAGGCGGTTTGCAAAGATTCATTTAAAAACCTTGTACTCAATCTTCTGTAGGTGAAGCTGGATCACGAATGATTCGCACGAACATAGACGAATTTAGGTAGATTGAGGGTGCTTATTTAGGTAGATTGAAGGTAGTTAATGTTAGGTATGTGTTTAATGCATAATCTTAACATACAAAACATATATTAGTAAACATTTATACATTTCTAAATAATTATTGAACTATATTTATAAGTGCTATAATAATGTCAATGATGCTGTAAATGAATTATAACAAATGTTTCTTTAAAGTGTTATTCTAACAGTCAAAATAGGAGTAGGCGATATGGCAAAAATATCATATCACAATTTTTTTTTTTAAATATCACAATTTCACAATGTTGATTTTACTATTATGTCTGAGCAGTGCAGCCAAAATAATTTCCATATTATAAAGACAAATCCTTTCAAGGTTACAAAATATTAAAAAGAATGGAGGATATTTAGACCAAAGATGGTGGAGATAAAAATCTTTGTCATTATTTTACCTTTGTTATTAAAAATAAGAACATAGATTCACATTAAAATACACATAATATACAAATAAAACAAACAGTGCTTTATTTTCAGGTACAATAAGCATATTTAGTAGGAGCATTCAAGAAATTGAATAAACAAACAAATAAATAAAACACTATATAGATTATTTCCTATTAAAGCAACTATTGTTTTTTCTATCAAAAGTAGCGAGTTATTTTTTCTCTTTGTGTTTTGTAGCCGATGCCGATATATTAAAAAATGACAAATATCGGTCGACCTCTAATCTGGACCCACAGTTATGCGGATATTCGCCTGTTAGAAGGATCGGGTTACATCCGCGACAGAAAGGGAGAGTGGACTCACCTCTTCTGCAGCAGCCGCGGGAGCGTTCTCTGTGTGGGCGGTGTTATCAGCCTCGAAACGACCGTAAAAAGTATTAAGCTCGCCTGGTAGAGAGGCGGCAATGTTCACAGTAGCTGGTTTATTCCCTTTAAAGCCTGTGATGTTGTTGATGCCCTGCCACATGCTTCTTGCATTGTTGGTGTTGAATTGTTCTTCAACTTTGTTTTTATATTGTTTTGTTTGGCTACTTTGATGGATTTCCTGAGATCGTAACTGGCTTGTTTCCGATCGTCAGTGTTTCCGGATTTAAAGGCAGATGTCCGCGTTGACAAGGCTGATCGAACATCGCTGTTAATCCACGGTTTTTGGTTGGGGTAGATGCGGATTGTTTTTGACGGTACAACGTCCTCTCTATACACTTCCTGATGAAACACGTTACAGTATCTGAATACGCCTCTATGTCGTCATCAGACACTGCCCGGAACATGTCCCAGTTACACCCCTAATATATATATATATGGGATGCACCAGTTCTCTCATAGATCGGAAACTGACGTTTTTTTGGCCGATTTTTGAAGAAATGCGTGAAGTTTCGCGAACATGTCATTTGTGTGGAAGACTATCAGCAGAAGCACAACAAACACAGAAAAACAGATATCAAGAAGCGAACAGCCGTTGGTGTATCGTTACTGGTAGGGGTGGGAGATAAGACCAAGGTTTTTATTATATTAAAATCTTTGATACCATAGAATTTTCATAATCCTTGTCACCAATGTCAATATCAAACTAATACAAGCCTAAAGAGAGAGAGAAAAAAACTCAACCTCACTGAAGATAAATAAACAGGCAGTGATAAAATAAGGATAAGAAACTAATTACAAGCAATAGGACAAAAAAACTACAATAAATAAGAAACGCTACATACATTGTGTAAATTAATTAGTCTTCACTGTGTTAATTATATCTATCTATCTTTGATAGATATAATTAACATGTGTATTATGTATAGATTCTCTACATATTATAAATATATCATTATTATAATTTTTTATCTCATTAAAGTTACAAAAGTGATTTAGTAAAGAGCAGTGAGAGATTTTCTAGCAGTGTGCTATGATTAACATGAACGAATATTGGACCGCTTCCCCTTTAAGACAGAAGTCCGGATCCAACATAGCTAAGTTAATGTTATCGTTACATATGCGTTTACTCTTTCTGCCGTTTACTCTTTCTTAAGACCTAAACCGCTGTGTTTATGAGGATACTTGCAAAGACGGTGATTCTGACGCATATAAGTGTTTATGTAATTGTTCAAAGTAGACAAAAAAGAAAAGGCGCGCTCCTCTCACACAGAAAGAGACAGCGCACGCATATAGCTCTGTTGTTTGTTTCAACTGCTTAAAATCGGTGTGTTTTAAAACTGCAGTGCTTAAAAACGCGTGGCCATGCTACAGATGTAGTCTTCCGTTTAGGAACGAGCTCCTCGTTGTGTCCTGGCTGTTTCTGTCTCCCCTTCACGCACCATGGTGGGTGGTGTATAAAGATCGCAGTCACTCAAATGATGAAAAGGTATTACCGTAAACAATGTATTTTGCAACACCACGAAATAAACGATAGAACATAATGAAACAATAGACTTTTTATTTCGTCCATCCGATATATATCATCATATCGCACAGCCCTAGTTACTGGCGCACAAATAAGAGACGCTTTCCTTTCCTGCTCTAGCTGAGGTTGCGCGAGCGTATCTGTCCACGCCCTGCACAAGCATAGACAGTGAACGGTTGTTCAGCGCAGCTTCTAACGTGTTGGATAAGAAAAGGAACAGACCAACTTGTGACAAAGCTGAAATGCTTCTTTTTGTAAAGAATAAAACATTCAAACGTATAAACGTCAGTTCTGTACAAGACGATTATTTTTATTTTATCTTAAAATCACATTGACTTAATTCGATTTAAAAAGCATGAACTGTAGCATCTTTGTTTTTGCTCGTTGCACTAAACATTATTTGATTTAACATTGTGGAATAATTCACTTATATAGCCTACTTTGGTTTTATTTAGTTTCACCGGTAAAGACTAGGGATGTGACGAGATCCCGTGGCACGAGACATCGCGAGATCCGATGTGTCTCGAGAATGTGACGATATCCTCGCAAAGTATTGTGCAATGTTTACATTAGAGCTGCACAATTAATCATTAAAAACAGCCTGCAGTTATCCCTACTTAAGCCTGTTTTTTCTGCCATGTTTAACACAAACAAGACTCTAGAGTAGAAGATAAAGGCTAGTATGGCAACATCACTTCACTTCATAGAGAGTTCATAGAGCATTATATTATTATACGACCGTCAGAACAGCATGTACTGACGCCTTTACATTGTCAGGATTCACAACCACATGCAAAGCTGTGCTGAATGAACGGAACAGCACGGGACATCGAGTTGGCGATATAATCATGACGGGTTTAATTCACCCACAGAGACGGAGAAGGAGAAATGATTCGACTGGGATCATTTATTTAAAAACAGGCTGTCAGCTGTGATAAAACTTCCCGGTGTTATAAAAAAATTTTTGATTCTGTCTCTCTCGTGTCCTGAATACGGTTGTGACTTCAGCTGTTCATTCATATACAGATGTGTATTCAAGCAGATGTTTAAATCTGCTGAACAAATAAAACCTTTCAAGTCTCTCACCTGTAAGTGCTGTCAGTCCCAAACAGAACTGTGAATGCACCATAATCTGTATTTCTATTAACTGTATCACTGCCCTGTAATTCTCTCTTTCTTTCTTTCTCTCTCTAATTCTTGTTCTTTCTTTTTCTTTTTTATTAATTATTAATTATTTGTTTTTTCTCTATTTTCGTATTTTTTATTGTTATTTTCTATCTTTCATTTTTATTAATTATTGTTATTTATTTTTCTCTCTTTTCTTGTTATTATCTTTATTGTTATTTTCTTTCTTTCCTTCTTTGTTGTTGTTATTACTATTTATTTTTTGTAAAGTATTAATTATGAGAAAACGTTTTAATAAAATAAAAGATTAATAGCAGCATTTACTGTTATTATGTATTGATAGTTTAACTAAAGAATTTATTAAATGATGAGAAAATAATAAATGGATTAATTGAAACATAATCCATAGATTAGTCGACAATAAAAATAATCGTTAGCTGCAGCCCTACAGACATTTAAATAACAGAAGTACTGGGATAAAAGTTTATAGTTTGTGTATAAACACTAATTGTCAACAGTAGCGATCAAAACGAAAGTCTTAACACTTGTATTGTAATGTTTATCATCTTCCGCTAGGATGTAGCGACAACCCGTTTAAAAAAATTTTTTGACATTGAATCAACTACGTTCACCGTGCATTTCCCTGAAAATAATTTCACACCTCAGAACACTCATCAGCCAATTAGATTCAAGCATTCAACGGCCCGGTAGTATAATGTATGCATGTATGTATATGAAGAGTTCATTTGCAAAAACAGATAACTCCAATTAATCTCAATCAAACTGCAGTTGGTGTTATTTTTGACTGGGTTAAAAAATAACAAAAAAACAGCTAACTAACAATAAAACAAACATGATAACATTATCAAAAAACATGATTTTTTTTAAAACACGGAGTTATCTGATTTTGCAAATAAACTCTTCATATATTTATATGTATATGTATATATGAAGAGCTCTTTTCCAAAACGCGATAAACGCCAAATTTAAAAAAATGAGTTCGTCATGCCATTTTGCTGTGTACTGAACCTATTCACTGCTCCATCAATGTTTCATGCCAAATCGCTATATTTCCTTGTTTAAAATGCAGTTCTTTTCCAAACCGCTATAAGCGCCGAACCTGTTTTTAGCCTAAATGCGATATGTCCTCTCGACCAATCAGAATTCATTCGATGCAATCCAACACGGCGACGCTTTGAAGCGTTTGTTTGTGCTCAGTCTTCAAAATGAGTGCTTTAAACTGTAATAACACTTTTGAGACCTACACCTGGGGGTAGAAAACGCAGACTGGACAAAGAAAATCACAAAAAACAAAAGGTGGTGTTTAACCGATTGACGCTAGAAGCTGTAGCCTTTGGTGTTTGATCCCGCAGACCGGAAACCCGGGTTCGAGACTCGCTCGGTGTGATGGTGCGGACCGGGGATTACATCAACACAAGGCTGGTGCGACCGGTTTATAGTATGAGTCCCTGATGTCATATGTTGCATGTTCTCTTTTTTTAAGACATAAACCAACATAAAAAGGATGGATTTGTAGCGTTTTGAAAAAACTAAAAAACTTTGCATTTATAATCGACAATATTGTTGTTTCATTTAACAATCATTGTTTAACATGTTCAGACTGAGCCAACAGACCATTTTAACAGGATAAATTGAATATTAACAAAATGTATGGGTCTAGGTAAAAGAATGTCATTTTCATGAAAACTATTCAAATTTTTGGTTGAAGAGCTCTTCATATATTCATATGCATTTATATATGTATGTGTGTGTGTGTGTGTGTGTGTGTGTGTATTTATTATATATATATATATATATATATATATATATATATATATATATGTGTGTGTGTGTAAAAGCCAACATTAATTAAATAGGGGCAATTAAAAGTGCCCAAACAAATAGGGATTTTTTTTAAACAAAGTTCAACCATGTTGACTGAACAGAGAAGAACGGATGTTTAACAGAAGTCACAAAGGGCTGCTCAGTGGGGCCGTTTATTAATGTTGGCCGTTCCTGCAGTGAGGAACTCACAGAAACCCTGAGAGGACTATTCTCCACCACACCTACCATTAGGGACTTCCCTTCTCTGAACTCTTTCTATGCTTATTCATCAATTGCCCTTCACCTCTTTCATGAAAATACATCTGTAAAACTCAAACCATCTCAAACTACTATCAGCCGGCACTTCTTCCTCTGAACACAGAGTAGAACTTAAAGAGAATGTCTTTGGTGAATCTTTAATGGGGCGCAAAGGATCTGCCCTTTTCATGTGAGATAAGGGTGCTGGATAAAACACTGTAGTTGTACGAAGATTGTAAGGCTTGGTTTGCTCTGTGCTGTATTTGAAGGCTTATGCCCCATTCACACAGTGATTTTACTATTGAAGATTGCTGTAACGTTGGTGGCCAAGGGTCGCTAAGAAATCATATTTCATTATATTGTAAATGTGAGTCCTTCAAACTAAAAACAAAAACAAACCTAATCAGTGAACTTTGATTCACAAACAAGTGACTCTTAAAAGAAAACAGTTATTTTTAGTGAATCAAAAATATGCAGCAGAATCACTGTAGGCCAATTCATAAATGAATGACTCTTATGAACAAGTTCTTATTATAGCCCTGCAAAGGGTCGTGCGAACTGCCCGCCACATTGTTGGAGCTGAGCTTCACTCCCTCCAGGATATCTACACCAGGCGGTGTATAAGGAAAGCCCGGAGGATCATCAAGGACTCCAGCCACCCGTCCCACAGACTGCTCTCTCTGCTGCCCTCAGAAAGACGTCTCTGCAGCATCCAATCCCGCACTAGCCGACTGAGGGACAGCTTTTTTCCTCAGGCTATCAGGACAATGAACAGAAAAAACTAATACACCCTACAGCACACTCCCAATTTACAGTATGCCATGCACGGCACTTTAACTCTAAAACAGTTCAAACTGGACTACACACACACACACTGCACTAATACAAAAGTCTGGTGGTTCTAATGCACATCGATGACATTTTGTACCCAGCTTATGAATAATCTGTTGCACCTTTGCATATTACTGTGTGTATATATGTGTACATAATGTACACCATATGTACACATTCTACATTATGTAGAATGTGTACATATGGTTTACTGAAGTGATTCTGAAGTGATCACGCTTCACTGAAGTGATTCTACATTATATGTACATTAGGGGTCGACCGATATGTGTTTTTCAGGGCCGATGCCGATACCGATTATTACAGATCAAGTAGACCGATAACCGATATTTTGAACCGATATACGTGTCTGGTGTAAAAATGAAAATGAATGCCAAAATTAATAATGGCTCTGACAAAAAACATTCTTTAAATGCTTTTAAACATGTCTTTAATTCTGAAAACTGTTAATAACAACAACATTAAATAAACAGTAATATTAATAATATTAATAATAACATAAGTGCAGGGATCACCCAGAAGCATTCTGTAAACATTTTGTAAAACTTAAAGTAAACGTATTTAGCGTATTGTGTGATTGATTATTCTCAACAAAAGTTGTAATAATTGTTGTAGTTGTATTACGTATATTCTACTGCACCACAGTAATATATTCGGCTAAACCGAACTTATATTTTGGCAGGTTGCCATGAGGACCTTTTAAGTTTCTGTAGCCTATGTATATATGATATGACGATCGTTTTACTCAAATGAAACGGTCAAATGCTCATGAAGTGACTCTCCGAGCAGTTCTGGGGATGTTGTTTATGTATTTATGTCCTCATTTAGTGAGACGGCAGATGCTGAAAACACCGCGAGCATCACACGCTTCAGTATGTATGTGTGCAGTAAATGAAACCGCACGTCTGTGTCACTCATTAACAGAGATGCAGAACATGCAGGATTCATATTTAAATAGTGTTTTGCGGCTTAATATTTATAGATACTAGTCCATAACGAGAGTCGATTTAAGTGTACTGACCTACTTTTGATTAATTCATCCAAACTTCGACACATTCCGTGACATTCCGCGTTATACGGTAAATTCCATTATATGACTGCATTCCGCGATTCCGCCCGCATTTTTCATCGCGACATCATAGTGGATTGTGATTTATTGCAACTTCAGCAACGTCTGCTGCTGCCTTACCTTTGAGAGACAACTGATGCGTGATCACTGACGCAGCTCCAGTTAGCAAGTGCTTTCGGTGTGAGACTGCCTTCAGTTTTCCGCGTTGATTGGTCGGACTCGTGACTCTCTACATATCAGATGAGCGGTGGGCGGAGATTACTCTCAGAGATTGAGAGATCGCCTCACTCTCACAGAGTGTTGAGCTCAGACAGGCTGCATCGAGCCAAATAGTGCATTTAAAAATTAAATAATTTCCCCTGTATTATTTATTCACCAATAAATAATGTCACCTGTAAATAGTATGTTTGTTTGCATTATTCAAAAAAAAAAATATATCGGCAAATCTGTTTTGAAAATGGCCGATATCGATAATCGGTAAAATGCTTAATATCGGCGCCGATAATCGGTCGACCCCTAGTTTTTATGACTGGATTTCGCAATTCCGTCCGCGTTTTCTGCATCACGGAATTCCGCACGGGAACATGCCAGCTGAAGATTATGAGGAAATGATGCTCCCTTCACCAAGTCCATTCCACACGACTACATAACGGCACCCACGTGCCCTGCTCACTCCAAAGTCCCCACTTCCAAGGGATAGGGATGATCACTTCCATTTGGAACTTGCCCGTGAACCGTTCAATACATGATACGCGTACCGTTAGAACCCTAAATCAAACTAATAAAAAATTTGAGAATTAAAGTCAAACGTGTATTTCATACTCAGCTGTCAGCCATACAGAGTAAATCATAAAATATACAGGTTTATTAGTAAATAACAATTAAAAAAGGATGAGGCAAGCACAGCAATCCATTTAATTTAAGAAAATATGCTAGTTTCAACATGACAAGCTGAATAATTGCGAACTTTCTTCGTAAAACTTAATTTAAAAATCCAAACTGGCTGCTTAAAAGTGAAACAGTTTTGCCAAAATGTAAGTCCTTTCTGCTTATTTCTGCTCAATTATTTTGTTCATGTTTTTGGAAAATAAAAGTATTTTTTCAGTAACTAAAGTCATTTAACGTCTATCCAATTCTATCTATGCCTAGTAAAGGCAGCAGATATTGTCTTGTGTTCCTACTGTTGTACTTTTAGTGGTCAAAGTCGAAGAGAGAAGAAGAAGAAAGTCGACGAATTGAAAGACAAATGACATCTAAAAAAGATTTTTGAAGATCATAAAAGATCTTAATTGTGCATTAAAAACACATTTGGCCTGTTAACAATCATTGAAAATGCTTGCAACATCAAAACATCAATATTAATGAGATTCCCTGGGATATTTTTGGCCGAAGCCGATGTGAAAAAAAAAAAGCACGGCACAGTGCACGGTTTGACCCGGAGACAGTAACGTGACAGACTCCTTGTTCAAAGAAACCGGCCTGCTTTCATCTCTGGCTTTTTCCCGAGCCGCACTGGCCCAAGCCATCTGCTTTATTCTAATACGGGGCTTAAAGATGCTGTTTTTTTCAAGGCTTCCCAAGTACGATAAACAGCCTTTATGTAGCTCACCCCTGTTTACAGCATGCAGTATGCTGTGCTGTAAAATATTCACTGTTAAACTGTCAACGATGCTGGCCACTCGCCCGGCCTTCACAGTATGGTGGCACTCGCCCTCGGTTTACGCCCCCTCGGCCCCCCACCAATGCCTACTCGTGGTGGGGCTCGAGACCTTCCAGAGCAGTTCAAACGCCCCGTGAGCTTCCAGGCTTGGCTTCAGACACGTGTAAAGTTTTTTTTTATTCACTGCCCTGCAAAGGCACCGCCAAAGGTTTTCGAGTTCCAACTTGGCATGACTTCTAAAAAAAAATAAAAATGCGCCACAGCTTCCTCCTGCAGCTCTTGAGCTGGCTGTTTGTTTCCCTGACTGATTGAGTGCAGAGAGCAGGGTCCTGTCGCGCAAGATCCCGGAACGAGGGGGTGTTACAGACCTCGACAGCCCTTGGGCCGAAGAAACTCGGCGGAAAGCTGATGAGTGTTAGTATGCCAGGCTGGCGTGCCCGGCTATTTGCAACACTCGGGGTATTGCGTATTAAGAGAGACAGGCTTTCAAAACAAACGGCCTCTTGCCTTCTCTCCATGTCATCCTGTGTGAAATATTAAGTGTCGTTTGCAGCGAGGATGTAAAAAATGCAGATAGCGGGCCATACGAAGACACTGAGGTTGTTCTTTTGGATCACAGTGCATATTTACTCCAGTTTTCACATATTTTGTGACAAACGCAGGCTGTCAGCGTCTCAATTACTGTGTTTACAGTGGCATATGCATCGTGTAATTATGCCATGAAAGAGTTCATTTCCTCGGGAAATATAAAGCAAAGAGAGAGGCCAAAAAGGACGGGAAAAAATGTGCAAAGAGGAAAACTTAAATTGTGCCAGATCAGCCTAAAGTACTACATGCTGATAAAGACAATATCATGAAAATGCATATAAGGCCAAATATGAGGGTGAACTAGGATCTATATTATCTAAAATGAACGGATTTAATCAAATAACATCATATTCTTCAATGATTAAGACCAGATAATATCTATCCTTGATGTTGAAACATCTCGCATTCAAGTTTAACAACGGCCAATTTGATATCTAGAGGGTTGAGAGGCTGATATGATATATTATGAATAATTCTATTTAAATAGTCCCAATGAGACAGATAAAAAATTGATTAATTTAATAGGCTTATTCTTAATGCAATGAATAAAACTATTTGTAAGGAGATTAAATATAATACATTCAGATTTTTTTTTGATTTTTTTTTAATTTAAGACCAATTGTCTAACAATGCAAAGCTTATAAAGTCAGGCTTACACAACTGACAGTTTTGCACTGGAATTTGTAAACAATCGTGCATCAAAATATTTGGTAAAATGGTTAAATACACATTTATTAGAATTCAAATCAAATGATCACACAAACCTGTTGCAATATTGAAAGTGTAGGGCTGCAAAAACGAATCGATTATTAAAATAAAATCGATTATTATTGATTATGAAAATCATCTACAACGATTCTCATTATCGATTAGTCGGGTCTGCCCACAGTGCACGTCCAACTTCAGCCGGTTGCTCAAATTACAGCACTGAATAATCTAAAAAAAAAATGCTTTCCTGTAGCTCAACTGGTAGAGCATGGCGCTAGCAACGCCAAGATCATGGGTTTGATTCCCAGGGAAAGCAAGAGCTGAAATCACAAAATGCATCTAAAAATAGTGGAGAAAACAGAATGAAATGCCGCGGGAGAAGTACGTGATCCAAGCTGCCCAAAACATGATAATTCTTTATTTTGAGCTTTAATTTAATGCATTAGTGTAAATGTTTGTCCTGTCAGGTGCTGTGACACATGTGTGTGCGTCCGCAGTGCAAAAACGTTCAGTTTACGGTCATATCCTTATCTATAAATGTCACAGATTCACACAAGCATTTCCATTTTTGCATAAAGGTCCGTCCTGACAGGCTGTGTTAAGTTTAAAATACAGAATGATTACCGGTGCGGTAGGTGTTTTTGTGTTATATTTGTGTTTTCTCTTTATTATGATAGGTGGTCTAATAAATTGTTAAGTACTGTATGTGTATCGTTCAGTTGGCACTTTTGTTTGAAAGACATTGGACAGAATGTGGAGTAGAGGTCGACCGATATGGATTTTTCTCTGGCCGATGCAGATATTTAGAAAACAGGGCAGCCGATTGCCGATATAAGATGCCGATTTTTTTGGGCCGATATGCTTGGCCGATCTGTTTGGCCGAAGTCTAGTAATAAGAAGTAAATTAATAGATTAAATTGCTTAAATTATACATTTATTAATTTCATTTATCTCTAAATTATTGAAAATTAAACTTTTTTTGACAAAAGGGAATTTACTATTAAAATTAAAACATGTTAGATATGTTGTGTGATCATTCCTTAAAAAAATTAAGTTTTCTGAATTTTAGTAGTAGTAGTGTTATGTACATTCTGCTGAGCAAATATTTCTGCTGCACTGTCTTCAAAAAACACAGACTTTTATTTTGACGGGTTGCCGTGAATACCTTTATATTTCTGTGTGTATATGACATGAGGATAGTTTTACTCAAATAAAACGGTGAAACGCTCATGAAGTGACTCTCAGAGCAGTTCTGGAGATGTTGTTTGTGTGTTTATGTCCTCATTGAGACATCACCCGCGCTTCAGTGTGTGTGCTAAAGGAAAACGTGGGTCTCTGTCATCCATTCATACAGAGATATGGCCGCATAATATGAGTTAATGGTCATCAGATCGCGTAAATCAGTGGGAAATTAATAGAAATGATGATTCGGTGTAAGGAAACTTAAGTGAACATGTATAAAAATATAAAAACTAGAGGTGGGCATAGATTATTTTTTTAATCTAGATTAATCTAGATTAATTTTGGAATTAATCTAGATTAAAATGGCTCATTTGAATTCTGCCGAAGGCATTCAGAATATGTGTGCTACCCAAATAATGACTAAAAGTAAGTCTTTGAGAACGGGTTTCTCAAGCCAGGTGGCAGATTAGACCAGGGGCTCATCTCCTGTTTCCAAAATGCATCACAAACTTTAATCTCTTCCCGTCCCAATCCCACGAAAAACTGGAGGAAAATCCGTTCCACTCCCGGAACAATGACTCCCATTCCTCCCACTCCCGTGTTGTTTTTTGTTTTTGCCGATAACTGTCAATTACAGTAAAAATATAGTACAGATCACAGCGTGCCCACCTTATTAGTTGAATAAAAACCCCAAATGTCGTTTTTGTTATTATATTGAACTGAAAGCCATCTTATTATGCACAGTGTTGCAAAGATTAAATTTCATGTAAATCATCCATGCTAACACACACGTCTTCTATTTTTTTTTGACATTTCACTCTCTATAGATATATTTTTCTATGTACTGTATTTTTAAATATATTCGAGTTTCAAGTTTCTGCTCAAGTTCACATGAGACCTAAAGCGCATCCTGTTTGCTTAAAAGCGCAACGTTTCGTTGTTATTCTGAGTGCACACAAATAAACGAGTCTTTACAGATTCGAAAGATGTATTAGGCTACTTTTATCTGTATGACCAAAATGACGGAGATTTTAAGAGCAAGTGAGCGCACCGGAGCCTGTCTTGCAGCAAACGCTTCCACACAAACACTTCAATAGCGCACATTTCTCTAGGTTAACATCATATTGAGCGGCCATGTAAAGTTGCTACTACATACATCTTTCAGATGAAAAGCCATATTTGAGGTTGATGAATGATAGGTGAGCGTTTGGATGTCCTGCCCGATTGTATTACCACATAGACCAGCCGTTAACAATCTGTCCATCACGGACTGCGAGCCTCTAGTTCAAGACTCGTTCTCGCCCCTACAGTGCAATTCGGCTAGGTATACATCCGCGCTAAAATATCAGGGTGAAAGTCATCATAGCTTGCGTAGTATAGACCCAGCTCCCAACCCAACTTTGAGAATAGATTAACGGCGATATTTTTTTTATCGCCGATAAGAGTCTCACGTTAACGCAGCACGTTAACGCCGATAACTGCCCACCACTAATAAAAACCCTGGCAAAGCTGTATTATCAGCACATGTGAGCAGAGCATAGTTTGGAGCAGATCAGCTGTACCACAGCATGTGACAGCACAGCAGCGCTACTGCAATCAGGAACAAGTATACTAATGTTACATAGACATTTCTTGTCGGTGCGTTATTTGAGCGGACTCTGCTTTTCCGGTGAGCATGAGCGGTAACTGAGCAGAACGATAGAGCGGAATATAGGTTGTTTGCAAACACGTGATACTGATGACATGCGAAATGCAACTGGAGGGCGGGAAGTGATTTTTTTCTCCATAGGAATCAGTAGCAGAAACTTAAGATGCCTGTGTTTTGCGCTGTTTATGAATGCTCAAATCGACCAAACCGAGAAAACACAAGGAGCTATCATCGTGTACGAAAATGTGTTGTTCCTAAGGGGAAAAGTCAAGAAATTGACTGAAAAACGCAGGAAAAAGTGGCTTGTAAACCTGCGTCTGCGGTCGACAGGAGCCGGAGTCCCACAGCAATGACGTCATGTGCAAACAACCTATTGAACGAAGTGGCGCACGGTGCAGTGATGACGGCTGAGGGAGTTCTCTCTTCAAAAAGTTAACAGGCAGAGGGCGACATCACAGGGTTATCTGTTGTGCCAGTGGAATGGCAATCTGCTTGCAGCACGAGGCAGCGTCACGTGTTGCTTGCAGACGTGCCTGTATATTAATCGGCCTAATTTGCAGCACAATCGGCCGGATACCGATTAATTTATACAATTTCAATCGGTCAACCTCTAATATGGAGTAGTGTGTTTTTGTCAATGCAATAAAAAAAGGATGTCTTTTTATCCGATTAATCAATTAATCGAAAGAATAACCGGCCAACTAATCGATTATCAAAATAATCGTTAGTTGCAGCCCTAATTGAGTGGCTGATATATAAAGCTATATTATAAATTATTACATTTAATGATGTTGAATAAAACAGACATAAAACTGGTTAAATTAATTACACAAATAGTTTAAGACATTTTTAGACTATTTAGTATCAGTTTTAATTCAATTCAATTTTCAAACAAAATGTGTAAGGAGCAAAGACTATAAACTGACACAGGAAAGAGGTCATTTCTATTTATCGGCCCCCTTTGAGGTTTGTGGCTACTAACTGGTTGATATATAACACACAGCATCCCAAATCACCTGACTGATATGACGCTTTAGTTTTGAACTTTTGAGTGAGTAGTAGACAAATAAGCTAATTTTGGTAAATACTACCACATTATAATCATGTCTTTAATGGATGCTGCTGTCGCATCCAACTATTAAGTGTATTCACTTGTCTCATTAGTGTTTAGCGCAGTTGTTGTTGCTAGGAAACGCTTGTTTTGTTTACTGTGTGGAGACGTGCTGAAATTGCGCTTGGTCTCGTACTGTATCGCGTCAGTGACGGGCGCTTGCTTGGCCATTTATTGTGATTAACAGGAAAGTGTGTTCAGCTGAATTGGAGTAGTATTTTGTAGATGTAGTAGATGTGTATAAAAAAGCGTAGTTTACTGCGGCAGCTTTCACGTGAAGCCCTCCTCGTGAGAAGACCGAAGAGTGTAAAGACCGTGCGACCGGGCAAGGACACTGTCAAAGGATATAAGTATCGCTTTTTATTTATCTTCTTTCTTACTGCTTGTTTCACTTCTGTTTTAGATTTTATAACCAATTCTTACTATGTAAGTTGTTGTTTGTTAGCATGTGTGTTTGACAGTGTTCTTTTTTTAGGATTACTGATAAACTACTGCCGTTTGATTTGTTATATACTTTAATTTTAGATAAATTATGTATGAATTTATTATGTCTATAGAGGTATTTTATTTAGATTTAATAAATTGGAGTTATTTTAGTAACGTTACTTCAACATACTACATGGAAATGAAATAACATATATATATATATATATATATATATATATATATGGGTGTTTGGCTAAGTGTCATGTTAGAATAATTTTTATACTCATACCTTTTGTTGTTTTAATATTTTGAATTGTTTTTAGCTTTATTTTTTGTTTTCATTTAAATGTTTAGTTTTGAAATGTTGTATGCATTTGTCATTATATTTAATTTCTCAGTTTTCTTAAATGTGTATATATAGTATTTATAGAGTTTGTACTTATAGTTTTAGTTACTTTTTCTTATTTGTAAGTCGCTTTGGATAAAAGTGTCTGTCCCATCAACGCAAACATGTCACAGTTAAAGTCCTTATATACACATTTCAGTCTATTTTATTCACGTGCCAATTCTTCTTATCAGCATACCAGTTTAAATTCCAAATACCGAATAACATGTGAATTGGCATGCAGCATCGGTCTGGGGTTTTTGTTTTTAAGACTCTATAATGTTCACTCCAGATTTTGCAAAACTGAGAATTGTGTCATAATTTACACTCTTGGGTTGCATCATGCAGTATATCCTTTCTTGCAGAATGTTGCGACTGACAGCTTTGGAGCCCATTTACTTTCATTGCATCTTCGTTCATACAACGACACTTCAAAGTTGACTCCATCTCCCATTCTAATATGAGATTTTGTGTTCCACGGAAACAACACGTGTAAATTGGAAACACATGAGAGTGAGTAAATTATAACTTTTGGAGTGCTGCAAGCTAAGCCAAAGTCATTATAGTTTCCAATTTCGTGCTGATTCTTTGTTCAATGTGAATTTGACAAACCCTGAATCCACTAAACTACGAGCTGACGTTGCTGTAACGTTAACGTTACTTCAACTGGGTTTTTTAAGTAAAATATTGCTCAAACTTATAATGTCCTTTGAAGCTCTAACGTCATTAAAAATGTTAGTGCCAAAAAGACGTAATAATGAACTTTCCTCCTAATTCACTTATGTCATTGTTAATATTACGAACAGGGATCATCAAGATCACAGACAAGTACAAACGCGTTGCTGTCAGCAGCTGGAAAGTGTTGCCCAAGTAAGAAAAGCCTCATCACACACAATAAACGGCTTATTTGTCTCATTTCTAGAGAAAACCAGCATTAACTATCGTTGCCATCTGGGTTTAAGGTTAACGTTACTTGGCCAGTGCCAGAGTAATTTCGAGTGAATTTCTCCTCACATTTCTAGTGCATGTGTCACAATGACAGACGATAGCTTAGCCACAATGCTCCAATCGTGCCATGTCACTGCTAAAAACACAACCGACACTCTGTAAAACAGCTTCAAACTTACTTTCACAACAGAGTAAGTTGCTGTCAGAATGATTAATGCATCTTTAAGCGTTAAAACAAAGATGTTTGCTGTTTGTCTCGGGTGAATTAACGCCACAGCAGCATTAGCCTAGCGCTAACTCAAACTAACTTAACGTTAGCCCAAAGTTCTGTCAACTTTTCCTCGTCTCTTTCTGGTGTAACCTCATAAAACATAGCCTATTTATCGGATACGCAGTTCCTCGTCGACTCAAAATGTTCTTGTTGCGTGGCAGTCAACCGGAAGAATGGCACGATAGTCTATTTTGAAGTTGACAGAAGGGAATGAAGCTAAACTCTTAACTTACCAGGAAGTGCCAGCTGGATTTCACGCGCGCTGAACTGAACTAGAGCTTGCGTCGAGGATGAGGATGATGATGATGGTCTTTCAGTCTGTCAAGGTCGAGCTCCTGTTGAGTTTCTGCGCGACGCCGCAACACACACGCGAGCCTTTCGCACGCGCCTACAGAGTGTGTGTGTGTGTGTGTGAGAGAGTACACACACATCCCAGCATGCTCGCTGGAGAGGGGCGGGAAACTTCACACAGGCCAGTAACTTTTACATTCACAGAGAAAGGAGCAAGGAAATGCGGAAGGATGCTATTCGATTCCATTTTATCTCCCTTAACATTACTCTAATCTGTTTTATTCACCAAGTTTTCTATGCTCTTCTGCTCTATTCTCCAAGGAAGGTTCGCATCAGTTCTATTTCATTCTGTTCTGCTGCACTTCACCAGTATTCTATTGTATTTAGCAAGCTATTCTGTTTCACATCACATTCATCGCCTCATTTCTATTCTAATCTATTCTCTTTTATGAAATATTCACTCTGTTCGGTCTACTTCAGTTCTATTTTGTAAGTTTCATTTCAATTTCTTTTACTTTCAAAGTTTGACCACATTTCTGTCCTCTCAGAAAGCTATCTCTGGGGCAGTACCTTTTCTAAAGTAGAAAATATCTAAAATCGAACTAATATCCACTTTAGCATATGTTTCTCTGGGGTACTAATATGGTACACATTTTGAGAAGATGCCACCCCAGTGACAACTCTATTATGTAAGTTTTACTTCAGTGTTATTCTATTTGGCCAATTTCATTTCATTTCTATTCAGCTTCATGTCACCACTTTTCTATTGAAATTGGTGTTGTTGCATTCTGCTTTATTCTATTTCACTTCGCTAATTATAACAATGATTTTTCCCATAATTTCTTTAAATTTCATTTGACATCTATCCTACCTATACTATAAGTTTCACTTCAGTTTTATTACACAATACACTATGCTGTTTCACCTCACTTCTATTCAAGTTTTACATCACTACTATTTTATTCTGCTATTTCAGTTCACCTTCTGTTGATTTTATTCAACAAGCTTCCCTTCATTTAATTGTATTATATTCTATTCATATCTCTTCTATTCTTCTCTTCCAATCTAAGTCTCATGTTGGAACTTTAAGGTTAAATAGGTAAACAAACACATTTATTAAAATAAAAATCTTAAATACTAACCCTACAGAAACATTATCATACACATCTAGTGTAAGACTTGCTGAAGGAGAAGTTTCATACAGCAAACGATAAAAAAAATAATCCCTGGGATGGGGAAACATGGACTTACTGTCAAGGCACGTAAGGTAAATAACACATCTAAAGAGGTCCATGAGACATTTACTGCCCAGCAGAGCACCTTTAGCAGCACATTGCTTATATTTGCAGTCCCTCTGCTGTCATAGTACAAATACAGTGATGCCACTACAACTTTAATACAAATCTGCAATGTTTCGAGCTGAGGGAATTCAAGTGTGGCACTGTGCTAGGATGCCACCTTTACAATAAATTAGTTTGTGAAATTTCAGCCCTGTGAGATATTCAAGTCAATTGTAAGAGGTACTATTGGAAAGGGGAAGCGTTTAGAGCTGCAGGAATTCAGGAATGAGGAGGTGCATGGTGCATAAAAGTTGCAAACTCTGACTCAAACTCTACAACTGAACAGATACAATCTTTCACCTGCATTAATGTCAGTTCAAAAACTGCTGCAGGCGCTTCATGAAGTATGTTTCCATTACCAAGCAGCAGCATGCAACTGCTAAAAAATATTTTCTTTCTTAGTGTTTTGTCTTGTTTATGTTACTTGACAAGTAAAATGACTTAAGATATCAAGTCTTGTTTTCTAATCAAATATAAAAATGTCGTTAGTTTTTGCTTAAAAAAAGCTAAAAATATCTGCAAATTATTTGTGACCAGTGTTGGGGGTGACGCATTACAAGTAACGCGAGTTACGTAATAATATTACTTTTTTCAAGTAACTAGTAAAGTAACGCATTACTTTTTAATTCACAATTAAATATCTGAGTTACTTTTTTCCCATTTATTGACTCACAGTGCGCTGTGTGAACATGATCTTACTGTAGTTCTAGACTAAATGTGAATGTGTATTAATTCATCCCACTCGCAAAAAACAGATTCAGTATTCATCAAAATGAATTGATACCGTGAAATGCAAACTCAGATTATGACACAAACCTGCAATAATTAAATATGTTTAAAAACACAAATATATCTAATATCATTTTATTAAACAATGTGTTTGCTGCTGACCTTTTGATGATCCAGTTCAACCACAATAATAAGCAAAAATTACTTTAGATAATCTAATAATTGTGCTTCGTAGTTTGTTTTTTTATTGCTGAAGAGTGTTGAACTTCTCCTACGTTCTACTGTACAGACGTGATTTACTCTTCCAGAGCTTTGTTCATTACACTTTTTGGTGTGAAAGGGCTTTTACAATTTGCTATAAATATAACGTATTGTATTAAAAACAAACAACCAAGCCCTGCTCATATTTAAAAAGTAATGTGAAATTAACGCAAATGTAGTGTAACTTATGTCTTTCCATAAAAAGTAACTAAGTAATGTAATTAGTTACTTTTTTAGGGAGTAACGCAATATTGTAATGCGTTACTTTTAAAAGTAACTTTCCCCAACACTGTGTGTGACCCTGCACCACAAAACCAGTCATAAGGGTTATTTTATAACATTTATAATTTATATTTATATCTGAAAGCTGAATAAATAAGCTTTCCATTGATGTATGGTTTGTTAGGATAGGACAATGTTTGGCCGGGGTACAAAACAATATAAATATTGAGAAAATCTTAAAGTTGTCCAAAATGTAGTTCTTAGCCATGCATATTATTAAACAAAAATTAAGTTTTGATATATTTACAGTAGGAAATTTACAAAATATCTTCAAAAAACATGATCTTTACTTCATATCCTAATGAGTTTTGGTATAAAATAAAAATCTATTATTTTGACCCACACAATGTATTTTTGGCTCTTGCTACAAATATACCTGTGTCCCATTGGCAGATATTTTTGCTTTTATTAAGCAAGTACTAACAAGATTTAGATTGTTTTGTTTTCAGAAAATAAGACATGATATCTTAAGTCATTTTACTTGTAAAGTAAATTCATCTTGATTTAAGATTTTTTATATATTTATACTAGAATACAAGACGGAACTACCAAGTACGGAAATGATTTTTGTCAGTGAAGCGTTGGATGGAGGGGTGTAAAGCACACCACCGCTGGACTCTGGAGCTGTGGAAATCCATGAACCATGCGTCTCTGTTTGTCAGTCTGATGGGCAAGTCTGGGTTTGGCAGATGCCGGGAGAACATGCCTGACTGGGTTGTTTTTCAGGAGTTTGTCTATAGGCCCCTTATGAAAGAAAATCTTAAAGGGCTATTTCAACCAGAAATTAAAATTACCCCAAGATTTACTCACCCTCAATCCATCCTATGTCTTTCTTCCGTCAGATGAATACAATCGGAGTTATATAAAAATATGTTGTGGCTCTTCCAAGCTTTATAATGGCAGTGAATGGGGTTGAGATTCTGAAGCGCAAAAAAAGTGCATCCTTCCATTATAAAAGGTGCTCCACGCTTCCAGGGGGTTAATAAATCTTCTGAAAGCGAAATCAATGCATTTGAGAAAGAAAATATCCATATTGAAATTTTATAAACCATAATCTCTAGTTTCTGCTAACAAAACACTGGTCACGAATCATAAGTACAAAATGAGGGTTTGTAAAGAAAACTGTCAGAGGATTTCGATATAAGCCAAGAGAAGACTGGATTTCATTTGCTGTAAACAAATCTTGATTCTCACGAGATTAGCACTATTGCTTTTATGCTTCAGCATACCAAGACATTTTTAACAATGCTATGCTTCCAACCTTGTGGGAACAGTTTGAGGAAGGCCTTTTTCTATTCCAGCATGAAAGCAAGGTCTATAAAGACAGGGTTGGGTGAGTTGGACGAGAGCTTGACTGGCCCACACAGAACCCTGAGCTTAACCCCACTGAACACTTTTGGGATGAACTGTAATGAAGACTGGAAGCCAGGGCTTCTTGTCTAGCATCAGTTCCTGAGCTCAAGGTTCAAGGTTTTTTTTATTCGTCACATACTCACAAATGCTCCACTGAATTAATGGCCCAAAATTCCCTCAGAAAACTTGCCTTCCCAAAAGAGTGGAAGCTATATCTGCAAAGGGGGGCTAACTCCGGATTAATGTCTATGTATTTAGAATGCAATCATTAAAGTCCCCATTGGTGTAATGATCAGGTTTCCCAATACGTTCATCCATAGTGTGTTTATATATAAAATCATTTAATTTTTCTATATTTTATAAATGTCACCTGCAGTTTTCTCCATGGCCATTAATACCTAATATTCTCATCTTATCAGGACAACTTGTACAAACAACATAAACCTCACAATTTGTTGTGGTTTCCTTAATTGTGTGCAACAGCACAGTTAACCCTTATTTATCAACCGAATTTCCTTGTTTTTGATGTTGATAGGCCTGTAGGACTGGAAGTTCAAAGATTGTTAGTGAAGCGTGCTAGACAACATAAAGGCACTTTGTACTTAGAAAAACATTAATCATATCAGCATATCTAGTAAACAGGAAACTTTGTTAGTGTCAAGTTAATTTAAAAAAGATAAGCTATCTTGTTTATCTATATAAACAATAGTATGTATCGGCAGCAATAAAATTGTAAAAGTATGCTCAGATGATACTATACAGTATTACATTCAATCAGAGCATTCGAGGGGAGCATTTTCTGCTCCGTAAAAAGAAAGTAACAATGTTTCTCCTACATTTTGACAGTTGATAATCAACAAGTGTTGTGCACTGCTTTTCTTTCTTTCTTTTTTTTCTGTCTTGACACTTCAACAGCAGTTCTGCTAACCTCCTCACAAATACCATATAAGAAAGGTAAAGCACACACTGTGTGTTTTCCCCTCTTCTTGAACAAGCGTTGAAGATTAAAAGAAACGTCTGCGGAAAATCTGTCAATTCTGTTGGCGAATAACGGCAAGCTGGAATTTAATGGCATGAGTTATATTGGGCTCCCTCAACACCCACATTTTGCTCTCAATGAGATCAATGCTGCTTCATGACAGATAGGGACTGTCTTTAGTATCTTCAAATTTCTGGTTTCTGAGGGAATAATTAGACAGATGGATAAGAGGCAGCGCTTGTGACTGTACGCAGGAGCTCTGGTTCAACACCACAATCGGTTGTCTTGAAATCGGTGTAATAATCAGATTGTGTCGATTGTTCTAAAAGTAGAATGGCGGCGGTTCCGTAATATTAACTTTTGTGTTTTTTTAGATATTTGTTTTGCCAAAATCCTTGTTTGATTTCGTATTTTTCTGGAATGTAGATGAGCTTCCTCGTGTATTTTTTCGGGGTCTTGTTTGTCTTTACCCCTAGACAATGAACTTTTTTGGCAGTGCACGATAGGGTCGCGCTGTAGTAGAACAAAAAACAGCCAGCTTGATTTGATTATTAATGCAGCTGTCGATAAAAAAAGTTATTCAAATCAAGTCTTCACCTCTGCGTGTGTGTATGTAAACACACACACACAGCTACACGTGTGCCTTTGTCTGCTTCTGTTTGCTTGTGTGTCTGCAGTTGTGGAATTTAGTTTTCTATGTTTTCATAAATGCATACATATGCATATAGAATTTGAAACATACAAGCTGAGCTTTTCATATAGGTATAAATATCAATCTTAAAATGTAATCATCCATTATTTAATTCTATTGAAAATGCATTATTTTAGCGTTGACTACAACTTGTGTAAAGCTTTAAAATAAATGGCAAGTTTTTTAGAAATATGCAGCTGTTAAAGCACTAACACTAATAACATTTATAATTTAATAATGTCCTTTGACTAACTGATTAATAGGTGATCAAAATTATGATCAGAATTTTTCTGTAAGGATATATATGATTTTTATCATATGGTTTTTCGTAGAAACCAGTCTTGTCGGTTAATCTGTGTGATTTCAGAATTATAGAATTTTTGGACAATTTTAGGAGTCTGCACAGGCACAGTTCAGTTAGAAAATGTAAAACATCACAACAAAAGAGCATGCTAAAAGGCCAAATACTAAATAAAATAGCAAACAAGGCAAAGCAAATGTTCAGTTTCAATCAATTTAAAATACCTTTCAAAGCTTGTTTGTAATAGTGTTCATTCACAAAAAAGAGGAAGATGTTAACTTAAGGTGCTGTTTATGTATGATTTGATATTTAAAAATAACTTTCCCTGCTATAACGTAATGTAGCTAGGTTTATTTAGCTATTTCAGAAGAAAGATTGAATTATATATTTACAACTTTATCTGTTAAAGTAGAAGTAAAACTGTTCAGTTTAATACATTTTAACTGTTACCTGACTAAACAAATCTGTCTAGCTATAGAACATTTCATGAAATATTCATTTCAAATCTACAAATTAAAAAAAATTTAGCCACAAGATATAGATAGATAGATAGATAGATAGATATATTAACAAACAGACAGATAGATAGAAATTGTAAATGAATTTGTGCACCTGTATAAATGTGCATTTGTGTACATGTACCTTTTTTCACCTTCTTACCCGACCTGCATGTAAGTCAATGACCTCTGACCCTCATGTTCACAAGTATCTGATGTGATTGCACCTGCTGCTGCTAAGGGTCACGGAGTCTCTGTGTGCGTGTGTGCGCGCATGTTCACTGCAGACCCTACATGAGCATGTACTTTTGACAGAGTAGGAGGCAGTGATATGCATACTTTCCTGGGATAAAAGGTGCTGGTGTGGAACTGCCACTGTCTGGAAAAACACACACACACAGCGCCAGGCTGACTTTACACATCATCTGACACCGAGCTTCTTACTTTCTCGTCTCAGCAGTGTATGTGGAATGTACCTGTCTGTCTCTCTCTCTCTCTCTCTGTGTGTGTGTGTGTGTGTGTGTGTGTGTGTGTGTGTGTGTGTGTGTGTGTGTGTGCTCAGGCTCTCTCTACCGTGTCAGTCACACAAGCACCTGAGTCCACATCACACACATCAGCTGTTTACACACCATCCTGTGTTCTGAAACGCATGTTCTGATTTTGCTGAGTTAGAAGTGTTCCTGGGTCAACATATGTTGTTGACCCTAGAACAACATTTTACTTCAAAAATGTAATCTTGACCATTTCCCTACACCTAAACATAATCTTAACCATGAATAATCCCTAAAATAAGAGGAAACTATAGATGAATGACACTGATGTACAAGCAACAAACACTGATTATAAGCTTAAACTTCACAAAAATTATAAACTTGTTCTTCAAATCTGATTGGTTATAACAATGTTGTTCCAGGGTCAACAAAGATGTCACACTTGATAAAATCAGGTTCTGCATTCTGAACCACAGGTATTCACCAGGGGGACCGCATTGTGAATCCCCAGAGGAACATTCATTGCTCAGAGGTTTCTCTTTCATGGCCCAGGAGACTTAATGTTTCACTTAAGCATCAACTTTGACTCAGATGTTTTGCCTAAAATTACTTAAAGAAACGAATACACAAATGAGACATACAGTAAGAATATAGAGGCATAAAGTGAATGTGAAGAGCATCACTTGTGGAAAAGAAGTGCGCTTTGAATTTGCACTTGTAGTGTAAATATATATATATATATTTTTTACAAATAACCCAACTCTGGAGAGTTCACTTTCATGTATGTTTAACACTTAAATACACTTCTAAAAAGTGCACTTTGTCATAATGTCAAATTCAAAGTTTTAAAAATGCAATTTAAATTACGTTTTAATAATACTGTCGTGTTTTAAAGAAGTGCACTTATTTTGATATGTTGACTAACATACTAAAGTACACTGTATGTAAAGTACTTGATTATAAATTTAACTGTGTTATTATTTGATCATAAATGTAATGTATTTGAAATGTACTAAATTGCAACTTTAATTTAAATACAAGTGTCAACAGAAATAACATTAAAGTATATTTTATCAGAAATGCTTTTAATATAGCAGTATTTATATATATATATATATATATATATATGTGTGTGTGTGTGTGTGTGTATATATATATATATATATATATATATATATATATATATATATATATATATGTGTGTGTGTGTGTGTGTATTTAATATAGCAGTATATTCAGCAGTATTTGCAGTAACTCCACCCCAAATGAGAATTTTGTCATTTATCACTTACATGTCATTCCAGACCCGTAAAGCTTGTTCATCCTCGGAATACTATTTAAAATATTTTGGATGAAAACCGGAGATTTGTGACTGTCCCATTGACTGCCAAGTAAATTGCTCTATCAAGGTCCAGTATGAAAAGCATTGAAGTACTCCATCTGTTAAGATCAGTACTGAATGTGACGTACTGTATAAACTTGAGGAATTTTATATTTTTTTAAATGACTATACAGCAAAATAACCATTATAAGTGTATAAAATCTGAAAATGTGCCTTATGTTGGTGTGACCTAATGCATCTAGGTTGATTGAGTCGCATAATGTGACGTAGATGTTACCACATGAAGCACATTTTATCTTGCCTGACTAAATGTTTTATGAAGGAAGCATAAAAAATTGTCCACAGACTGACAGGAATTGCGTTTTTGTGGTCATCCAGCATGGATGGAGCTGGAAGCTTCTTTGACATGTCTGGCATAGCAGGAATTCAACACTTTACTATTTACTAGGCCCCCATGTGGCCCAATGCTTAACAGAGTATAACACAAGCTTTGTTATAAAGCGTTCTTTTTGGATACAATAAGAAATCATTTTATACAGTATTTTAAAACATTTACCGCTACATCAACCTTAAAAGGAAAAATGTGGGAATATTTCCCTCCTTTTTTTAACCACAATGCAAGAATGTGTTACTAGGAAAATCAGGGAACCCAAAATATATATTTTTCTAAGATAACTAGCTTTTATTGTCAAATCAAGCATGCTTTTATGTTTTTTTTAACTGTTAAGATTGCGGGTTCACAAGGAAAATCCCCCTAAGTTTATAGAATACAACAGACAACAAATAAAACATCTATATAAAATAATATCCATCTGAAATTGCCATCAACAACTTGAAGTGCATGCAAAAAAAGGTGTTTTTTTGTTTGTTTTTTTACTTGTTTTCATTTTAAATACAGCCATATGGTGTTCCTTTCCAGCTTCTCTTGGTCGGACATTTTACTGCCAAGTTTTAGGAAGGCTGTGCGTTCATGATAAGTGACATTTGTTGCACAGGAATGTTTTACAGCAAGCAGAATTACAAGGTAGTGTGTGTGTGTGTGTGTGTGTGTGTGTGTGTGTGTGTGTGTGTGTGTGTGTGTGTGTGTGTGTGTGTGTGTGTGTGTGTGTGTGTGTGTGTGTGTGTGTGTGTGTGTGTGTGTATTTGTGTGTACACATGCATGCGTGCGTAGATCCCGTCTCCTGCAGCCTTCTCTTGGAGCAAGGTTGCTCTGTTTTGTATATACAATACTGTACAGTTTATTTTTCTTTGCCTTTCTGACTCATTTCGGTGGTCAGAAAAATATCCCGTTTGGTGTGGATTCTCTTACAAAGATAGTTTTTAAACATTCAGGACAACAATTTGTTTGGAAGGAAAAGAAAATGGAATTTTGTAATACATTTTTGGTAGATTGTTTTTTAAACACTCTAAAATCTGATCCTAATATTGTCTTTGTCTTCAATGGTGAAGAATTCCGATCAAAGCTTCTTTTAATACTTTAGGGAATTTTCAAACGTCGTGAAGTTTGGCTGTAATGCCCCAAGATTTGTTCTCCCTGAAAAAAAAATCATAAAGTAACAATATATTAAACTACAGAGCAACCTTGCTTTGAGAGGTTTATGTTTACTAGTTGTTCTAGCATTCCTGTGCTTGGTATTTCTGTATAAAGTAGCCATGTTCATGCATTAAAAAGCATTTTATCTTGACTACAGGGCTTTGGTTCAAATCCATGGGGCATTACTTTAACAACAGAAACAGAATCAAGTCTGAAATCGATGTCAGAATGAAAGCAAGACAAGGTTCGATCTGTCATATCTGTCTGAGTAAAAGTTTGAATCTGAAAGAAACACAAAGATGGTTTGTGTAATGAAAAATAAAACGCTGGTAAAGCAAAGTAGTTTTATTCACACAAATTTAATAAGATATAACAACTGTTTGGTCCATAAATATTTAAGGGGAAATAGTTTCTATACACCATCTTTTTTCAAGAAACAAGGAAACATTGACAATCTTGATAGAACACGTACTGTACTATTAACACGAAGATCACGATATATGATTCTCGGATTTACCAACTAGTTCTGAAAGAGTGCACAACTGCCTTCTATGACATCGCCGCCCCCTTGTAACAGAATACACCATTAAAAAGATCTTCAGAAAAAATCAGATGAAAAACAGAACAGTACAAAACTAGTGAGGCGTTCCAAGGATGGAAATCATTTAACAAACAAACATGTATCTCCTGAATTTCACAAACTCTCGTCCAAGTCGCATAAGGCACATAGTAGAACTGAGTTAAGCATCTACTTCATGAAGTAGATCTAGTGTACCACTTTGTTCTACAACAGAACAAATTATTCATCACACAAGGAAATGTTTCACCCTAGCGAGGAGCCCCAACCGAGCGGTAAATGTTTTTTTTCTTCTCTTTTTTTGGTCTGTTCGGTGGCAAAACAGGGGGGAAACGGAACAAAACGGGGTGATGTGTGTCGCTGCTAATTAACTTCCTGCTTAGCATTCACAAATCACTCATAACGCTTCCTACTGGGCACCATATTGTCACTGCGCGCTGGATATCTTCATTCAGAACGGTTGTTCCACTAGTTGAGGCCCGACGAATGATCCAGGCCAACTTGTGATCGGATTCGCACCACATCGTGCCATATTTAACGTTTCAAATTGTCATTAGAGTCCAGCGTCAGTGACCTAAATTGAGGTTACAGCATCCACTTGGCATTTAAGGACATAATATAATAATTATTTGTTGCTTGAACATATTTTTGGAAATGTCATCAAATATATTTAGACCAAAATATGCACTAAACATAGCATGTGCTGTATGCTGACACACTTTGTTTTAATAAACGTGGCGGGTTGAAATTGAAACTATATAAATAAAGTGATCACAAAAAACAAATGAACTGACTACTACAAAGTCAGCTGCCACGCGGTTGCAAATGCTACACATAACAGGTCTCGTCTTACATATCCAAAGGTCTTTCTGTGGTCGCCGAAGAGTTTTTTGTTGTGGAAAATAAAAATAGAATCTGAAAATAAAGGGGGTAAAGACAAAAAAAAAGGAAATCCGTGTTAGAAAAGGTTTGTCAAGGTAGTTTGAGGGGGGCTTCCAGATTCGTGGCTGTCCAAACTAGAGGTCACTGATGTTACTACGGTGATAGAGGGATTGGTCAGGTCAGTTAGTGTGGTGGCTGTGCTGGGTGGGGTCAGAGCACCGCTGTCAGAAGAGGGCGGAGGAAGTGACGTGCCGTCAGCCTTATCAACACCCCCATTGTCCTGCCGCAAAACGTTCCTTCTGAATTTGGCCCGTGCGTTTTGGAACCAAACCTGCAAACCAATCCCAGTGTCTTTACTCTTTTTGTGCTTTGCTTCGAATTATTGTCACATTTTTGCCTACTTGTAAGTCATATCATTTAACATCACAAACTTAATCACTATTAAACAATGCCAAAGTGAATCGAAAGCCTCAACTTTTACTAGGGATTCTACTGGAAAACATGGACCATGTTCCAAATTAACTTTTCAAGCTTCCCCAATGGATTTGTATTGTGTTCGTTTATTTATTTTTTGGTGCACAAGTATTGCCCCTTGAATTATTGCCCCTCTATTTAGTCAAATTTGTGTAACTACATGACATAACAAAAAAAATGAAGGATGGATTGAAACGGAAAGCAAGATGATGAGAAGGTGTTGGTGTGGATGTGGAATGGAGTCTACTGTGTGGCGACGCTTACCTGAAGAACTCTTTTGGTCAGTCCTGTCTTTTGGGCGAGCTGTTTTAAGTCCTTGGCATCAGGGTTGTGGTTTATGGCGAAGTAGGACTTCATGGTGCGAAGCTGATGGTGTTTGAACGACGTACGCATGCGCTTGCTCTTGGATGCAGGGTAGGTTTGCTGATCCCGATCCAAATGGTCTGCTTCGTTCTCATTACAACCTGAGTGCCGGAACAGGGTGAAAATAAAGCAATGAGAATTATGAGTTTATGAAAGTCAGGATTCATTTTGACCTGGATCTACATTGGTGATTCAAATACAGTGCTGTAATAAGCTACAATAATAAACAACTGCAATGAAAAAGGATCACTTGATCTGAGTCATATTTAAATTCATATTAATGATAAAAAACATCAGAATCACATGACACCAGGCTAAATTCAATTAATATAAATAAATTGGCAATTCACCCCCAAAATGCATTTATAAAGGCTATAGTAATTACATTCAAAACAACTGCTTTAAGGCATGTTTGACCATTATTTGTTTTGTTTATTTAAAATTCATCTGAGATTAGTCTCCTTTTCATCTTGATCATTTATGGCGTTTATATGTATAAACCTTAATATCAGCAACAAAAACAAAAAAACTGCTAAAATGATTTTATAATCAAAACGGTCAGTTCCACATTTTAAATCCCTGTTATATTCCTTAATTTGGTTTTTGATGCGATCGATGCTCATTTCATCTCGCCGTTTACTTTTATATTTACAGCCGTTAAAATTAAAGAATGCAAAGCAAGAATTCATATGAATTTAGCTGCAAGCAGAACAAAATCTTCTCACGCGTTTACTTCCAGATCTAGATTCATGTTTTTCCACCAGAGGTATCTATCTACAAATGACTATGCAACAAGTCTACTGTTTAATTGTTTTTAACGAATATAAAAATATATGGAGCTATGTAAAATGAAATATAATTTTGAAATGCAAAACAAAAAACAATCTAAAACATCATAACTCTATATTGAAAGTAGTGTAAATAATTCGGAGCTCACATTGTAAAACATGAAAGCAGAAAAACAAAAGTGAAGAAAAGGTAAGACAAAAGATAAAAAAGCCCGAAAGATTCACTTTAAACCAAAAATATGAGTAGAAACAAATACAAATGCTAATAGGCTACTAAAAACACAAAAAACGACTATAATAATAGTTAAAAAAACAAAACCGTCAATAATATCGCGGAAGTCGTATAACTTGAGAATAATTACAACTGACAACCGTTTAATTTTGTAAGACTAACTACAGCTTAGGTCTTGATAAAATATTACAACCTTCACAACACGTTAATGTCAGGATCAAAATAAGGCGAAAGAGTTTAAAGTCGGACTGGTGTGCGTAAACGTATCGTGCACGCGCACGCTCGTGTCCTGAGAACAGCTATGACCTTGAAGGGACAGAGTCAGAGCTGGTTGAGAGCCAGAGATTCCGACGTCACATTCAATTAACGGAGAACAATTAACAGGCAGATTACCCTTATTTCTCTCCATTCATGAAGAACGGCAGAAAATTGGCACACAAAGCCACATTTTTCCAAGCAGACAGTAATTGTAACAGCCAAAACAAAACAGGCGCAGCGGGGATGCATTATGACCTACGTAGCCTATGAATTCAAAAAATAGAAAAATGAAAGAAAAAAAGCGAGGAATGTGAAATAATGGCTGGTAATATGGGGGCAGATACAGGCCTGTAGGCGAGGGATCTATACTGCACGTGGGGCTGGGTCACGGGTTCACTCCTTTGAGAGTTTCAAATTAGATGTTTGATGACGCAGCCTAGATCTGATCAACAAACCCAAATCGCCTAAAAAATCGGAACAAAAACCGAATATCAAACAAACGAAGAGAAATCCCAATGCTTTCCATTTATTACACGAATAAACCATTAGAATTTTTCCAATAGAATTTAACATCCCACCTATAGAATCCATCACATACCAGTAAACACCATTATAGTTTCCATTGTTAAAATTGTGTGTATTAGGCATCTGAACATACTAAAACCCATTACATTTTATTGTGTATTTTTATAGCAATCAAAATTGTTATTAGAACATCATAGCTGGTTTGTTAGTTCAAGATGATCTATAAGCTTCACCAAGGCCCTACCACTTGATTGATAATCCATCTGATTCATTATCTAGACCAGTTTGGACCAACTAATGGACCTGAACGGTCCCAATTGAAACTCTGAAACAACCAACGGCTACAATCAGAGGAGTGACGCATGTAATCTCACGTCTATGCCATTATCAAGTGTAGGAAATACACAAGCTATTCTCCTTGTATGACATGGCTTATACCAAGTTAGCCCATAACAGTATGATGAGTAATGATTATAATCCCGCAGGACAAGTTTGAAAAGTGTCCCACTTTCCCTGAAAGACCCGTCCCACTTTATCTACTCTCTTAGAAATACATGTTCTTTATTGGCATTTCATGAAGGACATTCAAACAGCAGTGGAACCTTAAGGTTCTTTATAGCGGAGCAAGTTTCTTCAGGTTATTAAAACATTTATCTCACGAATAAAACAAAGGGTTCTTTTAAGAACGGTTTGCTGAAAGGTAGGGAACCAAAAAATGGTTCTTCTGTTGGATCACAACAAAAAAAAAACTTTTCAAACAGACCCTCGCTAATTAAGCAATACAAATTTTGCAATATATAAAATCAAAAACAATAATTTTGAGAAATGCATTGCATTATTATTTATATGTTTGATATTTAGTTTGATATTTAACAATAGCTCCCCAATTGTACGTCGCTTTGGATAAAAGCGTCTGCTAAAAGACTAAATGTAAAATATTCTTGTGATAATTGCTGATTTTAGCATTTGGTTGTCTGCTGATGCATAAATGGCAATTCAATTAAACGCATTGACTATTTTCCCCTTAGTTCTAATGGTAAAAATCAACGCAATGTTTTTCGATACCCCGATTATTAACACATAGGCTAGTTAATTAAACTATGCCTACAACACTAGAAGATGTTCCATTTGAGCAGCTCTTAATACACATCTCACCTGAGTTGTAAGAGCCGAGATCTATCCCCATCGCCTGACTCTTCCTCTTCCGCGGCCTCCCTTTCTGCACCGTGCCGGTGCCGTTGAAGTACGGCAGCGCGAGCCCTCCGCCTTTGGCCGCTATTTCAGCGTAGTTTAATTGAGGGTGATACTCTCCCTGAATAAGGGTCTCAAAGTGAACTCGGCAGTAAACCAAGTTGTCTTTCATGCCGAAATGGTCACCCGTGGTCAGTGTTTTGTTGCATGTGGTGCAGGTGAAGCAGCTCAGATGGTACACGGAGTCCCTGGCGCGCATCACCATTTCCGAGGCGGAGATGCCGAGGTGGCAGCGGGCACATCTCTGCACGGAGAACCTTCTGGAACAGCACAAGTCATTTATAATCAAACGAATCACTTAGATTGGTGACAACTTAAATCGGGTCATTTACATACATCGCTGAACAGACCAGAAGCGCGTGCATATAGAAACAAATAATCAGTGAAGATATTATTCAAATAATTATTTTCGAACCATCTGTTAAAAATGAAGATTTAAGCTAAGTTTTGTTTAGCTTTATAAACAAAGTTGAATGTGTTTGTAGTGAAACCAGAACAAAAGTATTTCCCATTTCCTTTATAGCCTCAGCGAAACAAGTTTAACTTAAAATGTGGCAGTAAAAACAAACGGCTTAAAAGGCAAAAAAAAAACAAAAAAACTGAGCTTGGAAACAAAAACACATTTTAGACGTGCATTCAGTATTAATTAATTAGACTTATTCGATTAATTTAAGCATGTCAGTTAATCACTAAAGATCACTATATAACGGTTTTCTCTCTTATGTCAGTTATGTTTGTGTGTTTATGAAGTTACTAACCAAACTGAAAATCTAAATTAGCTGGTTTTATTAAAATGAAAAATCTGATTTAACATTACCGAGACAATCTATATACACACCAACATAACTAATTTCTATGCGTTAAATCATGTAGAAATAGCTTTTACAATGCAGGGCCTAGTAAAAAGGCCTAATGCACGATTTAAGTGAAAGCTTACCTGTAGTAATCCTCTTTGCAGTAAATGCTACCATCCTTCGCGAAACACGTCAGCTCGGATTCAAGGGCCAGTTTACATTCACAACACTTGAGACACCTTAAATGCCACTGTTTATCGACGGCGAGCAAGTAGTATCTGTCGGAGATTTTCCCTCCGCAGCCGGCGCACAGCGCGGGCTTCTCTGGGCTCGTGGAGGGCATCGTCTTCAGAAAACACGAAGAGATGGAGTGAGTGAGTGAACGTGTATGCGCTCAGCAAATGAGTTACAACACATATAACACAAAATATAGCACAAAAATGAATCGTTGATAAAAAAATAGGCTATTAAATGTAATCGGAGTGCGAAGTGAATAGCGACTTATTTATTAAAGCCAAAATTAGCTATACTGGATGGTTATACAAGTTATATAGCGTTTGTTTTGATTTTCCTAAAATGTGTATAACAGTGTGGTATATATATATATAACTATGCAAATATAATAACAACAATACAATTCAAGATTATTTGTATAGCGCTTTTTACCATACAATCGTTGCAAAGCAACTTCACAGGAAATTAAGTTTCTTAATAGTATCTATAATAGTGTCGCCTATTCTGTTTTAAATTTTACATATACACAATAAAAGCATGCAAGTATAATAAAAATACTTACAACAAGTATTACTATTATTATTGCAACTGGTTTTTGCTTGTTTAATATTATCACGTGCATGTTTAAAGTATACATAAGCTATTGCTTTTTAGTAGTGTTTTATCTTTCGTGGCCCTATAGATATATCAAGTATCCTGCCGTGTTGTAAAAACTGCTCAAATAACATTTTAAAATAAGGCTATTTGTACAAACTGTAGCTGTAAAATATAAAATAGTATGTTTGCATACAAAGTGTTTTCATATGTTCCTCCCTTTACTTTAATGAAATACATCATACTTATAAATTATAATTGTAGCCTCGCCAGATAGCTTAAATGATTTAGCCTACTTTTGACATGTGTCTGAATATGCCTTTACTTTTGGTGTTTCTCGAGGCCTGCTAATACTTCAAATCGAGGATCGTTAAAAAATAGTTTTCGCCGTGTTTTTAAGTGGGTTACAAACTGAGTGCGACGAGAGTTTGGGGTGCTGAGATTCGCTCCAACGGAAAATACACGTTCAAATACGGATCTTACCGTCTCTCGTCCGTTCATCTGAACGGTTTTAGCCAGACGAGACTCAGATTTAGATCTCCTCTCCATCTCCTCCATGATCCCTTGAATATGATCCCCAGAGATGCCGTGGAAAAGCATGGCTGCTGGACGCAATGTGCAACTGCTTTCTTTCGCCTTGCACCGCAAAACTTCCATATACAGCTTTCCGGATCCTTAAAACATCCGAATGGATCTACACCAACAAATTCACACAAATGCAATCAATGTTTTAAAAAGAAAGCCGGTGGGATTTGATATGTGACGCAGGAGAACCAGTCCACTTCTCCAACGTCTTGTTGGGCAGGAGAAAAAAGTATAGTCCGGATGATTTAAGGCAAAGCTGAAGTCTGGAGGATGTTTTAAACGTAGATTTTCAGATAGTCCCAATCTCCTACTGGGGATCCGAATGCTCGAAAGTCAGGTTTGGGACTGTGTTTTAGAGATCCGGTGTCCTATTTGTGAAGAGAGCAAACGCCTGCCCAGCTTGGGTAATTGGGTAGGAGGAGTCCTCCCTCTCTCAATGCCACTGATTTCTATTCCCCAACAAAGACCTGTCACTCTCTCTTCCACCCGATGTGATGGGCAACACGAGCTTGGAAAGCACTTGGTATAGACCTTTTACTTCTTTTTAGCTGCTGTTTTGACACTTTCTTGTGAGGCTTTCTTTTTTCTTGTAATTTTTAACGTATGCTTCTACAAATGCGTGTAACTGAATGGTTCAGAAGTGTTTGAATTAAGTGTTGAAGCAAAACACAAGTCATCTGACCTCTCTGTAGATTTTGGGGGTTGATTGGAAACTTGTATCACAGAGTTGGTTTGGTTTGGTTTATTAAAATTACAGCCACAATGTGCACCTGAAAGTCTGCTTGTGTCATTTATAATTAAACCTCTAAATACAACATTTGTATGTTTTATTGTTCATATTTTCGCTTATATATTTGCATATATAGGCTATATATTTGCACTGCACTTGGTATCTTCACGGTTGGCTATAGCTGTTTTATGCTTGAATTGTAAACACCGTTTGAGGACACTGTGTGTAACTAAATGGAAAGTGGTGGCATCATTTGTATCAAGGTGTGTGATGGTCTCTTTCTCTTCTGTGTTTGCGGGAGAAAGAGAGAGAAGGGGGGGGGGCTGTTTTGGAGGAGGAATAAGCAGTTGTTTGCATTCTTTGATTTTCAGATGTCAAACGTCAAATGAATCTCATTGCCACAGTTTATTTTCTGTACCAATTCATACGAGGAATGGTCTAGAATTATATTTTAAAATGATAACAATTACCTAGCAAACTAAAGCCAATTCGTCGTGATATCACAGGCAGCATGGATTATTATAGGCGATATTTATGCATCTCTTTATTTACACGTAGCTTTCAAAGCGTTACACTCGTTTCGTTCATTTATTTTAGGAATTATTGCTCAAGCATTGCCTTTTATAATTAACACACGACTTTCATTAAATGCATGAATTTAAACGCATGAAATGATTAGTGAGAGCATTGGTCTTATATCTTTTTAATTGTTGGCCTATAGTTTACAGGAAAAATCTAAGTTCAGACAGACAGCCGCTTCCTTGTGTCATTTTATCTTTATGATCAGCCAAATAGTTCTTTGTTTTAATTATCTTCGGGATATATTCGTCTTTTCAATGCCCTCCTCTAAAATAATTTTCATAAATGATTTCACCCATTAGATAAAGTTAATAAATTCGTCCTAATCTTGAGATATAACGGTTCACAAGCGTGCGGTTCACTTCATAAAATCGACGGACAAGATTTCCTTCTGTGTGTCTGAAATCACCAAATGAGCTTTATGTGAGTTTATTTGGTTCAAATGAAATCTTATAAAATGTTATTAAAAAACGCAATATAGCAAGCTGCTACTTTTGCATAGCTGTAAGAAGCAGATTACAGTCCGTTTGTTTAATGCTTTGCAATTGCAAATGTAAATGATTAATTTGCTTATGCAAATTAAATATTATTATATAAACTTGTATTTTCACTTGTTATATTTATAACCAACTAGGCTAATTATTGTACTCTAGTCGTAAGTCGCACAGCTCTACGCGAGCAAATGTGATTATTTTATTACAAGCAAAAACGAATCAGGTTGTTTTATTAAAGTGTTATCTGCTCTCTACTCTTTTCCAAAAAACATCAAATTTGTCTCCACCAAACGAAAACCAGTTTAATAATTAGCCTTCTACAATAGCCTATATGTGTTTATTTGTACTGATGAGATGTCAATTTTAAATGAATAGCGAAACATCTAAATATTCTTCAAATCGGTCTTCAATATAACTATACATTAAAAATGAATTCGATTTTCAATCTACATTGCATTTTTCTCCTGCTATAACTTTTACCTGTCTCACCTGCCCTAGCCTACATGTGCAAACTGAAGGTCTCCTCTCGCCAATTATGCATAAATCATCTTTTAGAAACACTGCAAAGCAGCTAAATGTATCGTTCACTGTGACAAAACAGTATATTCATGTACATAAGCAATATAAAGTGTTATTTTACCGTGAGCCGCAGAGCGCCGTCCTGATGCCCAGCAGTGCTGCGGTGAGAGAGCAGAGGAGAGATGAGGCACGAGACACGAGCGATCCTTCCAGCAGATGGGGGCTGTTCCTTGCTTCTCGCGCGAGGGGCAATTACAGCGCGAGCACTGAATATACATCAACTGTCTAACGCACAAGGCCCCTTTCGAGAGTTCTTAAAGGCGGATAGATTCATAATTGTATCTGTGAATTTTCTTAATGTTAAATCACTAACTTACGTTAACATTACGCCGTTTTCTTACCTTGAGGCGTCTCGCATGAAGCTATTTCGATAGATAGATAGATAGATAGATAGATAGATAGATAGATAGATAGATAGATAGATAGATAGATAGATAGATAGATAGATAGATAGATAGATAGATAGATAGATAGATAGATAGATTTACGAGTCCAGAGTTAGTTGTGACAACATGAGTTTAACCAATTAGAAATGAGCCACATGGGTGAAATCATCATCATACATGATCACCAACCTCTGAAGTGACAGTAGAAGTTGTACGACAGTTTGTTTGTTCTGTAATTCTTTTGTATTTTTACAAAATTTTGAGGCGAGAAAGTATAATTTCACGTCTGGTTTGTAATGAGATCTGTGATCATGCTAATGAATGTGAAATGACTGAACTGATTTAATCTTAATCAGCAGGTTCTCGATTAATCTGATATGCAAGACCCATGCAAGCTTTTCGTCTAAAAAAGAATGCGTTGCTAAATATACAGAGAGAGTTGTTAACGCTAATTGATTTGGGGTGTTTTGAATTGAAATGTGTCCTATACATATACCATTTTTAATTCAAATGTTTAGCATTCAATTGGGGATTGCATAATTGTTTGGAACAAGCAAATCACAAATGAATGCACACACTTTGAACTGATGTTCATGTTTTCAATTAGAGTTACAGTCGATCTGGTAGTGAGGTCGGTTGTAACTTTTCTTTCTACTTGACATTAATTTACACAGTTTAAGACGTATACTATTTCTAAACTGCTTTTAATAGTATAAGACCTATATTGGAATATTATATCACATTTTGAAACATAGCACAAAAACTGTTACAGACTGAAACAATGTGTTACAACACTATAGTCTTCCCTATGCACAAAACAAACATGGAACATTTATATAAGCACCATTTGTAATTAAATTGCAAATGTATTTTAAAATGTATAACTGGAAGTGCATCTTAGTTCAACCAAAGATAGACAACAACACAAATGTAATGTAATTTACAGCTTTGTGGCATCAGTTCGGAGTAATTTAATTTAACAGCTGAAAAAAAGAAGGATTTACCTAATCGTTGGGTTGCTGACTCTAGAAAATCTGTAATAAAAGACAAACGTAACTAAGGTTTACACCTAAACCCTATGTGCTCAAGGCCCTCTGTGTTTGTTCTTTATTTTGTGGAGTTAGTACAAGATTTCACAGGGAATTGTTTGCTCTGTTTTTGGGAAACATGTTTAAACTTTAAAAAGTGTGAATTGTCCAACACCAAAATATCAAAAATCTGTTCTCCAATACTTTGAAACACACAAAGCTATAACATACAATGTAATAACATCCTAAATATTGCAAATCGGAGTCCACTGATTCAGAAACATGGAAGACTGAAGAATGGAAACGGTTTTGATATCTTTAAATAAGCTGTTGGTGTAAGAAGAAAGCCATCTTATCTTGAGAGTTTGCCTTGCGGGCAACCTTTCATGCCAGGCTAGTCAAAGGGGAGGAGACTTAGGCATAAGTACACAAATAGACCTTAACAGGAAAAACTGCTGTAACATTACCAAAGGCACACTAATAAATTCCCCAGGCTCAGGTGCTGTTGACCACTTTCTGCAAATCCGTTAACATCAACCAAATGTAAAAAATATCCCAGCCACAATCATCTAGAATAATCATAATACTTTAGCATGTCTCATTCATAATGTCTAAAAAAAATGATGGTGGGATACAGACAATTACACAGTAACCATTTCCATTTATGAACCATATGTGACAGCTGAACCATGAAACAAATATTTACAAACTGAAGATGGACAACGATTTCTCCAGAGCCATCGCGGTGTACTTTTTAAGAGGCAACAAAGCCACAGAGCAGATGCTCCTCACCGGTGTTTCGTGCTTTGCTTCGAAGAGGGGACGTTCAGTCTAGCGTGCCTGATGAGAATTTAGCTGCTGTTAAAATCTCTCTCTCTCACTTTCCCTCCCTCCTCACCCCTTTTCTCTTGATGCTGAGCCCTGCTCTGCTGATGCAAGAATCACAGCTCCCCGTGTTGACAGATGGAGGATGGCTCCATAGCACATAGCCCGTCCCAACAGTCCAACTGCTGCCTAACCAACAGTTTTTTCGCTTCTCTTCCTTTTTTCCTTTTCTTATGTTTCCCCCCTTCCTGCATCACTATACTACATTTACTAAACACAATGACTTTATCCACCTCTATTGCAGTGCTTGCGACAGTACTAATAATCCTTGAAAAGTTTTCGTCCAAATCCCAGACCCTAAGTTTTAAACCAACCCCTTTATTCTCCAAAAACAATTTTCGGCCTTGGAAGCACCTTTCGGCCTTGGAAGTCACATTTTTAATTTCAACTTTTAAGAGTGCATCTCAATTAGCTACCTAGTTCAGTAATCAATGCACTGGTCAGCGTTTCAGGCATTTCAAGACTGGTCCAGTTGTCACAACTGCTTCTGAAATGCTAGATTCCTAGAATTTCCCACAATACACCGTAAAAAGCAGTGAGCGAGTACTAAATATATCCACTTACCGGTAATGCTGACATGTTTTCTTCAGTCTCTAAAGCAGACAAAAATGACAGACGAGCACATTTCATAAGTCACTGTAGATGCACAATAAACAAAAATCATACGAGCAGGATATCAGTTCAGACATAATATACTGTGATGTTGTTGATAAATAGACAATACAGATAAATAAATACAGGACCAAGTCACATAAGTCACTTTTTCAAGTTTGTACATTTAATAATTTGCAGACATTTGATTCATTAATGTCCCAGTGTTTAGTGGATCAAGACTCTCATTGGCCAAACTCCTTTTCACAATATACTAATTCATGACAGGGAAATATGATTCCCCACACTGGATATTTTGGATGTATCCCTAAATGTAACACACCTGATTCAACCCACCAGCTCATTAGTAAAGGCTCCATGAACTAAAATGTGTGTGACAGTTAAGGGAGACATCCAACGTGTACCATTGGTGGTATCCCAAAAGCAAGTCTGGGAAACAGTGCTATAAATCATGTACGTAACGGTTTACAAAAATGGTTCTCAACCCTGTTTCTGGAGTCTAATCAACACTGCACATTTTGAATGCTTCCCTGATCAACCACCTGATTCAGGTCATCAGTTTATTCAAGAATTCAAGACCTTACATTAGTGTTAAAGACAAAGGAGGCATTTAATATGTGCAGTGTTGGGGGAGGAGGTCTCCAGGAACAGGGTTGATAATCACTGGTCTACAACATAGCTAAAGATATTATATACAACTTGTACCAATAAAATACATTTGACTTTGTTGTGGAATGATTCCAATCAAAGTAAATGTCTGCTATCAGTTCTGTTGGCAAAGAAGAGTTCCTCAAAGAGTTGCCCTTACCTGTTGGCACAAACCATTTAGCACATAACACAACATATTGGTATTTTTCAGTGGTTTTAATTGCATTGAGCAATCAGGACAACTGGCACTCCAAGCTATATTGGGAATGGAGGGCGTCTACACCACATTGCCGAGATCAAGCTGGCTGATCTCAAGACCATTCCCTACCCTTTCGCATTAGGTAAAGTTAAGGTTTCTCACTGAATGAGTTGACCACCTGATCCAGCCTGAATGGTGCCACATATGGCATGATATGGCCAGACGGTCTGGCTGGAACACTGGGGCAGGTCTTGGGGAGATGCCCTGCTGTTTTGTGCAGATATTTACAGTCCTGTCCAAAGGAATCTGGCCCTGTGACTGTCAGTCAGATGTGGTGAGCTTTTTCAGGAGCACTGGTGCAACCACAGGGAAGCCGGTTGTCCATCTGACCACTTTGGTAAGGCTTCAGCCCCAAGGCTGAATGACATTGTCTCTGTTGCATGACCAGACGGGCTGCTCGGCTACAGTTTGATTCAACACACACACAAACACTGCCAACAATGGCGTTATGGACCACACACACTCAGAGGGACAGCCCAGATGCTGAAACTGATTTTCCAGCCATCACTCGGCTGACATCCGTTCCTCGCAGCCAAAGCGTGTCATCCTCTGCCTGGCCTGGGCACTTGAATAGCAGGAACAGCAGCAGTCCGTGATGCTGCTGAGGGTGCAAGGGTTTGCCCCCAGTCCCCATGAGCTGGAAAGGATGATTTGCCTGGACCAATGATACGTTGGGATGCTGGACCAGGCAGACTGTCCCTATGCCTCTAGAAAAGTGGCAGTGCATGGACTCTGCTGTAGCATATGCTCTGGCTGAAGGTCAGGTGACGGACTCCAAAGCTCTGCAGATGCAGGAACTGTAGCCCCCACGGCAGCTTGGGTGGGTTTCAATTCAGAGGGAATTACAGGTAGAGAGCTTAGTGTGACTGAAGCCAAAACCTATGTGTTTCTGACCTTAATGACCTGCTGATGAAACAAAGGTAAATTTGATAAGCACGGAAAGACAATATAAAAAACAAAATGGCTAATACAGACAGATTCATGTAATAAACCATATATTTTACATAAAGTCTGTAACCTTGGCCGACTTGTATGCACAATTAACTGACAGAGGAAATAAACATATCTCAGCAGATGCTCAGTTTCGATACCAAAGGAATCTCCTGGATGGAGATTCTGCTCAAGCATAACCAGTCTCCTCTCTTTTCAAGGTAGTCCCATTAGGTTTTAGACTAATTTTCCATTTCCTCACTTGCATGTTTTCTTGTTATGATTCCCACACCTGATCCCAGAGAATCACAAGACTAGCGAACGCAAGGCTTGTGAGTTGTTTGCCAAAGCAAGTTTTCTTGAAATCTGTCTGTGCTCTGAGCGTTGTGTAGCATTTGCGTCTCAGTCACCAAATACTGAGAAACAGAGAACGGAGGTACAGAGACGGGGGGAATAACGACAACACTATGCAATCTCTGAAGTCATATGATGCAGAGGAATAAGGCAGACTTGAAAGTTGGCCTATTTCATGGTCAGGCACTGGGACTGGGAAGGGTCTTGAATGGCAATGCGTCTACTTTAATGTGACAGACAAGTCCCTAGGCAAAACAAGCAGACCCGTGGCAGGCATGCCCAGGTATTTGATGAGTGTGACACCTTCGCCATTCCACTGGAAATGTTTTTGCCATACGCTCCGCTGCCTCATCTTAGGTTTTATCCAAATAAATTTGCCTCTCATCCGGACTGACGATGCCACAAGCCCCTCGCCTGCCTGTCCTCCCTGGAAGTGTTGAGATTATGAATCTCCTTGTCGACGTTCACAGGGCCTTGCTCCTGATAAATGTGCACCCGCCTTGGGACCTTCCCGCCGCCTGATATCGTGCTCTGCACCAGTCGGCAAAGCTGGGACAAGGCTCTGCTACGCACACATTCCTGCATTCAGAGACCGTTTCCTTGTTCCTGCCCTGCTGTGTGATAGGTTGGCTGGCCAGTGCCTTGGGCAAAATTCTACTTGGCTTTTCATATCTACAGACAAAGTATCATGTAAATGCAATGACTGCACATGATTAGAAGTGAAGAGATTTCAAAAAATCTGTATGTGATCTGTGTACTTACAATGTTTGCGCTGAAAACACAGTTTGATTGGATGGAATAGACCAGAGTATCAATCTCAGATAGCCACAGGGAGATATGAATCAGACAGGGAAATATGAAGATGCATATAATGGCCAAGAGGTAGCAGACACTAACAACTGAATATGGTGTACTTTGAATGAATAATATTTATATGCAATTAAACAATTCGTTATGCGGAAATACACAAACATGCACAATAAACCTCAAAAACATACAGTCATTGCTGAAAGGGCCCAGGACCATTTTTTTATGGTTAATCTCCTACACCCTCATGGCTCAAAGTGTATGCCATTAAGGACCTTTGTACACAGGGCTTTGACAACAACCCCATATATAGCATATGTAAATTGTTCAAGAACTGTTGAAGCAAAGCCAAAATACATTTTTGCATACAAATGAAACAACTTTTAGAAAGGTATTTTTAATTAGTTTAAGTTCCATAAAATAATAAATACCTCTGTGAATTTTTTTATTTTCTTATTACGCATATATTTTTTAAACATGAAATTAAGCCTTCTAAGCCCATGTATTTAAAGTCAACACATTTATGAGAAGACTTTATTTTCCATGGTGTTTTCTTGGTCGTACATTAACCAGGGAGGAAGCTCGTAGTCTGAATTGACAGCTGTCAAAATGAAGATCGCCTGTAACCGTATGAATATTCATCACTGCAAAAATTCCCGCTTGTGGAATTCATCTGACAGAGGAGCACACCAATTCCTGTAAGTCAAATCACAGTGGATAGATGTGATTCGAACCATTTCCTGGAGTGTGGGTTGCACATCTGGTGTAGCGTATTTCATCATTTTAGACTGAGTGTAAGACGAATGTGCATTAAAAGAAGTCCAAATTCAATATGGGAGCACACAAAATGAGTTGTTCAGCCAATCTTAACATTTACTATACATAAAACAAAGAGTTGAACATTTTCTTCTTAGTAGGATCCTCCACATTAATTTGCCCATATGGACACTGTAGAGAAAAACAAGAAGTTTAGAGTTAACATATTGGTACTGTAAAGTTAAAAAAGAATAGTATAATGTAGACGGTTTGCTTTTATTATGCATTGCGGGTTTCTGACAGAATGGATCTCCCGTGTCTCAGCATCATCTGAAAAAATCCACTAAATTTACTCTAAATAAAAAATGCTTACCATAAAATGTATACGATACTGACTGGCATTTGCTTTCAGCCCTCTTGTAAAGATATACAGCAGAAAAACATAAAGCTTACATGTCTACAGGCAGTCCCGCAGCATCTTCCTCGTTTTCTATGTGCAAACTCGGTGAACACATTGTAGCCGGTTAGAGGGTCAATGTATGTTCTTTTCTGATTCTGTGAACAGATGCAATTTGGAAATGATCATGTGTTTTTTAATGTTAAAATATGTTAAGACTGTTTATAAGGATCAGTGTTCCATAAAGAACATATTTCAGGGTAAAATAGGAAACTTCTACATGATTATAATATAAATAAATACACTTTATGATGACAATTGTTTTAAAAAGTTGGACATTTAACAAGTCTTTAGGATTAAAGAAAATACAGGTGAAAACACAATACAAATGTGTTCCTTAAGCATCATTCTTGACTCTTCCTCAGAGAGCACCGGCTTCATTTATGACAGCCTTCGACGCCAAAAGGGCCCGAGGCTTTTTTTTGTGGCATGCCATTTCAGATGCCATCCTTTGGCTCCATAGTGAAGCTGACATGGTCTGTGCATCCTCCAACTCTACGGGTCTTCCATAACTTTCCCTCGGCCATCAAACTACATTGCTCCTGACAGCCAAAAGGAACTTTCAAAAAATGACCCAGTCTTCCAAATACAGGTGCATCTCAATAAATTAGAATGTCGTGGAAAAGTTAATTTATTTCAGTAATTCAACTCAAATTGTGAAACTTTTGTATTAAATACATTAAATGCACACAGACTGAAGTAGTTTAAGTCTTTGGTTCTTTTAATTGTGATGATTTTGGCTCACATTTAACAAAAACCCACAAATTCACTATCTCAACAAATTAGAATACTTCATAAGACCGAAAAAAATAAATAAAAAATGTGTGAATTGTTGGCCTTCTGGAAAGTTTGTTCATTTACTGTATATGTACTCAATACTTGGTAGGTGCTCCTTTTGCTTTAATTACTGCCTCAATTCGGCGTGGCATGGAGGTGATCAGTTTGTGGCACTGCTGAGGTGGTATGGAAGCCCAGGTTTCTTTGACAGTGACCTTCAGCTCATTTGCATTTTTTGGTCTCTTGTTTCTCATTTTCCTCTTGACAATACTCCATAGATTCTCTCTGGGATTCAGGTCTGGTAAGTTTGCTGCCAGTCAAGCACACCAACACCATGGTCATTTAACCAACTTTTGGTGCTTTTGGCAGTGTGGGCAGGTGCCAAATCCTGCTGGAAAATTAAATCAGCATCTTTAAAAGCTGGTCAGCAGAAGGAAGCATGAAGTGCTCACAATTATTGTAAACGGGTGCAGTGGACGTTGGTTTCAAAAACACAGTGGACCACCAGCACCAGCAGATGACATTGCACCCCAAATCATCACAGACTGTGGAAACTTAACACTGGACTTCAAACAACTTGGGCCATGAGCTTCTCCACCCTTCCTGCAGACTCTAGGACCTTGGTTTCCAAATTAAATACAAAACTTGCTCTCATCTGAAATGAGGTTCTTCTCTGGGCAACAGTCCAGTTCTTCTTCTCCTTAGCCCAGGTAAGACGCCTCTGGCGACAACTGTAGCCAAATTCCTTGACACTGTGTGTGGTGGCTCTTGATGCCTTGACCCCTTGCTCAGTTCACCCAAATTCTTGAATCGATTTCGCTTGACAATCCTCATAATGCTGCGGTTCTCTCGGTTGGTTGTGCATCTTTTCTTCCAGACATTTTCCTTCCACTCAACTTTCTGTTAACATGCTTCGATACAGCACTCTGTGAACAGCCAGCTACTTTGGCAATGAATGTTTGTGGCTTATTCTCCTTGTGAAGGGTGTCAATGATTATCTTCTAGACAACTGTCAGATCAGAAGTCATCCCCATGATTGTGTAGCCTAGTGAACCAAACTGAGACCCTTTTGAAGGCTCAGGAAACCTTTGCAGGTGTTTTGAGTTGATTAGCTGATTGGCATGTCACCATATTCTAATTAGTTGAGATAGTGAATTTGTGGGTTTTTGTTAAATGTGAGCCAAAATCATCACAATTAAAAGAACCAAAGACTTAAACTACTTCAGTCTGTGTGCATTGCATTTATTTAATACACAAGTTTCACAATTTGAGTTGAATTACTGAAATAAATTAACTTTTCCACGGCATTCTATTTTATTGTGATGCACCTGTACATAAGTAGCCAGACTAGTCTGCAAGTAACAGGTCTAGTGTGCTCTTTTTAATTACCTAAGCATGTAAAAATCTCCTTAGAAGTGTAATTCCATAATAATGCCTAATACTACTGAACCATCTATGTTGTTTAGATTTCTCATATAGGTCACTGATTTAGACTCTCTAGCGTATCTACACAGTTATTTTTAAGTGTGACACCAGCTGCTAGACTTGTAGTTCATAAAAGTTTGATTTTGCTCTTACCTTGCACGCGTCCATATGGAGTTCGTGAATTAATCTGTCTTCATCCGAGAGCGTGCTCGTGTCACTGGACGCGGTTGTGTTTTTATTATGAGAATTCGAAATTGATTCGCTCTCGCGGACAGTGCAATGTGCACGCCGCGTTCTCGTATTGTATACCTCTTTTGACATTATTATATTTGTTCGATTGGGTTTAAAACGTGTTAATATTAAAAGTCTACCTGAACCGAGCAGCAGCATATCTCATGCTAAAAAGTGAAACTAAAATGTCCTGTCACGAAATTCCTTGCAAACTTCTGACAGTACGTTTAGAACAGTTCGCACAACCACTGCCTACAGAACACAATTCTGTTGTTGTTTGTTCTTCCTCATGTGCTTTTCATGTTCTGTACCGTGTACAATATGTATTTAAGCGCCCCCTCTGTTGGACTGTAGAATTACACACCTTTGGCTATACCGAATATTTAAGAGCATGATTTTTTATTTAATTTTTATTATGCTTATATTATTAAGCAAATTTCTATAAAGCCACCCACCTTAAAGTGTGTCGAACATTTCCACTGCAACTATACTTTTACAAAAATGACATTGAACACACATTGACCTTGTGAAAAATTCTTGACACAGCAAATATAAAGGTATAAAAGCCATACCATTGTTTTGACTAACAAATGTTGTTAGTTTATTAACAAGTTAATAAATAATTGTATAAACAAAATGAATGATAAAAATTTCAATTACAAAATTACATACTATGTAAATTATATATGTGACATTTAAAACAAATGACAACTTGCCTTTATAAACACATCTTTGTTCTTATATAGTTGACTCTCACCTGTGCATACTGACCTACAGACTAGCATAATCAAATTCTTAGTGTAGAATATAATAAATTACTCATGTGCAATTTACTGAAGTGGTTTTGAGAGGATAAACAATGTATTAAGAAAAAAGTAACTACAACATCTGCAGAAATAACAGGTAAATTTCACTTTGAAATGACAAACCGGTGACGTGTAAAGTAGGCTACTGAGAGTTCTCTGCGTTAACCACATTCACACAAACCTTGTAGTATTTTTCCGCAGGAAACAGACAGGCAAATACAAACGCATGTCCGCGTATTGCAACAGGTTTTACTGACTAGGCGGTGACCTATAAGAAAACAAAAGCTATTTTTTAAACAAGTGGGTGGTGTGAATTTATACTTCCTTTGCCTTACCAGAAGCTGTTTATCTTCTAAACAGCCCTTGTTTGTTTTTTTACAAACCTATGTTTAAACACCATAGATGTGTTCGTTTTCCTCAGAAACATACGTGGGTGTAATAATATACAAAAAGGTATTTGTAAACCATAAAATCCTGCATAACATGCAAGCCAGCACATGCCTGCATGCGAGAGAAAAAAATGCTCTGACAGGGGGCTCTGATTAATGGGACAGCTCACTCAAAAATGACATCTACTGATCCTCATGTTGTTCCAAACCTGAATGATTTTGTTTGTTTCTCTCTCTCTCTCACACACACACACACACACACACACACACACACAACACAACACACACACAACACAAACATACACACAGACTTTAGACAGAATGTTAACGACTAACAGTCTCAGTCACCATTCACTTCCACTGCATCTTTTGCCATTCAATGAAAGTGAATGGAGACTGGGACTGTCATTCTGCCTGTCATCTTATTCCATATTTCACAGCAGAATGAAACTCATACAGGTTTCGAACAACATGGGGGCGAGTCAATAATGACGACATTTTAATTGTTGTACTATCCTACTGAAATACACACAAGCACGCGCTCGCGCCACCCCAGGTGTTTTATTGCAGGATCACAGGCAGGGGAACCGAAACGGTCAGCAGCGTGTCCAGGAAGTGTCATCGGACTCGTCAACAGACAGAGAAATGCAGCAGTATCTGCGACTTTCCTTCAGGTAACGTTAGCCGCGAAACTAGAAGGTTCGCAGGCAGCGCGCGACAGTGTTTTATTTTCCCGCCGTCGGCGCGAGCTGCTGCTGACGCGATGCTTTAGCCATGGACAGCAGGATAAAGTAAGTCCTCACTTGTTTACCTTACACATTCCTCCGGTTTGACGCGCTAAGCGTTATCAGTCTCCGTAATAAAAGTATCTCGTATGGTTGAAATGAAGATAGTGGATATTGTAAATCCGCTAGTTAGCTCATTTGGCTAATGAGAGGAGATGACCGGTCCAGCTGACCGGTTAGCTGTTTAACGTTACCTCAGACATGCTAACTAGCCTAGCCGCATTCCCCGACTGCCATTTAAACTTGACAGCTGCTCATATTTCATTTTGAAGGAATTAGACGGCGTAAACATGTCTCACTATTAGCATTTATTAATGTGTTGTGTAATATAGCACACTGAAAGACTAAATAATGAATTCTCAGGAGCATACTGATTAACTTACATATTGTATTCTCTAATGACATGTCGAGCTTTGAAAAGGGTAAACGTTAATTCACGCAAAAATTTACATTCAAACGTATATAACTTTTTCACCATTTACTTTTGTTGTATGGAAAAATGCAATGAGAATAAATGGGGATTGAGACTGTCACTTTGCTTAAGATCTTGTTTTGTGTTTTAACAAATGAATGAACGTCACATTGGTTTGGAAGAACACGAGAGAGTAAATAATAACACAATGTTCCTTTTTTGTACAAACTGTTCCTTGAACTGTCTCAAATAGTTGTTTTTTAAGTTGCTAAGTTAGTGAGTTCGACTTGTATTTCCTCTTTCAGCGAGAAGCCTACGAGAACTTTTGATTTGGCACTTCAGGTTGCTTGTCCATCATCTGAAAATGAAGGTGAGGCTTCATTTATCAATTTGTTACTTTACTTGTTTACACGTTTTGTTTGCGTGTTTGTATAGTTCATTTGAGTTAAGGTTCATAAACAGTTATGTTACAGAGAGACTTCTCTTTTAGTTACTAACTTGATCTTCCTTGCTGTCAGTATGTTGAAATGGCATGAAATATATGTTTATACATGCTTATGTAACACTGCTCATATTTCATGGCTTTTTAGTAATATGGGGTGTTTGTGTTTTAGAAAGATGTATGACAGTTTTTGTCATTTTTCAAAATTTTTAAGTGATAATATACAATCATGGTGACTGATGTATGATATTATGGCAATATACATTATGCAATGCCATCTAAAAATGGGGCAAATCAGACATAAACAACACTTCTGAAATAAAAAAGCATTTATTATGAATAACATTTTCTGAAAATTCATAAAAGGAAGAAAATGGCGAATATTCGTAGAAACATTAGATAATACCATCTCAAAATAAGGCATAAACAACATTTCTGAAAAAAGCTTTATTATAAAAAAAGAGAATATCCAAATCTTAAGAATATTAACATAAAACTTGTCATCAATTATGAAAAATATTTGTCTCCTTATGGCAATATACTTTATATAATACCACTTAAAATGAGACGAAGAACATTTCTACAAATACATTTGTTTTCCGAAATTTTAAAGCACAATCGTATTAAGCTTATAATCAGTTATATTACATATCCCTAAACTTCGTACCATCTAAAAGCCTTTACTGTGACAGCTTTTGTGTAAGTCTAGTTTTGAGCTGATGTGCTTGGCTGTTGTCTGTGCTTGAAATGGATGAGTAAATGATGTGTTTCATGTCTAGAGGATTCACAGGAAGGAAATTATTGCTGTAGATTAAAGTGGCCAGATCTGATGTTCAGATCTTCTGCTGGGCTGGCTTGGCTGCGTTTCAATTTTAGATCAGCACTCGCACGGTTTGCATTTTAGAACAACCTGCAGAAGTATTTGGTGTAAGAAGTAGGTTGATTGGCAGTGATATCGATCTCGGTTTGTCAATCTCTTCGTATGCTTTGAGCTCTGCAAGGTTGAATAGAAACCACGCAGCTTTAACGGACCAAGTAACGATTGCTGTGCTGTGCTGTGAAGTGAGACCATTATGAAAGAAACATTCCCATGTTTTGATTCAATAAGAGGTAAATGGATGTGAAAAACTGCTTGTTATATGTTTAACATATCTAATATAGCCATTTTTTTGTTCCTACCCTAAAACGACCATTTGCTTTTTGTTTGACATTGAAGAGGCGAGGAGCAGGTGGTTAATATTAACTTACTGTAAGATTTGTTTAATTTTCATTCATTAAACGATAAATTAATTTACTGTTTTTATACCGGAAAAATGTATTTAGCCTTAATACAAACAAGAAACGTGAAATCAACATCAAATAAGACTCAGACTTACCTTATTAATATGAATCTCTTTAACTTCAAACTATAACGTAGGCTGATTATTCTTATAGATTGAAACAAAAGTGCTTCAGCCAGGATAAAGAATATGAATGTGCTCAGAGTTGCTGCAGAAAACTGAAAAAAATAGTGAGTAACAACAAAAACATGTTGCTGGAGACGGGCTTATTGAAAATGCAAAATCATTCTCTGCCAGCAGGAGGCGCTTTTGGAGCAGAAGCAACAGTGGTTTCCCTGGTAACAGCTGTATACAAAGAAGCTTTCCACGTTTATCAGATAAAATGAAAATGCCGTTGAAACTTTCCTGAAGACAGTCGGTTCCCTTCAAAGATAGAGCTATTTATATAAAACAGCTGTGCTGCGATTTTATTTTGAAATGTGCATTGCTCATGTTTATTCAAGGCGTTCAACCACCACAAATAAATCAATGTATAGGGAACATTGGTAATGTATATCAAAATATCGTAAATGTCTAAAAATCACATCACTGTTACTGAACACTTTTGTATCGCTATATATATATTGATATTGAATTATTGTCCAGCCCTATTTTGAACCGCTATACAGTATATGTCTAGTGTAAACATTTTAATTAATGTCAAAATAACAAGTGCTCTGATAAAAATAATTTGAAATGATTACATTTTAAATGATTTTATCAGCAAATAGGTTTTGAAAATGACCGATACTGATAATCATAAATAGGCTTAATATCGGTGCCGATAATCGGTCGACCCCTAGAGCTTATGCACCTCAGTTTTGGATTAAGTATTGCAAAAATTATCCACAAATAATGCTTTTTTCAGTCAAAAACTTAGGTACATAAGCTCAGCTCAATGAGGCATATGATCAGTCAGTTGAAAAAAGAAATACAACCTGTGCGAACTGAAAGATTTAGTGATAAAATATCATAACGAGAGCGATTCAAGGTATTTTTTTAAAAGGCCAGCCATTTTCGACTGTGAACACTGGGAATATTTTAACACCGCACAAGGGTTAAGGGGCTTTAGGGCTAAACAGAAGTTCGTCAAGGACAGGAACCAAATCCAACCTGAGATAACAGACAGGTTTTTAGCTGCAGACAATATCTTGTTGCAAATTTAATGTTGTGGTTTACAGTCACAATAACAGATATTTTCCTGTTTCCAATTGAAGTATCTGATTGACTGCTTTCTGCCCAGTTCTTGAGTTTCATGCTGTTCAAACATGAGGGATCTTGGTTTGTTTGTTGATATTTCTGTAGCCAAATAGGGTGATTTTAGAGCAGTTGTGGGTAACATGAAGCATTCAAGGGCATTCGTTGTATCTCATCAGTTATTCTGCCTCTGTACTCGCCTCATGTGTCATTTGGCCTAATTCGATATTTGATCAGCTCAGTTTCTCTAGAGGAAAAGTGAAGTCCGACAAATCAAATGGACCTACATGTACATTTTAGTTGCATTACATATTTCGTTTTATCAGCATGTGGGACTCGAACCCTTGACCTTGTGGTGTGAGGTACAGTGACCAAATAAAAGTGGTAGGGTCTTTTTGGTGTTCAGTTAGTGTTGGTCAGTTTATTACTAAATGCTAGCATGGTTAGAGGAAACCACCCTCTGCTTTTGTGTCATCTTTCATTTCCCTCTCTGTCCACACTAGTTTACACTGGAATGCGTTTTCTTTAGTAATGCATTTCAGTTTCACAACATCACGTTGTCTTGCTACTTATATAGGGAGTTTTTTTTTCTCAAAGGCTGGAAAAAACTAGTCATATAAAAGTTTGATTATATATTAGTTAGGCTGCTTGACAGTGTGTACAGTGAAACCGTTGTCTTTTAAATTAAGTTTCCCTTCACTGAAAAAAATGAAGTACGATTTATTTAACGCATTTACGTTTGCACACATACATTTTAAGTAACATGTAAGTATTGAATAAAGTAAAACCTACTTAAGTTAGGTGAAATAAGTACATTTAACATGGCCAGTTAGAGTTTGATGAGTTCTATTATTTTAAGTTAAATCTGCAATACTTAAGTACATTTCACTCAGTCATGGCTTCTAAAATGTACTCAATCGATGTAGCACTGGAAACAACCTTGCTATTAAAGCACGTGATTCACTCACAAACATGTAAGTAAGCAAGTAGACACAGCTTGCTGTCTAATACGTCCACTAAATAGAATTATTACCCAAGTGAGCACAGAGACCTCAATACTTGACACCATATACAATGACATGACAATCATTGGATAGTGAGTGAATTCGGACGCTGAGTGCCCCAGAAGGACTGTCACTTTTGCATAGTTTGCTTGCGGTTTAATAATCAATTGAAACGGGCAGCTCCAGTTGTAAGATTAAAGGATTTATCTTGAACTATTTGTGCACTATTTGAGGGTATAGGGGGCGATTTCGGATACAGCCTATGTTTGTTATGCTTCCGTACTTGTCAGCTCACTTTCTGATTGGATATTGTTTTGTTTCACGTGATAATCTGCAGATGAAACGCGTTTATCCCCTGTGTTCCCTCTACACAGCAGGATTTCAGATTTGTGATCAGGGCGGGGCGCCTCCGACGTTCTTCCGAGTGGATTCAATCACTCTTAACACACCTCACACCACAGAAAAATCTGAAAGATAATCTTTAGATCCACCAAGATAATCGGGACATTACCTAGTATTGTCGGAAGGGGAGAAAAAGGCCCAAAATCAGCCCGATTATCTTCCCGTGTACCCAGCATAACAACAAAAGCTGCCATAAAACAGTGTAAATATATCTCCAAAACAGCAAAAAGTTAACCTTATTAATTATTCATAACCAAATGCATGATGGCAACAATGGGATCATGACTTTGATATTTACTTAAACCATCTTTGTAAACATAACAAACAATTCCAAGTAAAATACACTGATAAGTTCAAACTTTAATTTCTACATGCTTAAATTGAGTACAAATATAGAATTTACTTACATTTTATTATTCTTGCCTGAACTAAATTATTTAATGTAGAAATTACATTTGTTTTATGTAGTATTTACTTCAGCAATTTTTTTTAAAATCAGTTTTTAAAGCACCAGCTGCTGCAACAAAACACTTAACCACTGTGTTGCATCTCACCCTTTTTCAGCATCCTGCCATGAACAATGTGTTTCAATTATCTAACATCAAATAGTCACATCGTCTAACAGTTTTTAAATGCTGAACACATTTATGTTTTTGAAGTCTCTTTTGCTCACCAAGGCTGCATTTCTTTGATTATGAATACAGTAAAAAAGGTAATTTGTGGAATATTATTACTATTTAAAAATAACTGTTGTAATTTATTCCTGTGATGCAAAGCTGAATTTTCAGCATCGTTACTCCAGTCGTCAGTGTCACATGATACTTTAGATATCATTCTAATATGCTGATTTGGAAACACATCTTATTATCAATGATAAAAACAGCCATGCTTTTTAATATTTGTTCCCTTGGCTCAGTGGTAGAGTATTGCATTAGCAGCGCAAAGGTTGTGGGTTCGATTCTCAGGGAACACACATACTGACAATAAATGTATAACCTGAATTCTCTGTAAGTCGCTTTGGATAAAAGCGTAATGCATAAATGTAATATTTTAGTGGAAACCATGATACAATGAATTTTTTTGATGATCAGAAAATTCAAATTAATAGCATTTATATGAAAGCATTAAAATCTCTAATGTCTCTTTTTAAAATACTAAAGTAATAATTTATATATATAAAAAAACTGACTTACCCCAAACTTTTAAGGTCAAGTGAATCTAAAAATGACCTAATTATGCAGGATACTTTCAGACAGTTGAGCAACCAACTGACTAATTAATTTAGAAAATATGGCTATGTTCACACTGCCGGCAAATGTGGCCCAAATCAGATTTTTTGGCCCACACGTGACTTAGATCTGTTTTTGTGACAGTGTAAACAGGACAAACCGCATGGAATCTGATCTTTTCAATTCTGATTTGTGCCACATCCATCCGTGGTACTAAATCCCATCCATGTCAGATGTTTTGCAATGCGACCGCAGTGTGAACGCTCATGTCAGATTTCATGCGGCTTTTACGTCACTCTAGAACGTCATTCGTCATAATTCCACGCTGACAGGAGACATTTTAAATATTTTACATACCCAAAGTTATCAAGACAGTAGCGAAAGTTAATCAGTGGAAGTGTGATATGTGTCAGAACACACATGTATTACAGAGACAACTCTACAAGCAAAACACAAGGTCTCTTATATCATAAAAGTTTCAAATCTCTGCTTATCTTTTTTCACATCCTTGTCTTTGTTTTTTCATATTGCCTGTGCATAATTTCGCTGGCTTCTGCAGCCGATCACACTATAAATAAATGCATAATTGTTTACTTTATATCCTCCGTGTTTACTTCGTATGACGGAAGCAAGTGGTGCCAAATCCAAATTTTTGCCCGTTGCCGTGGGATGTTTTTAAACTTTGTGGGTTGACGTGACCCCACTTACACAATATTTACCCCCCCGAACATGATTGGACTAGTTTTGAGAAACAATTGGGCAGATTTTGTCATGAAAATCTGGAAACCCTTTTTGTATCGTTCTTTTGCGCATGTGGGTCAGTTCAGAACCATGATCTGTTCACACTGGAAATCTGATATATGTAAAACAACAAAGTGAACAGCAATAAAAAAAAAATTGTATCTGAGAAAAAACATCGTAATTGAGCACTAAGGCTCGCAGTGTAAACTTTGATCTGTGTGTCTTTGCACATCTCTAATATATCTCTAATATAAATAAAATGGCATGCATTTAGAAACTAGAATGATTTGTATTGTTTCTTTCTCCAGCACAGGTCTGGGGTTGACAGGCCCAGAGACTGAGTAGGTGACTTGTTTTAGCTAACATTAGAAGATGAATTCTTTGCCAGATTGGATTAAGCATGACTGCCACGTTTGTGCTTGGCACTAGTGAGCCGCATTGATGTTTTTCATGCCCTGTGCCAAAGCCAGCAGATGATGCTGACTTTGCCAAGGCAGTAGGTGGAGACAGATGCTACCTGTCTTGCCTCCTTTTTTCATCCAGATTGCACCCAGTAATAAAGCAATAAAATATAATAGACCTGAAATTTACAACTACACTTGTGCTGCAATTAGCAAAGTGGTTTTCCACCGATGACCAACAGCTTTTTTTCTCTTTCACACAGGCCACGTATATTTCATTGGTGGTAAAGACGGGTTTGGCTAGGTGGTAAACTTGGTGCTAAAACTTAATTTTTTTTCCGTTGGTCACCTGATGTAAAATGTTACATTTATACAAAGTGTTATTTTTTCCAAAAACTTAAAAAAAAAATGTATTTGACCTTTTCGGTAACACTTTATTTTGATAGTCATTGATAGAAATTCTACTAACAGTAAGTAACTGTGCAACTTCATGTCAACTAGCAGTCATTAGAGTATTAGTAGACTGTCTGCGTAATATCTTCTAATAATTTTTTTATGGTCCACAACATACTGACTATGAGAAACTTTGCAAGTATATGTCAACTTATTCTACTAAACCTCAACCTACCCTAACAGTCTACTCTGAGATTTAGTAGACATGTAGTTGCAAATTAATGAAAATCCATTGACGTGTAGTTGATATGTTGCTACAAAGGTACTTATAGTTAGTAGAATGTCTAAAGTGGACTATCAAAATAAAGTGTAACCACGTTCTCTTTAGAAAATGTAAGTGCTTGTGGACAAGGGATGCTAGGGTGTTATGTGGCATTACTAGGTGATTGCTTACTGGTCAGAATAAAAAAAAATCCAAGTTTCTCTGATATTCTGGTCCCTAAATATGGATTCTTAAAGGGCATCTATTATGCAAAATCCACTTTTACATGGTGGTATTTGGACATAAATGTGTGCTGGCAGTGTGTGAACACATCCACACTACAATGATAAAAATCCACCCACTCCTCATTTTTTTTATTCCCTTTAATCCAAGTCAGTCTCACTAGGCCTGCCGTTTTGACTTTCACCGCAGTGTGATGTCATATTTTGGAGGGCCTGGCCACAGGGGTTGATTGACAGCCCTGCGTTGCTATAGTTTCCGCCCTCAGCGGTTACGCTGTCCTTCATTTTCTCCTTGCTCGAGCAGCTGTAACGTCAACAATGTCTCGCAACCAATCCCGTGCACTGTGTTTGGATGTAAGAATGAACATAAGAGTCTTCATTTTCTCCCAACATCTGAGCTGCTGAGGACGGTGTGGGTGCTGCACTTGTCAGATTATTTCGAGATGTTCGTTGCATTCATTTGGTACCGCGATTGCGCGGCTCGGTCCATTGAGCTCTGTAACATCGTGCTGTTTCGTCCCACTTTCAGTGCATTTGACTCCCATATGTACGGCTGAACACCGGTTCTCTCGCTCTGTCATGTTGCTTCTACCAGCTGTTCATCGCTGTAGATATGCAATGCTGAGAGACGTACTAGCGAGTAGCGACGCCCTCTTCTGGAGACAGGGCGGGAATATGCAGCTCGTTTGCATACACTCCAAATCAGCTCGTTTTAGACACACCCCATAAATGACATTTTCCAGCTGTTATAATAAATGATCTGTGGGGTATTTTGGCCTGAAACTTCACAGACACATTCTGGAGAAACCCAAGACCAATATAACATCTTGTGAAAAGGGGCATAATAGGTGCCCTTTCAATTCAACTTAGAAAAAAAAAAGTAAAGGTGCTGTACATTTGACTGCTTTAATAGTATCATGAACCTGATCAGAAATGTCACGGAATACATTTTTCAGATTTCGCAACAGGTTGACTAACAGAAAAATACTTGGTTTAAAAGTGATGCGTGTGTGTGTGTGTGTGTGTGTTTGTGTGAGCTGTGATTCATACATTGCTACACTATCAAAAATTGACTGGACTATTTTTGCCTGTGAATTTGCCAAAATTTTGCTAATGTGATGATAGCACCTTATAGGGATAGTTCACCCAAAAATGAATTTCTGTCATTAATTACCCATTCTCATGTTGGTCCAAACCTGTATGAGTTTGTTTCTTCTGTTGAGCACAAAATAAGATCTTTTGAAAAATATTGGTAACCGAGCAGTTGACAGTAGCCATTGACTTCTATAGTTTGTGCCATGCTATGGAAGTCAATGGCTACAGTCAACTGTTTGGTTACTAACATTTTGTGCTCAACAGAGGAAACAAGCTCACACAGGAACTGGAACAACATGAGGGTGAGTAAAAATGATGATGACAGAATTTTGCAGAACTCGACAAACTGTATAATTTGTGTATCATTTATGTCTCTTGCACAAATGGTGTGGGAGTGACATGCAAAATGAAGTTGAATAACCTAGGTTCGTTTTCTTTAAGAATAATTAGCAAGACTAATAATGAAGCTTGTTTTAGCAAACATCTCGAATTATAAGGTAAGAATAAGGTGTCAAAAAAGAAGCTGTACCAATTTTGACTTTTCCTTTAGAGATCAGGTTACATTCGTGGGCTACAAGATTAACCTGTTTAACCTGACTGTGTCATGTGAAGTTGGAGTCAAAATAAATATTTTAAAAATGTACCTGTAGCTATTTTTTCAAACAAGTGTACTAGCACATTTATTTCCCTGACTCAAGTTTCACACACCAGCTTTTGACAGGTTTGCGAGCCAAGGGTCTTTTTTTGCCATTTGACCCCCACCTTTTTAAATAACCTGATTGGTGCTCAGCTGTGTCTCGGGTTCAGCGCCAGCTAACACTTTGGTGGGGTTCCACTTTCAGACTAACAATGCCGCTGTGCCTTAGTTGGTGTTGATTGGTCATTACTCATAATGGCTACAGGCTAGTTTGCACATTATTTTCTTCTACTTTATAGTCATGCAGATTAAATTCGGTTTGATCTGCCCTCATTATACTTGGGCAACTTCATCAAGCCTCCCCAGTCCCCTTTTGCCAGCATCACCCAAAAATACAGCTTAATGATGGAAAAAATCTTTAGTTTGAAGCCACGGAATAAGTCATCCCACCCACCCCTGCTCAGAAGTGAATTCAGGTTGACCTCCAGTTCTGCAAGTTACAGATTTTCACTTCATGCTGCTTTTTTTCTCGTCTCGCCATTCTGAAGAGTCTCGTTAGTTGTGAACAGTCTGAAGCTGTTCCACTGGGGCTGTGAATATATGAATTTAAGATTACGATGGAAGTTTTGCCAAATTCACCAGCTCTGGATGGTTCGACAGTCACCGATTTCTAAACTCCTTCATGTTGCCGTGCAAAGCAAAGCGAGAACCTTCTCAAATACGTTTTTTTGATTGACATGTTAGTGTTTTTTGCTCGCCATTTTTTTACTGCAGTTGAATGGCAAGGCCAGTAATATAGTGTCCGAGTGCTGGCGAGTGAAGAGCAGCAGATGTGACCGGAACAGTCAGGCCCTGCAGGGTGGCGGCCTGTTTCTTCTCAGGTGGTTTGACCCTCACAGCCTCCCTCTACATGGGACAGTTTTGCGTGGACGAATCTGCTGATTGGTGTAATCTGAGAGGCAACACTCTCAGCCATCCAGACTTCCTTGTTTAAGTGCAGTTTCGCAGTCAGTCTGCTAGAATATGGAAAGACTTCTTGGCAAAGACGTCTATTCTTGGGGTTGTGTAATGACATCAAAAGTGAGGATGTGGTAAATAATTAATCCTGCTGATTTAGATTTTTGCATCGTGTCATTTCAAACGCTGGAAAATGAACTTAGGGAGGAAGTTTGCCTTCACTTCAACAAAAACCGTAAAGGCCAACTCTGAACAAAGATATACTAAACGTTGCTTAGGTTCTTCTATAGGCTTCTTTTTTGAGTAGAAAATGCATTGTATAATGATAATAATAATATTGATAATTGTGTGATTTGGGTATCATACACTACTGATAATTAATTATTTACATATAATAATGATTTAGGTAACATTATATGATATTTGTTATTATGATGACATGAATGATAGTTAATAACTTCAATATATACACACACACACACAAAATGTAACCAAGTTAGTGCAGTCAAACGATTAATCGTGAATAATTGTGTCCAAAATAAAGTTTTGTTTACATAATGTGTGTGTGTGTACTGTGTATATTTATTATGCATATATAAATACACACACATGCAGTATATATTTTGAAAATATTAACATGTATTTATTTATATTCTTATAATTTATATTATGTATAAATATATTTAATATAAAACATAGCATATTTCTCTCAAATATATACATGTATGTATGTTTATGTATTGTTATTGTTGTTATTATTACTAATAATATCAACAATCATAATAATTTTTAATATAGTGTGTGTGTGTGTATGTAACATGATCAAATGTAGTGTTGTTGTTAATATTACTACTACTACTAATAATAATAATTACTTAGGAATGTATTGGTATTATTATACATTTTCATGATTTAATTATGTTGTTAATTGCTTGTATAACTTATTCAGTTTATCCCTTTGAAAACACAACTGCTATATCCATACACATTCAGATGGACATCTTTGATCACTGCGTCTCACACTTTTCTATTTGAGAAAGAAGTGTTGGGCATAAGTGTTGTGTCTCTGAGACAAAGTGTCACGTTAAAAATAATCCAGTCTTTTTTCAAGACATTTGTATGCTGTTTCATTCTGTTGCAGGTTTAAATACCTGTTGGGCTCGTTTGGGTTTTGGTTAAACTTATGGCTTCCTCTGAGAAATGTTTATTTATTTAAAACAATTGATCTTACACTAGATGGAGAATTTGTCTTATTTATTTATTTTAGCCAAAAACACCTTTAATATTTAGGTGGGCACCTTTTAAATATGATATCCTCAAAGCCAACAGAAACATTTCCTAGTAACCTTAAAGGGGTCATATGATGCTTTTTTAAAGATCATTATTTTGTGTATTTGGTGTAACAGAATATTTTGACATACTTTAATGTTCAAAAAACACATTTCGCGATTAAGATAATGTGCTGAGATGTGACCTTGTGTCTCTCTCTCGCTCTCTCTTACGCACACACACACACATTTGCTACGATTGAGATGTGACCTTGTATCTCTCCGTCTCTCTTTCTCTCTCACACACACACACACACACACACACACACACACACACACACACACACACACACACACACGTACGCGCTACGATTAAGATAGCTGATGCGCGCGCGCACACACACAGACAACACGCACACACACACACATGCACAACAGACAATAACTAATAACAAAACAGAGTCGCTGATTCAGAAGCGTCAGATTGTCAAAGTAAAGTCAGAATTACCTCCTCTTCTAGGTTCACGAAACTGTCGTCCATAAAATGCGTTGCTGTTCTGTTGTAATCTTAATGATTCCTAAATGCATCTACTTTCGTAAGGACGAATAAAGTGCTTTTGCATTTGCCTAGAAACACACAGCTTCTCCTTGTCATGCCTGCATCAACATTACTGCGGTTACTGAAACCACGCCTTACGTAAATCTCCCCACATCGTGACGTAGACACGTGGGGGTGTGTTTGAATGAGCCGTTTTAGGGGGGCATGGCAGAGTCTTAACTTTGATAAAGAATATCTCTTTGGTTTTGAGACTTTAGTCTTTGCAACTTCCATGCACAATCAGCTTGTAACACTCCAAAGATAAATCTAAATTAGAAATCGCATCATATGACCCCTTTAAAAGCAGACATAGGCCTACCTCGCCTAAAAATGTTCACGTGCAGAGTGACTTGTGGCAATTTGTTTGGAGTTTTGTATCACAGTTCTGGCCTCTTTTTGGGCTCCAGCCCACTTTTCACCACTGAATGTAGGTCAGTCCCCACTGCTTGTCTTTGTGAGGGCTTTGCTGTGCTATTTGTCATTGAATATCATGTGACTCATCCATGAGGTCTCTGTTGTCACACATGGAACTGTGGTCTCTCATTTGTTTGGTCCTCGGCTCCTTAGCTTACAGTACTCCCATTAGTTAAATACGTGAGCATGCCTCTCTCATCCTCAAATCATTCATTATTTCCTGTGATAAATGCTTGTTTAATAATGAGCTACACTACCATTCTAAATGTTGGGGTCAGAAGGATCAATGTACTCACCAAGGCTGCATTTATTTGATCAAAAATACAGTAAACATAGTAATATTGTGAAATATTATTACAATTTAGCTGTTTTCTATTTGAGTATATATTACAATGTAATTTATTTCTGTAACACAAAGCTGTATTTTCAGCGACGTTACTCCAGTCTTCAGTGTCACATGATCCTTTAGAAATCATTCTGATATGATGATTTGCTGCCTAAAAAAATGTACCATTATTTTAAATACTAAAAATATATTTTTGTGGAAACTGTGCACCATTATTTAATACATTTGTTTTGAGGAATAAAAAATTCAAAACAACAGCATTTATTTGAATCCGAAAGCTTCTGTCACATTATAAATGTCTTATGCTATCTATTTTGTCCAATTTAGCTAATCTTTGCTGAATAAAAGTATTAATTTCCTTACAATAATTATTAAATTGGTCTCTTTGAAGTTTAAACATCTCCTGTTGACAATATTAGAATGTTTGGCATTTAAAAGCTTACAAATTTGCTTTAAAAAAACAAAAATATTTCAAGTCTTGTAGTCTCTTTTAAATGCAAAGTTTCAGAGCACAGACCAAAATAGTCTTTAACTACATGTCACATGAACAATCAATCACTAACGATCCAGATTTAAGATTCACAAATCTTAAAATACACAATCTACCGTGTGACTCCACCGGGCAGGAACACCGGCAAAGGATATAAGTATCACTTTTTATTTATCCTCTTTCCTACTACTTGTTTCACTTCTGTTTTATAACCAATTCTTACTATGTAAAAAAACAAGTATACTTAGGCCTTTAGTTTTATGATTTACAATCATTATTATACTCATACCTTTTCTTGATTTAATATTTTTACTTGTTTTTAGCTTTATTTTTTTGTTTTAATTTAAATGTTTAGTTTTGAAATGTTGTTGTATGCATTTGTCATTTTAATTTCATTTCTTTATCTTCTTAAATGTGAATATATAATATTTATAGTTTTAACTTTTAATTTTAGTTACTTTTTCTTATTTGTAAGTCGCTTTGGATAAAAGCGTCTGCTAAATGACTAAAAGTAAAAGTAAAATGTGCGTCATTTCATGACAGCCATCAATAAAAGTAATTATAAGTTGAAGTTGAATGAAGTGAGTCAGATGTTGTGATACGACTAAGTATGGTGACCCGTAATCGGAATTTGTGCTCTGCATTAACCCATCCAAAGTGCACACACACACACACACACCGTGAACACGCACACACCCTGAGCAGAATGTTGATTCATTAACCACTCTGACTGATTCAGTGATTCATTCTGTGAAGGTCTGATTCAAATCCGTCTTTTAGAATGATTCACTAAAAGAATCGTTCATAAGAGTAATTCGCTTATCAGACAACATGGAACAGAAAACTGCTGCCTTGTCTTTCATAGTACCAAATCACATTCAGTTTAACATGAACACTTTTGCTGAAACTAATCGCACATCATAACAAATCACAGATACAGGTACATCTCAAAAATTAGAATATGGTGAAAAAGTTAATTTTTTCTTGTAACTTATTTCAAAAAGTGAAACTTTCATATATTTTAGATTCATTACATGTAAAGTAAAACACTTCAAACGTTTTTTTTTGTTTTAATGTTGATGATTAGAGCTTACAGCCAATGAAACTCAAAAATCAGTATCTCAAAATATTATAATATTTACATTTGAGTTTCAATAAATGACCATCCATACAGTATACATTTTGGGTATTTCTTGTTCTTTGAAACCACTATAATGGGGAAGACTGCTGACTTGTCAATAATCCAGAAGACGATCATTGACACCCTCCACAAAGAGGGTAAGTCACAGAGGGTCATTACTGACAGGGTAGCTGTTCAAGGAGTGCTGTATCAAAGCATATTAAATTCAACGTTGACTGGAAGGAAGAAATTGGGTAGGAAAATGAGCACAGGCAACAGGGATGACCAAAAGCTTGAGAATACTGTCAAGCTAAGCTGATTCAAACACTTGGGAGAGCTTCACAAGGAGTGAACTGAAGCTGGAGTCAGTGCATCAAGAGTCACCACGCTCAGACGTCTTCAGGAAAAGGAAACATAGTCAGAAGCATCTTACCTGGGCTGTGGAGCAAGTGGTGCAAAGTCCTCTTTTCAGATGAAAGTCAATTTTGCATTTAATTTGGAAATCAAGGTCCCAGAGTCTAGAGGAAGAGTGAAGAGGCACAGAATCCATGTTGCTTGAAGTCCAGTGTGAAGTTTCCACAGTCAGTGATGATTTGGGCTGCCATGTCATCTGCTGGTGTTGGTCCACTGTGTTTTCTGAAGTCCACAGTCAACGCAGGCATCTACCAGGACATTTTAGAGCACTTCATGCTTCCTTCTGCTGACAAGCTTTATGGAGATGCTGGTTTCATTTTCCAGCAGGACTTGGCACCTGCCCACACTGCCAAAGGTACCAAAAGCTGGTTCAATGACCATGGTGTTACTGTGCTTGATTGGCCAGCGAATTCTCCTGACCTGAACCCCATAGAGAATCAATGTATTGTCAATAGGAAGACGAGAGACACCAGACCCAACAATGCAGATGACCTGAAGGCCGCTATCAAAGCAACCTGGGCTTCCGTTACACCTGAGCAGTGCCACAGGCTGATTGCCTCCATGCCACGCCGCATTGATCAGTTCAGAAAAATTCACATGTTTCTCTGTTTTTATCCCAGAAGAGTCAGTTTCCCGGAGGTCACTGCTGATCGCCTGAAGGCATAGGCACTACAAACGTGTACAGTACTTATAAAAACACCTTCTCCGTCAATGCCTAATTGTCATATGCTTTAATAGTTAATTGAGTTTTTCCTGCACGGTAGCCCATTTTTAGATGTGTGTAAGTGTTATGTGTGAGGCAGATGGTGCGAGCATATGGTTTGCAACTTGTGATTACCTGCTGTAGCCCCTTTCCAGCTTTTCTCCTCACGCTCCCAAACCGGAGTCGCGGCTGCCCCCCTTTAAGAGGTAAAGACATTTTAATGTCCATGAGATGTAGCATAGCTTGAAATAAGGCAGTTTGATGACTGATGTGATTAGCGAGCTTGGCAATACCTCCAGACCCCCCCCCCAACCCTCCCGTGTTTGTACTGTGCATATAAATTACCCTTGAGTCAGGAGTTAAGGTGTGATTTGCGAGGCAGATTGTTTGAATGTTGTTTATTCTCTTTGTGGTGCGCTGGCTTTCTTTCCCGGCATTGCATGCTAGCAATGAGCCCAACCAAATGGTATGCAAAAAAAATGAAATCTATCACATGCAGACAGTTGATAAACATTCCCGCGATTGGACATGTATTGTGACAGACTGCGCTAATATACAGTGATATGCCGGGACTGTCACATAGCCGACATCCATATGCTGCTCCACTCAATCATGAAGCTGTGAAATTGGGTTGCACCCCAACTAGCTTCATGATTTTTTTTTATTCCTCTCTCTCTATTTCTGTGCTGTTTCCTAGCTGTTTTCTGAACTCTATAAGTGTATGTAAAATATGCAAATTAAGCCGCACAGGCGGTTGACAAATTGTCACACATTGCAATAAAACATGGGAATAATCAGCATTTGATGTTTGCTGGAGAGCCCATTCTTTGCCTGGATTGGTTTATTACACCATACCATTAACTAATCTGGATCACCTTTTAATCATAGTGTTTTAGGATTTATACATGAGATAAATACGTTCACTTGTGTACAAATGAAACAGAATTTCTTCAAGTCCATGGTTTCATATGACATACAAATGCAACATGCTTCAGGTTCACAATGACATTAGTGTGATTGCGTTTTTGGGCATCACAGGTGATTTATAAAAAGCTAATGACACACAGAGGAGATGATGATGGTGATATTTCTCCAAATTTGGAATGAGAAGCATTTGTTGAAAAATGTTTCAGCTACAAACAGACACACTGCATAATGACAGCTCGAGGGTTTATACGAACCAACTTAAAATGTCACAAGAAATTAGGACAGAAATATAGGCCTATTACTATTGCATAATACTATATCATATTAGTAATAATTATTATATTAGTAATAATAATATATATATAATAAAAACATGTTATAGCGCTTGTGTATTACTGACAAGCTACGTGATATGATGTTCATAAATGCAGATGAATCGCATTCAATTATTAACGGCTCTGTGTATTAACTGCCGCTCCATTTGAAAACATGTGATGGAGATTTACCACCAATCACGAAGCCGGCTTTACTGACGAGATGTGCGTGAGAATCGCATGCAATTAATTACACAGCCCTAAAAAAAAAAATATATATATAATATTATTGTATTTATTAATTTATATATAATATTATTGTATTTATTAATTTATAGTATATTATACATTTATTTATTCATTTTATTTATCTTTGTGATGTTTTTTATACCATAACAGTAATAGTGACAACAGACAGCCTCAATCGCTGCAACTTCTTGTAAACTTCCTAAACTTGTTATCTTGGCAGTTGAATGCTCAACTTCCAGGGTACATGTGAATTTGTGGGTTTCTGTTTTCACAGAGAAGTTCACAGGCAGTAAATGATGAGTGTGATACTTTAAAGAAGCATATCATTGCTGTAAAGTATATCCTTTTTTAAGGCTGTTGCCAGCTAAAGTAGCATGAAATGTAATGCTATTTGTGGCATTCGAGGGGAAAAAAAGAGTGAGGGGGAAAAACATTTTAAAACGAGTGTTTTCTTTCAGTTCAAGCTTGAAAGATGCTTGCTAATCTGCTTACCCTTTTAATTGTGAGATCTGGGGGCAGAGCTGCTCGAAGCTAGAATAAAGTTACTGATCCAGAAGTAAAATGATGACCACAGTTATTCCTTGCTTTTGGCTTCCAAACACTGGCCTCCCTCCTCCCTCCCCTCTCCTTCATTCTGGAGGGGAAGAAAAAAGCTCCTTGTTACCAACAAAGGAATTTTTTTTTGCCATATGTTCGGTTGACATCTTCATCAGGTTCACAGCGGGTTACCTTAGTTAACGTTCACTCCACTGCTTGATGGGATTTTCTACCAGTTCCTTGAGTAGCTGGCTCAAAGTCTAGACGAGCACCCAAATACAACCAGGACCCTTCCAGCATGCCAGGCACAATGGCATTATTGTGGACATCGAGGAGCTGGTGCTTCCTCTTTACACGGACCTGTTCGGGCACAAAGACAATGAGTTTGTTCTGGGGCATGGAGTGGGTTAATCCAGACCTCTACATACTGTGAAATAAATCTTTTATAGATGAGCGAAAAAAGGAGCGGAAGAAGAAAAGGTTTTGCCAAGGAGGTTGCGAGTTCAGCATTTTAACCTTTTGGCCAATAATGAAAGGAGAGGAGAAGGAGGCATGGAGGGAGGGTACAAAAAGGAAAGGCAGACAGGCAACACATAGTCCTTCATCTCTGGATGAAGACAGAAACCACTGGTTTTCAATGGGTTTGCACTCGTTTATCTGCTTCAGAAGAGACTTGACTGTAAATATATTGGACGCTTCTTACAACATGTACCTATTGCAGTGAGTTAGTCTCATGTGTTAAAGGCATTGTTTACCCAAAAATGTATTAATTCACACACCCTCATTGTGTGTGTGTGTATATATATATATATATATATATATTAGGGGTGTAACGATACGCATATTCGTATTGAACCGTTCGGTACGAGGCTTTTGGTTCGGTACGCATTACAAACCGAACGATTTGTTGGACCAATCCTATTATGTTTAAAAATAAAAAGTGTGTGAAATATCAGTGACACTGTGCTCAACAATGCAACCGGCTCCAAAGCGTCTGCTCCATACAGAGCCACAGCACATTGTAGCAGGAGTCATTGCACTGATCACGTAAAGAGAGAAAACCAATTGCCCCTTCCCCCATACCGAACCGTGACACCACTGTATCGCATCTAACCGAACCGTGAATACTGTGAACCGTTACACCCCTAATAAATATATATATATATATATATATATATTTAAATGACTCATTGTCCAGTGGCGACCCCTTTGGCTTTGATTTCATGGACAAAACCAGTCAAAACATTCTTTGGCATACTTTTGTTTTTGCAGAAAAAAGAAACTCATATTGGTTTGGAACGATATGAGGTTGAGTAAATGATGCCTTAATGTTCAATTTTGTGTCTACTATCCCACACTTTGTATGGGTCTTAAAAAGGTCTTAGGAATTCCTAAATTCATAGTCGTTGCATAATGTCTCAGTATTTTTTTGTTTTCCAATACAAATATCTAAACACATTTAAATCAAGTGACAATCAAAATGCTAATTGGACAGATGAAGTCTTGTTTTCTGAGAAATTGAACAAATTATGCTTATGCTTAAAACGAGAACAATTCTGTCAGTGATATATGAACATTTTCCTTTGAACTAAGCTCATTTTTGAGCCCATTGGCTGATATTTGTTATTGTTTTAACCAGAAACTCACTTTATTTGGAAGTTTTCATAATAAAAGCCTTTTATGGCAAGCCGTTTTGACTTTTATTCCTTGACAGGATATGAATTCCTGATATCAACAATTCAATTTTCGCTAGTAAAAATGCTAATTCTTGATATCAATAAGTAAATGGTTGATATCAAGTAAAGTGTTGATATCTGTAATTGTATTTTCACTAGTTAAATGTCACCATAGACTGCCATTCCAAATCAATTGTTGATATCAAGAATTACATTGTTACAAGTGGAAATGCAATTGCTGATAGAACAATTGCCATTGTCACTAGTAGAAATCTAATTCCTGATTAGATGAAAACGAGACAGATAGATGAATAATGTCTGTTATTATTCATCTGATCAGAATTATTAATTCTGATCACACGCTGTTGCAGTGTGATCAGATGGTACAGTGACATTTATTTTCATATTCTAGTTAAACTTTTTTTGTGCAATCAATGAATTAAAAACTAATGGAAATCTGTCGGAAGTTGAGTTTTTAAACGTTGAAGCGTTGCCAATAAAATACATTTATATTTGGAGACTAGGGGTGTAACGGTACGCGTAACGTGTATTGAATGGTTCACGGGCAAGTTCCAAATGGAAGTGATCATCCCTAGTGGGGACTTTGGAGTGAGTGGAGTATTTTAAAACACTAAAATACACTAAAAAACACATTAAAACAGCGACATCTGCTGACGCACCCCGTGCTGCGTTGTCACGGGAACATCCCAGCTGAAGATTATGAGGAAATTAGATTGCTCACTTTGCCAAGTGCATTTCAAACGACTAAATGATACGCACGTGCCATGTTCACTCCAAAGTACCCTCTTTAAGGGGATAGGGATGATCACTTCCATTTGGAATTTGCCCCGTGAACCGTACGATACATGATATGTGTACCATTACACCCCTATTGGAGACCATATTTACGTATTGTGTTTCTGTTGATATATTCCTTAAATGTTCTTTTCTTAAAACATTTTAACTTTACTTCCATTAAAAGAGTGTATCCCTTTACAGTGGCTCTCAATTCCAGTCCTCGCATCCCCCCCGCTCTGCACATTTAGTATGTTTCTCTTATCACTTGAGACATTTCTTCTATTCGAATGCAAGTGCCCTGCAAAGTGGATATCACAGGATATTCCGCCATGATTCCAGTTCGAAGTGAACGTATATGTTCCATGCAAAGTGCATTGAAGTGTGCGAGACGTGAATTCAAATTGCATATATTTACAGAGGTATATTGCCACACACGTGTTGAGCAGCGCAAATCCATGAATGAATGTTCTGGAGGACTGGAATTGAGAACCGCTGCTTTAAGACAGCATAAAGACCTGTTCAGACCAAGAGCGCTATCTATAAAGAAATAACAATAACTATATTATCGCCCACACCAGTGTTAATTTTGGCAGGCATTTTTGAATTAGTCTTTATGTTTATCTTGAGATGAAAATGCTTAATAGTCTGTCCTATTTTAGTCATTTGAGTCTTTCATAGTTTTAGTCGACGAAAAAAGTCATTGCTTTTTTGTCAACTTTTAGTCATTGCTTTTAGTCAAACTGCAGTTACCAACATTTGTTTTGATAGCTATTTTAAATGTAGTTTCTTTTACAGAAATATTCATTAATTCTCTCTTTAGACCAAATCAATTGAGCTTGTAAGAATGTTGAATCAAGGATTGAATTTGGAAAAACTGGAATACATATACATTTATTAGTAGAGGTACAAATTAATATTTGTTTTCAGATACAGTAGGTTTACTTAGCAAGTATACATTTATTTAACATCTTTTGTTGGCTAACATTGATGACACAGATAATTAGGAATGCTGTCCCTTTAAGACGGAAGGTATGCATCTAATACTGACACACAGTCAGTTTTCACCCACCTGTTCATGCTCACTTAAGCCATAACCGACTGTATTTACATGAGATACTCTACACCAGGGGTTCTCAAAGTTTACATTCAAAGGTCCGAATTGGAATTATCATCAACGTCAAAAGGTCCGAAGTAATTGTTATTACAAAACTTGTTTTTATAAATATATTCATAACATTATATAACAATTCAACTTGATATATGCTTAATTATCATATGTATGACGTCATCCGGTCGTACTTTTTCAGGTCGTTTACGAACCATAGTTTTATACAAATAAAAAAACAAAAAAAACATTTGGTTACTATTAAACCATGATAACCACAAATTAACCATGGTCTTGCTACACTAACCATAGTTTAATCGTTGTATTTGTAGTAAAACTGTAAATTGTTTTAAATATGCAAAAGAAAAAATATTTTTTTTACTACACTTGTATTATAATAAAACCATGGTTATTTTTCATAAGAGTTACTCAACAGTACTGCATTTTTATACAACTAATGCCCAATAAAGCAGTTCTCATTTAGACCTACATATTTAATGTTTCTGAAATAGTACTTCAATGTAACCTGCAGTCTCTTGCTTTTAGCAACTGAATTGCTAAAATCTTTAATTATAATTTTTTTTAAATATATATTTCATGAAAAAAACGCTGTTTTGTACTCGTTCTTTCACAAGTCTGCTGCGGTTCGGTTCGGTTCTTTGAATGCGCTTCTAACTCTGCCGGTGGAGAAAGACTGCGTCGGGAAGGCGAAACCTCGCGCTCGCGGGGCGAAACTGGTGACATTATTCTACTGAATGAAATCAAAGGTTTATCCAAAATGTCGCTAGTTGCTATGTGCTTTGTCTTACAAAAGAGTCTGTAATCACTGCAACACTGGTTCATGCGCACGTGTGTGTGTGTGTGTGTGTGTGTGCCACGCACACCGCACGGAGGTCTGAGTGATACGAGTGTGCTTGAAATATCAAGTAGAGGCGGGTCCGGATTGAATTCCCTCCCGGTCCGGATCCGGACCAGAGTCCGGACTTTGAGAAGCCCCGCTCTACATGATAGACATTTGGACTGCTGTGTGTGTATTTGAGCACTGAACACTGAGAACTGATCGCGCTGTATAAGAACTAAAGAAGTGGAGCGTGCGCGAGAGAGCACTTCTATCAGCGATTCCGCCTATCGCGCCTTCACTAACTTTAAGTTAATCGGCAACGAATTGTGACTTCTGGGAATAACGGGATATCGGGTCACCCTATCCCTAACCCTTCAGGTGCTGAGGCCATTGTTTAAGGTAGCCTATCCATCCACTGTGGCTGTCATACTGCATACTGAGACTAGATATGCAAATGTGACGCCCTTTATGATCTAATGACAGGGATGCACATTTTGAAAGACGAGACAGTTAACTTAGCCTATAGGATGTATATTGAATGTCCGGTAGTTCTCAAATAACCATTTATTCCCATCTCGTCTTGTTAACAAAGATGAGGCATACATTTCATAGTTTTTATCATCAGATATTTTAGCTCGTCAACGTCTCATCTTAGTCACAGAAAAAATGCACAGATGTACATTTATGTTCGTTATCAAAATCAGTAACATCTGTAAAAATTGCAACAACCTCCTTTTTTATATGGTGAAATTTTATTTTTCTGACTGTTTGAGTTTTATTAAAATTAACCATTGTTCTTCCATGGTAGCATACATTTACATCATGATAACCAGAGTTCAAATCACACATATAAGCACCTCGATACTGTGGTAAAAATGCAACTATATGGTTTCTAGTTAGCCGATTTATTTGTAAAACAATAGTCTAAATACATTTATTATAAATGCACAAACGCTAGCCTATAGCTTAATCACAAAAATAGTGTAATTATTACCCATTACTCTTTTAATGCATTCAATACACGTCTACATTAATGTAATACATTCTACATACCCCACAATTCTGCCACAATACCATGGTGCAGTTAGTGTTACTACAGTATAAATCCATGGTAAACGATGGCGATTTGTAGATTGAAAAGCCTGTATCGTTGCACACTGTGTTTTTTTGCTGTTGGTCACCACTGTTTTATTTGGATTTAAACTAAATATCAGTTGAATGAAATCGACTGATACTAGTTTATATCATTTGTGTTCTTCATTGAATTCAAGCGCTTACTGGATCTCACAGACACCGCTGTTTAGTGGTCGCGTGATCGGTGAGTAAACACAACACATCTGTCGCTCTGCGCTGTGCTGCTGTTTGAACCGAGCAGATATGGTCCGTGTGGCGTGGTTCAAATGTGTAGCACTGTTTTATTCCACTTTTCCCGCATAAACATTGAATGTTTATCGAACATGTTTTATCGATTAAAATGATATCACTATAATTATAGTTATCATTTTATCGCCCAGCCCTACCTCAAAGTATATCTGCTCCCGCACCCCCACTGTGAACTCTGGCGCCTCCCAGGTTGGGAGCCACTGCCTTAGGAGGACAGTGATATGTAAGAAAGAATTACAGCCTTGTTTACATTGCCATACGATCATTACATTAACGGGTAATTCGCCTTTCCAAACTGTAAACGCAATGCTTTGAGGCGCAACACATTAACGGCCAATCACATGTTAAATATGAAGTCATGGTGGACAAATGTCCTGTCGCTTTTCTTGCAGACTTTTTCCTCGTTTTAGCCAGGTGCTAAAATCTGATTGTTTTGTCCTAGCCATTGACAAGTAATTTGTTTGGCCACACTTAACGCACAAATTTTGCGCATTGCACCAAAATAACAACCAGTAAAAACGTATATGATGTGATAATCAGTAATGCGGAGTGTTTTGGATGCCGCTTTTGTCGCTCACTGACTAGGGCACAGCGTTATATTTAGTAATTTGACGGACCGTCTCCTTTGACCTGTGGGTTCTACATTTTAGACTCTACTTCGATACTACTTAATACTATGGTAATAACACCTCACGTATTCACAATACTTGTTGACACAGTTTATTAAACACAGTTCGATCCCAAGGAGCCATTAAATTATGTTGAGGTTTTCCATCAGCATACGATGACAGCTTGGCAACTCAATCGGCTCGGCGTGCGTTCGAAGTATTAACTCTACACCCATCCCGTTCGCAGATAGACAGAGGTGGTAAAAAGTGGTGTCAGCTGTGAGCTCTTTCCACCACTCACCTATTAACCTTCTTCCCCCCGGCCTCGGCTCTATCAAAGCGGTGTGTATCGACTTTTAAAGACAAGCATTCCCGGGACGTCAAAACATTGATTTGCGACTGACCTGCGCTGTCTGCGCTCGGGGCGTCGGCGTGTTGCCACGCAGCGGCGGTCCTGTCGAAGGTTAGCCGTGCACGAAGCCCAGGGGGAATCTCTGTAAGGGCCCTCCCAAGCCTGCCATCACCCACGGCCGGCTTCACATTGGGTGCGAAAGCAAAAAAGAAAAATAGCTCGCTCCTCCGGGTGATTTCAATTCAATTCTCACCCATTAGCTGGCGTTCGCTCCGCAGTCAAATTACTTGCCGGCTCTGATGCGAGCAGGCGAGATTGTTTTCCTTGCCGTCGACGGCAGCCGATGGGGTTTTAGACTTCTTCAAGGTGTTTTCATTGGTAGTGAAGATGAAAACAGTAACGGCACTACATTGAGCTGCCACCACCTTGGCGTGTTAGATCAGATTGAATGTGCTGAGATGATTGGTAAAGGACAGTTGTAAACCGGTTTATGTTTTAAAAGCGTCATTTGAGACATTTAAATACTATTGAAATTCATCTTGTGTCTTTAGGCTGTTTACCGTATGTCTGTCCGAGGTTGAAGTTTGGGATGGGTGGTATGACCAAAATCTCAAGTAATTTTCACTTGTATAGCTATTTTCTCTTGTAAAAATGCGGTTGTATTTAAATAACTGTGGTAATGATATTTACAAATAAAATAATTGGTCTGATTTTAAGCCACTAAAATAGCCAATTGATTGTAGCAGTCCACTTTTTAGCAATTTCCAGAACAATCTTTTTTCATTAATTTCCTCAAAATCTTTCCTCAAAAAAAGTAATTAAATTCAAACTGAATTTAAGTCTTCAAGTCTCATTCAAGTCTTTTGTTATGAGTATAAAAACAACATATTTTGAATTTAATGCAAAATATTCTTATTTACAAACATATCGTTAAGATATCTGATTGGTGTTATTTTATAATTAATGTATATGCTCTTATAATATTGATTTCATATTTACAAGTAGCTTTTATTTCTGTATTGTCAGTTATCATTTAATTTAGGTTTTAGTGGTTGTTTTCCTTTTTATTCGTTTTTTAGTATATTTCTATTTAGCTATGTTTTTTATTTCAGTTTTAGTAATTTTAATGCTTAAATTTGAGTTAGTTTTCATTTCTAGTTGCAGCATTTCTTACTTTCATTTACTTAACTTAAGTTTAACTTTTACATTACTTTAATTTATTTGATCTGTTACCAAAAACATGTTTTATTCAATTGTATCAAGGTCTTCCCTGACTATAAAACATTTTATTATTGTGTTTTACAAACGTTTCTCCTGTGAAAATATCAAGCTGAAATGTAATTGTTGTTTTTATTTATTTACCCCCCCTTTTTTTTTACAAAAATGATTATTAATTAATGATTATACAATTCATTGAATCATTGTTATTTAAACTATTTTTCAAATATTGCTATTTTTAGGTTTTCCATGTATATAGCCTTTTGATTAAAATATGATCTAAAATGAAAACTAAATAAATGCTTCAAAGGAGTGTGTTTGCTCCAATCCCTGACTGGTGGATGATCTTTTTAGGATTATGGGTAGTGTGGTTCTTCACCTATATGTTTAAAAAAAAAAATAACATAACCAATAATGTCAGAGCTCACAACACATCTTTCTCCAAGGGATTATAGAGATTCATTACATATCACGTTCCCTTTGGAGAAAATGAGTCAGTCTCCATACACACACCTGTGACTACCCATCAGCTGAATTATATATGACTGTATACATTGTTCCTAATACCTTTTATTCATCTTGATTTATTTCAAACACATCCGCCTCTGTATTTCACATTTCTTTGCCAATCTCTCTATTGACTTACACATTTCTCCCACTTTACGTTCTATACTGCCTAGCCCTAGTTGAAACGTCTGCCCCTCATCCTGTGTGTGTGTGTGTGTGTGTGTGTGTGTGTGTGTGTGTGTCTCTATCTGCCTGGCTGTTTCCGTGTCTGTGTGCCCACTGGCTCGGGGCGCTTCGTAGACCTGCAGGGAACAGGAGCGGTCTCAGTGTGTCAAGCCCAGGAGGGGAGGCCATTGGGGAGCGAGAGGGGCGAGAGGGGGATTAAGCAGCCCCAGGTCTGTCCCGGTGACATTTCTCTCCCTGGCTCAGCAGCAGGGGTTGGGTTTACCCTCCTAACCTTCAACTTTCAGCCTTAACCCATTAATCCCTTTGTGTCTGCCCACCCCGCGCAAGCACACTCACAATATGGCAGCAGGAGGCTGCGGAGGCAAGGAGCTGGGGTCCCTTTGACAGCTTTTCACCCACAGACAGGGGCCTTCATCTCTCTACATTCCCCAGTGTACAAACCTCCCCCCTACCAAAAAAGGGTGACAGTTGGTCAGCCAATCGGTCATTTTTGCCTGTTTTTCCAGTTTTGAAAACTGCGTTTGGGAGGTTAATTGCTAAATAAGCTCATGTTTGAACGGAAGCCCATCTTTATTTCTGACGTCGGTTGGAATTAGTGTTACCTGAGCGCGCCAGGTGCTGTCGTCTTTCTTAAAAAGTGGCAAAATGTTTACATCTCCGCTTTGAATACTCCTACTAAATGGCAAATATTTGATTGCATTGCTCAGATTTGAAGCCGGATCTGGCTTGTTGAAGGGACAGAGTGGGTGTTAATAATAAAAGAGCTCATCTGAATTTTTGAGGCTTTTCATGTGAGCCCCCCCTTTTTCCAAAATCCCACCGGGATAGAGATTTGCAAGTCCTTTGCCTCTGTGTATGAATAAGTATGTGTCTCAAGGTATTTTTGAATCCGTAAGAACACGGGAGCCTCCAGGATATGCAGCACAGAAGGTGCGTGGTTGGAGGGCAATGCCCCTCTATTACCCCTCCCTCTCACCTATCGCTTTCTCTTGCCTCCATTTATGGCGTTGTATCTCTTTTTATTACATATTTTATTGTCTTTTCCTTCTTTTATTTTTATATCAAAGTAGTTGACGCAAGAATATTGACAGCAGTGTCCTGCACTGTGACATCTGTTTGAACAGTTTTCTGTCTTGTTTCGCTATCATGCAGTTTATGATCACATGGTATTGTGTTTACCGTTAAAATGTAGGGAATTTATTATATTTTCAGCATTTATTTGTTAAAGAAACAAACAAAAAACAGTACAATTTTGACATTTTTAACAAATACAAAATAACGGCTTTCTATTTGAATATATTTAAAAATGTTAAAAAAAATTCTGTGATGCAAAGCTGAAATCACATTTCATTTTTGGTCAAACATTCTAAATGGTTGAACGAATGGTGAACAAATGAATAAACAAACAAACGAATGAATGAATGAACAAACGAATGAATGACTGCATGAATGAAAGAGAACGAAAGAGAATGCTTAGAATGAATTAAGCTGGCTCACAATTAACGGATTCATTTGTTTGTGAATCGGACTGCAGTTGGCTCTCTGTATTTGCGAAGTCAATACAAAGTAGTTTTTTTATTATATCATTGTCATTTTATAATGTTGTTGTCTCACATATTGGGCAGAATTCCAATCCTAATGTTGTATTGAAGCTTAACCGTGATTACGCTCTAAAAATGAACCCAGCACTTGGTGATGTGTGGACAAACCCTGCGATTGGGTTAAATGTTTAACCCAGCCTTATGGGTAGTTTTAACACAACTATTTCTTAAAAAATACTATATTTCTTGCTTAAAATGAACCCAAAAGATGTTGGAAAGATCATGTTCAATAAATGAAGATTCGTTAATAAGTTGAATAAATAATATAGTATTTAAAAAAAAGTAATTGCTTATTAATAAATGTTCAACTTTGATTATTGCTGATGCCCTCATATAGCAATTTATAAACAATAGGCAAGTTAAAAAACTACCTAGGAGGTTGGGTTCAACATTTAGTCAAACAACCCAATCACTGGATTTGTCTGTATTTCAACCAGCATTGTCTTGGTTTAAACAATAATTGATGAGCAGTCACAGCATTTAAATATATACTGTCATACATAGACATTTTACCCTAAAATGTTAAAGATGTTATTGTCAGCTACCCGTCATTCTCTCTGTCTCTGTGCATATCTAGTCTTTCTGTTCTCTTTCCCTCTCTGTCCCTTGTGTTCTTCTTTCTCTCCCTGGCAGTGGTTCCCATCCTCTCACCCATAAAATCAGCATAAAATTGACCTGACTCTGCCAGATCAGATGGAGGAGTTGGGCTTCAGATCCCTGGGGAGAAGGAAATTCAGTCTTTGTAAAAATATTATAAGACAAGGTCCGTGAAATCTCACAATGGGATTATGTAATGCAACTTTGTCAGTCTTTTCACCCCCCTCTCTTTCCTCTCTGAACTCTGGTCAGCACCAGTGGAGAAAATGTGGCCATATTTCTGTTTGCAATGCAGTGCAACGACTACGGTGGATTTGGAAGATGCAAAAAAAGAAGGGGTTGAGTTATGAAAAATTGAGAGATCCATCCGGTGAAGGAAGGTTGGAGGTTGAAGTTGGGTTCATGCTCGACATGCTAAATCATCAGAGCATTCATTGTGCTAGTCACTGCTTCATCTAACATCAGTTCCAGCACAGCAGAACTGAATCATCAGCACTGTTGCTGTGGATTAGATCAGAATGCAGAAGCAAGACTTTCGGTTCAAATATGATGGGAAGTTCATATTGTTAGTCTCTAAATTGACGCTGACATGAAAGAGGAAACGGTTAACATGCATATATTCTAAATTTAACTCGACTCATTGATCTGGTTCATTGAGATAGCTGCTGTTTGTTTGTCGATATAACCTGAAACCTAAAAATACGAACACTGCTGCAGCTAAATTTGGTTGTCAATTTACCTTTTAGTGCTTAATCCGGTTATATACACACAGTTCAGTAAATTTCAGGAGTGACAACCACATTCTACAAAAGAATTGTGGAAAATGTAGGTAGTGGCAACCGCTTTCAAAGAAATTCAACACCACGTGTACAGAACCGATCTAAACAACAAGTTATTTTTTTAAAAGCTTATAGAAGTTGTATTTTTCTATATATGTTTTTCCTGAACGTGGAAGTCACACCTGACTCTTAAAGGGATAGTTCACCCAAAAATTACAATTATGTTATCATTTACTCACCTTCAATTAGTTCCAAACCTGTATTAATTTCTTTGTTCTGCTGAACACAAAGAAAGATATTTTGAAGAAAGTTTGTAACCAGGCTGTTTTGGGGCAGCACTGACTTCCATAGTAGGAAAAAAAATACTATGGAAGTCAATAGTGCCCCAGAACTTCTCTGTTTCCTACATTCAATTACAAAGAGAGCAGGGACAGGCCAGGATTAGACAGAATAACGGTCAGAGGAGACAAATTGTGTTGATGTGTGAGGAGAACAGGGCAGGTGTCTTGGTGAGAGACCGGTGTGAGTTACAGATAACCCGTTAGCTCATGTAATCAGGCAATAGCAAAGCTAGTATTGGTCATCTAGGAGTATTGATACTTACCAGTAACAGAAACTAATAAGCATTGATGAGGCGTGAAAACTAACGTTTCGTGATATAGTGGTTTCTCATCACCAGAGAGAGAGAGATAAACACGTTTTTGTTTCATTAAGTGTTTGTGTGGTAAATGCGAGGCCATGGTCACAGCAGAGGAAAGTCGGTGCTGCAGGGAGTTGGATGCATACCTTAGTTTGAGAATGTGACCCGCACACTTGATGTGCGGTGTCTGAATCTGCACACAGGCTTTGAGGCTTGCTGTCTGAACCCAAATGTGCCTATATGCAATTCAGGCAGGAGCATAGACCTCTCCAGGCCAGCACACATGAGTGTGTTTAAGGCAGAGATTATTAATTTCTGAGCTAAATACTTGTATGTATATAAATACATAGTAAATTAAAGATTTGAAAACCATCTTTTCAATTACAAGTTGCCTATATTCTGGTAGGTCACAACTACCTGCAAGTCACACTTTTTGATGCCATTGGTGTAAGACAATCAATATTGACAGCATACAGACAAGTTGTCCGCTGGGCCTATGGCGTTCTGAGCAGCCCTTACCTGCACGTGTTGTGTCAGCCATTAGAAGACCGTTTACAGAGGAAGGAGGACTTTATACAGGTTTTGAATGGCTCCATTTTGTTGACAGTCAATACAAAATAATCACAATCACAAATTGTCTTACTGTATAAAAACTTGTTTATGAAGTTTACATCAGATATATACATCAAGCAGATCTGCATTTATGTTTAATTCAGTTCAGTTTTATTTTTACAGCACTAAATCATAACACATATTATTTCATAGCACTGTTAGTACCTAACTCAAAACACAACATTGCAACTGTTAATTAGCAAATATATACACTATATTACCAAGAGTATTGGGTCACCCCCTTTTATTGAAAAGTTTGACTACTTTTTTTAGTACTGTAATTACTGTACTGTTTACTGTACTGTAATTGTAATTTAATACTGTAATTTCCATGAGTAAAAATCTTAATATTTAAGCATATAATGATATTCTAGGGAATTGTGTGCTTCTTATTTTATAGCAACAGTTTGGACAGGACCCTTTTCTATTCTAACATGACAGTGTCTCTGTGTATAAGGCAAGGATCAAAGAGAAATGATGATTCAGTCAGTGTGGAAGAACTTGACTGGTCTGCAGAATACAAGTCCTAATCCCAGCTGAACACTTCTGGTGTGAATTTAAATGCAGACCGTGAGCCAAAAACTCATCACCAAACACCAATGACTTGTACATTCATTATATGCACAAAAGTACTGGGACACCCCCTTCTTTAGAAGAGAAAAAGACACTTCCAAACTGTGACAACAAAGATAGAAACATAATTCATGTACTTAAACATTGTATTTCCACCTCTGTTGCAACAGTTTTGAAGTGCATGACATGATTATACCCATATGTCATTGGTGTTTGGTGATCAATATCTTGAGGTGTGGCAACCGTAGTAGAAGCGGAATAATTAAATAATAATAAGCGGAATAATTGACTCCGAGCCATTGAATTATTAGAAAAATATTTATTATAAAAATAATGCATTAATCATTATTTTTCTAATAATTCAACGGCCCGTCGTCAATTATTCCTTACACATATACCATCTGACCCATTTAAAAACATTTAACAATCTTCTGTGTGGGTATCACACTAATGTGTTGTTAAAGTGTGTTAAATCGTGAATGCTGTGCTAGATAGACGCCAACAGCCTCGTCTTGTTGATCCTCTGGACGGATCTGGAAAGAGGAGCAGGTGTAGTGGAAGACAAGACAGTGCTGTGTTCTCATGGAGCCTGTGGAGACCTGCAGTATTCCTCTCTCTGACGGCATATGCTGGGAGAAGCAAACACGAGTTTAGATCACATTCACTGCTGACCATGCTTTTCCACATGGCCTCTATCACATCTGGATCTCCCTTAGGAGTGGAAGCTGCAGTCCAGTAGAGGTGTTTAATAACAGCTGGCCTCCACTCCACTTTATATCTCCACACTCCCGTCTTCCAAAGCCTTATAAACACACCACATGACAAAAAAATGACCAATTAGTTGTGCAAACAATGTCACTAAGCTGTCACTAGACTTGATGGTTATAATATTAGCAAACTGAGGTTAACTTACCAGCTATGCCTTCACATATGGTAACGTTTTTACATGGTTTTTAAAAATATAACGATATTGCTAATGCTTACAAGCTAGCTGCGGTGCTTTACAACAACTTCTACATCTGTGTCTCATTATTTAAATAATGATGTTCACTGATTTGGAAGTTAGCAAATGTTAAAAAACAAGACTTATGGTGCACAGTTGACATTTCCGTGGAGCAGCGTCTCTGACGGATCCGTGAGCATCATGTCTCAACACAGGTTGATCGGGACCCGATGAAGGTGCTGTGTGCACCGAAGGAACTGCACCACCTCGGAGTCTCACTCGCTTCTTGCTTGAACTGCATCATATCGCCGGGATGATAATCTTCCGGTATAAAATGATCGCTAAGTTACACACCACCGCGTTGTTTGAAGCAGATGCATCAGTGAAGTCGTCTCTTCACCTGCACTAATGCACCGAGGCGTGAAGATACCATCCATTTCTCGTTAGGAAACCTGTGGACTTGATGTCCTGACAGGCTGGAGTTTGTGCAACCTCCACAAATGATGATGATAAATTGACATAAAAATAACTACAGAGAACACACTGTCTCACGACCGCTCTTGCTGAATACCAACAGAGCGCGGCACACGACTCCCTCTCGTGACGTAATATGACGCGATGTTGAAAAAAACGCTTTTTGAGAACTGTCAAGGAAAGCGTCACATTTTCTTCTAAATGTGTGCACTCACGCCTTGTAAAACATTTAAAAATCCTGCAATAACGGTTCATATGATATTTTCATACAAGGTTATATATGTCATTTGAAAAATATTTTAACCTGCAATATGCACTTTAACATAACAACCCTTTTATTGCTGTAATGTTACTTTGGTCAAAAATAGCAGATACTAAAAGTGAGATGCCAGATCATTTCTGTAGCTACCAGTTTCAATGTCGTAATTTCTGTACAAAACGGTTATTTAGGGGATTCGCTCTCGTGTTTAAATGTGGTTGTCATTCCTGAAACTTTGTGTATGTATGTGGCACTGCTAGAGTGTTCTAAGGTAGATTTTCTTAGTATTTTTGTTTTAAACATACTTTTAGTCCTTGCTTTGTCGGCCTGGTCTTAAGATTTCACATTATCAAAATTTTGGTGAAATTTTGCAACAAAAAGTTCATTATCAACAGTGTAGTGATCTATGTCGCCGAGCTCACACACAAGTCACTTTCAAAGCAAGCAGCTTTCCGTTGGTTCGCTTGACCATCATAAAATCTGTCAAACCTTATGCGAAACTCCCAGTCACATGATTTCTATTGACTGGATGTGCCTGTGAAATTTTGCTGAACAACCATAAATATGACCACGCATCGAGTCCTGCGTCATAGTTGTACTAATTCTGTGTGATCATCTGATCTCTTGTATGTGCAAATATATATTTTATCAAACAGGATATTTGAACTTCCTGTAACAGACTGGTCTTTGATGCAGGGTCATTCATACTATATACATACTAACTCACCTTAAGAAGAAAACAGAATGATGTGTAGCTGTTTGCATCTTTCGTTTTGGTTGCCAAATATTTAGTGTAGTTATATAGCAAACGGTTGTTTTATTGTGTTTGATACATTGATTCGTCTTAACTGCTTCTTTTTATCTTATTTTCAAGTTAAGAATATTTTGTGTTCTCAACCATTTCTTGACAAAAATGTTTCTTAGGATTGATCTAAAGACAAAACTGCATTCCTGATAGCAATATTCTTAAAAATGATCATCGATACAAGTTAGGATAACCTCCAACTTGTCTTAAATCCCCAAAGGAAAGATGTTAAATAACAAGTCAAGCCAGTAGTGATGTAAACGATGTGCACACTTACTATGAATATTATGGTAATCGGCAGACAGTGGACAAAGAACTGAAAGTCTTCTGCAGTAATTGGCATGCAATCAGAAAACCTCAGAGCTTGTCATTTTTCTTTTCTTAGGAATGAAGTAAGAGAATATTTCAGAACTTCTTAAGAATTGCACTTAGGAACAAACTTAGAATTTATCAAGCAAATCAGTAATTTCTTTCTTTTAGGAGGTTTTCTTGAATCTGTCCGCTGGATTGATACATAACATATTTGCTAATTAATATTCCTAGTTATTGAAAAATGTATTCTCAGAAGAAAAACGACAAAAAAACTTGCAAAAACAGGTGAATTCTGCAATGTTTATAGCACACAATACTGAATCGAATTGAGTTGTGAAGAGAGCAACGATTTTCAGCGCTATTGTTATAATATGGAGGTGTTGATCAGAAGTTAATTTCACACCCCTCGTATGAGACCGTTTGTGTGGGTCTTGTCTGGTTTCAGGGTCGTCTTACTGACCTTCAGCAGACATTGAGTTGTTGTTTTGTGGTTCAAGCTGATCTTTTTAGATTGAGTCATGGGGAGGCTTCTGGAGTTCTGCCTTAGTATGTGTCACAAGGCGTGTCATTGTTAAAGTCTGCACACACTTATTTATGACAGATTATGGCGTTAAACCAAAAATCTAAATAGTATTGAGCTGTCATGGCTTTCATGATACTGAGTTAATGTGAATTAAGTAACTCCTAAACATGGGTTAGCACACATGCTGGGGCAGATATATGTTCCTTTTAACAAAAAGAAAGTTTTCATGAAACAAATAAAATATATCAATCATTTTCAGGTAAACTGTATAATATTTTAAGATTGAAATATGATTTGTTTTTTATTATTTACCCATCACATAAACAAATAAAATATTGAACATTAATAATAATAACAATAATAATTAATAATAATAATACAATGATGATGATGATAATGATAATAATAATTATATTATAAAACATGTAGTACAAATAAAAATACATTAATTATAATAAGAATTATTAATTTATTGTTTGGTTTTATATATATATATATATATATGTATATGTATATATGTGTGTGTGTGTGTGTGTATGTGTATATATGTATGTGTGTGTGTATATATATATATATACACACACACACACACATTACATATAACATTTTTAAATATTAATAATTATGAATTTGTTTATATATTACTATATTTTTCGTAAAAAATGAATACTAATCAAATAATTCAAAATATAGCCTATAACAAAAATGCATTATAAATGTATTTGTTTTCAATTGGTACATTATATTTTTAATGACTGCAGTAAAAGGCTTTCCTTTTAACAAATGTAGGTGTGAAATATTAATGCAGCGCCACACATCTGCTGTTTCTGCAGGTAGTGGAGTATAGTCTGTGTCTCTCTGAGTTTCTAAAGGCCTCTATCTAACCGGATGACATTTGCATATGCAGAACGTTCCATGCCTGCGCTCGCTGCCGCGGTGTGCCGACACATAGGAGAATCCACCCTTGCCCCCTCCCCCTTCATTAATATGTATGTGTTCTGAACGGTGCGTGGTTGCTGATTAATGCTGTCTGTCAATTTCTTACAGATCCGACAGTGCTGTGGAAGTTCCCTCAGGACTTTGGAGACCAGGTTGGAGACAGAGAAACTTTTTTTTTTTTCATACCCCTCCCCCACCAGCACCACATCCATGACCCCTCCTGCTCCTGAAGGCCTCCCTCCTTCCTCTCTTCCTTCCTTTTCTCTATCTCTCTCTCTCTCTCTCTCTCCCATGCGGTGTGATGTTGCTGATAATGAAAAGCAGTGAGCAGGTCTTCAATACGCGTTGTTCTGGTAATTATCAGCTGGCTGTGATGTGAATGGGTGCAGATAGAGCAGCTTCATACGCCCACTGCTGTGTCTCACACCAGTACAGCTGTGTGTCGCTTATGAGTTGGTACTATATCACACTAGTAATGCATAACAATATATAAAAAAAAACAGATAAACCAACACAATCAGTTGATATTTGGCTCATTCTACCTAGTGTGTACAATACTCCAAAAATAAAAATAAAATATATATTTTTTTTTTTTTTTTATAGATTTTGAAAATATATTTTTATTAATAGTTTGTTTAGAGACATGTATTTTAAAATAAATGTATTAAGAATAAAACATTTAACAAATTAATAATATATAATTTTCTTTGAATGCTATGTAAAATATATTGATTCAGCAGTTTTGAGTACATCTTAATTAATTAATTAATAAATAATTAAATTGTAAATGTAAATACATTTTTACATTAAATACAATAGATGGATTTTTCTTTTATTTAAATCCTTATTTAAATATGAAATGTTACAAATATTCAAATTATTATAACAAATTTTTATAACGCATTATAAACCGAACGATTTGTTGGACTAATCCTATTATGTTTAGAAAATAAAAGAGCTTAAAGTGTGTGAAATATCAGTGCCACTGTGCTCAACAACGCAGCCTGCTCCAAAGCGTCTGCTCCATACAGAGCCGCAGGAGTCATTGCACTGATTACGTGAAGAGAGGTGCTTTCAGCGAAGGGTTGTAACGGTATGAGATAAAAAATAATCGTCTCAGAAAATATCACGGTATCATGGTATACGATATTAAACAATCAAAATATAATTTTTTTGGTTGAAAAATGTTTGGAAGCATGCGCTTATTCAAATTGAATTAATCAAAAACAATCAAGTAAATTGAATCATTGGTCATATATAAGTTTAACAACTTGTATTCATTATTAATAATTCATAACAATTAATATATTCTGGTTTGACTTCATTTTTCTGGATTCTGTACTTTTATGATACAATAAAAATATACTATCAAAAATGGTGGTAATGAAATGAATGCATAAAGCTTTAACAATTTAATGAATGTCTTCAAATGTAATCAAATGAAACTAAAGGGCTGCACAACAGAGATTTACTAAACAAAAATGAGGAAATTATGTTCCTTAAATGTTTCTATAAATGATTATTATTATTTTAGAAGTAGGCTACGTTATAGTACAGTCGTCATTTCTGTCAATTTCTTTGAGTTAAAAAGCGGACTTTTATTTTGACGGGTGAAAGTGAACTGAGGGGGCAGTGATACGCATTTGAAGCGTCTAATCTGCCGTAAATAACAGAAGAAGGAGAAGACAACGGGTAGTAGTGAAGAGTAAGTGTATCTGACAATGTTTTTCTCAAATAAAATGATGAAAGGTGTGTCACTTTAAGAGAATGCACTGATCCAGTACGTTCAGCCAGCTATGTCTGATAGGATACTTACCAAGACGAGCATTTTGATACATTTTGTGTGAATTTTTCTATTCAAACACATAACTTCAGAGAGAGCGTAATATTTGCGCACGTTCTGAAGCGCGGGTTTGCGCGCTTCTGATGAGTGCACGCACAAATCTTCTCACTGACTCTTAAAGGTTTAAACTGGCAAAGCTTACATGAGTTTAGTTTAAACCGATATCAATGTGTGCTGTTCAGGTCTCACCTCTGCGCGTGCGCTGTCAGCACCTGGGTGACGACAGAATAAATGCTTATATTCCAGCATACACTCGCATTGAACAAAAGTGAATGGTTTGTCCACTTTTATTTAAAACAATTTTTTTTTATCGCTGTTGTTGTAATGTACTGGGAAGCCAGAATCCACATCCATCAACAGAAGCATATATTAGCCGATCTCTGTTTTTTTTACGTGTTATTTTTAACAAGCCATTTTGCAGATGCGTTGTCAGATTTAAGTTGAACTGCGCGTGGTTCGACAAATTATACAAACTTTTTTTTTTGTATAATTTTCATTTTTATATGAATTTTGCTATCATGTATATCTGCATTATAAATATATAATTTTTATATTTAAATACACTGACACATATAGTAGCCATGTTATCGGATGTTAAAACGTGATCGATCATGAATTTAAAGTGCTTTAAACACCTGAAAATCTTTGGAATGGGTCATTTTATTTTTATCTTAATTACTATTTTTTTTTCAAGTAGGCATTGCAAAACTTCTGATCAGTAAAAGAAGAATGGAGATGTTTGCATTTGTGTTGTTGGCTGTAGCTTGAGTGCAGTTCAGGTCATGTGTGTTCTCTGCACTAGGAGAAGTGGGTTTGGTCCTGGGTCATAGTGCAGCACTGCGGTTTTCACACTTTTTTTCTGCTCGCTCTGCCTCAAAGTCTCCATGTACAAGACTCTACTCTCGTGCAAAGCAAATTGGACGCTTCATTACAAACTAAAATGAGAACGCAAGAAAGAAGACGTGACCATGTGCACTTTGCTCATCATCAGGCTTTTTCAGCTAAGCTTCAGAAACTCTTTCTTGGCCAGCAAGAACAAAAAGCCAGAAGTGCGATTTAAATAAAACAACTAAGAAAACTCTAGTCCTTGTTTGGTGACAAGATCGTTTCTGGTTTAAGATGTGTACAGATGGATCGGCCTTTTCCACATCAACATAAAGGCTCTCATTGAGTCGCCTCATTACCAGGATTAGGCTCATTTTCGCGTCTTTGTACGGCTGCTCCCTCTCTAGCTGCTGAAATCCCTTTTTTCCCCCAAGTCAGCCAGCATATGGCAGCAGCAGCTCCGATCTCTACAGGCCTTCTTTGTTTATCCTCTTATTGTTGTGGCGCGTAATGACAGTTGTAGGCCGTAGATCGGGGTGGAGGGGTTACTTTACCCCAGGGGAGCGCGCGAGAGAGAGGGCGAGGGAAGAGATGGAGACAGACAGGACTGTGGATTATGGAAATATGAATTGATTTTTTTACCCTCCTCTCTTCCATTAGCTGCTCTGCTCGAATAGGGATTCTAAATGAGGGGCTAACAGACTGGAGGCTGGCACAGAGGGCGGCGAAATATGAAGTGCGATCCCTCTGCCCCAGAGACTCGCCGTGGCCGTGGTCACCTACAGCTGCCATGTGGAGCGGCTCGAGCGCCATATATATATCTGAATCACAAGGAGGCCATTTTTTTGCAAATGAAGCTGACAGATGGAAAAGCGAGACTTTATCACCCCGATCCCTCTCAGATCTCTTTCTGGATGTCAGTTTAAAGGGAGAATTAAAAGAAAATAAACCGATATGCATATGCGGGTTATTCGCTATTTTTTCTCGTTTCTGTGCTTGCATTTATTTGACATTATTTGAAGTTATTTGAAAGGATTTCCTATGAAGCACCTCATGTTTTCATTGATGGAGGGTTAAGGAGAGGCAGCTTGTAAATAACTGGAGAGATTAGCTGTTTTTGTCTTTTACAGCGAATGTCTCGGTGCTATGAACCCTTTATAGTTTCATGTGCTCGCTGGTTTGTGGTCTGCGTATGATCTCAACGGGAAGTTTCATTTGTAATTATTGAGCTAATCTCAAATCACTTTTTTCTTGATGCTTCATAGCAGCGTGCAGCATCTTAGTGTTGCTTTTTTTAACAGGTGCGGTTGGGGTTATTACACATGGAATTTATGCTCACAGAAAGCTTGAAAGATTTCCATAGTATTTGTCTGTCGTACATATATTTTTACACATGTTATCATGCTTTCAGTTAGATATGAGTGTAGTACTCTACATTTTCTGTAGCACAGAATCGTTGATGACATTTTGTGTCCATCTCCTTGCGAGTTCTCCACCATACCATCCAAAGGCAAAAGATGAGAAATTAAATAATTTAAGAAGTGAAGTGATTGAAAATATTAATAATATATTAAATACGATTATTTAATGTTAATTTTGTATGTTGTTATTATTATTATTATTGTTGTATTAGGGCTGTCAAATTGATTAATTGGGTTTAATCACAACATAACGTGTGTACAGTGTATATTTATATAAGTATAAATGCACACGTATAAGTGCTGGCAAACAATTAATAGCGATTAATCAATTTTGTTTATATATATATGTGTGTGTGTACTTTGTTTATTATGTATATATAAATGCACACACACACAATATATATTTTTAAAAAATTGACATGTATTTACAAGTGTATATTTATATTCATATAATTTATATTATATCTAAATATATTTAAGATACAAACATTTATAAATTATTATTAATAATGATTAATTAATAATACTAATACTTTTAAATTACATGATCATTCCAACAAGCTTTCTTTTTTTAAGGATTGGAAATAAAGAAAGTTAATAAATCAGACTAAACATATCATCTGAAATCTGATTGGGTGAGCATTTACAAAATAGTTTCCAAATAACCAATTTCCAATGGCCACACATCAACCAAATTCTATGTTAATTTTGCTGGTTTGTACATGTGAGCTGTAATGAATGAATGTGTTTATTGAATATTTATTTATTATTTTAAATAATGAACCAGTAGAGGTCATGTTAAACTAGATTTGGGGTCAAGCAGGCCCTGATATTCTGCATTTAGAAGATAATCATATTGTCTTGTTTATTTATATCACATTTAACCTTTGACCTTGACCTTATCATGCCCATCCTTGAGCTCTACACAGTTCTGCAGCATTGCTTTGTATTCCAACGGGAATAGCGCGCTAACATTACATTCCAAGCCACCAGCAGAGTGTGTTTGACCTGATGGATGTTGGAGAGTTTCACAGGAGCCTCCAGATGTCACCCGGCCCTCCATCTCCTTAGTTAGGCGGCGAACCGGCATGCTGAGTGAAGCTACAGCTCATGTAACAAAGCGAGAAACTGCGTCCCCCGAGCCTCGTGGGGCAAATATTTGTCTGGCTTTGACACAGTATACAATCATATGCCCCAAGCCTGACACTTCATGATTGGTATCCTTTCCCCCCAGATTCACCCCCTCCTCTGCAGGACATGCACCAGCAGCCTGGGGGGAAGGCCAGCCAGCGGAGCATCATCAAGGAGCACGAAGAGCGCCGGTGTGGTTTCAATGCTTTAACATGGAGGGCATGAGCCGTGATTGAGGAGAACATGGAGGAATGGAGAGGGGGGCCATGCCTTGCTCATGGGGTATACCTTACTCGTCTCATTTTGGAGATTTTTCTTCAGTTCAAATCTCCGAGAGCGGGTAATGTGAGGGCCAGGCCCAGTTAGCTGGCCTTTGCATCAGGCTAGTCGAAACTCCCTCACTAAGGCCACGCTGTTGCCCGTGGCGTCTGATTACCCTGACCTTAGGGCTTTGAGAACGGGAGAAAGCATTCTCCTCACAGTTTTATCTGTTAGCGGTGCCAGAAACGCTGGAGGCTGCTTGTAGGAAACAGTCTTCATTACATCGGATGTCTCAGACGTTGACTTATTCATCAAGAAAGTGACATCTTGCAAAAAAAATTAAAGGATATTTCTTGGTCTCACGTCCTCTTTTAATGTGGAACGAGATGATTGGTCACATGCCGGTTTTACTTCCCTCTGCAGCCACAGTTTCAGTCCACCTACTGAAGCGAAATTAAGAACTACATGGTGACCTTCCATTTTTTTAAATGTTGTCATTAAGTATCTTAAACCTGAAGTGCAATTTTTTTTTAGAACCTCAATCAAGGAAGGAAGTGCTTGTCGTTGGTCCAAAGTGGAGGATGTCCTGGTTTGATGGAGGACGAGATAGACGGGGGGAGAGAGCGAGAGAGAGAGCATGAGGGGGTGGTGGTTGCGTATCTCAGAGACTCCACACGCTTGATGTAGCTTCTAGCCACAGCTGAGAGAAAGAGAGAGAGCGAGAGTGAGTGAGCGAGTGATCGCGCAGTCCAATGGGAGTTGACAGCTTAAACGCAGAAAATCCCCCAGGCCACTTGGCACTCAATTAATGATGTTTCAGCCTCTGCGGTTGTCGGGCATATGTAGTTGAATCTCAGCTTGGCCCTGTAGAATATCAGTTGTGTATTCTGGAGAACAAAAACCGCTTACCCATCACATTAATGTATTTATCATAAAGCGTTTTGGAGTGTCTATCCTCCTGCGTTTGCTTTCGAAATTAAGCAAAACCTTGTTGTTTGTACACCGTTTTAGTAGCCTGAATATCATAGAGACTTGTGGGTGGTCTTTTTCACTTTGAACCACCTAGAAACCACCAAGAAACATCCTTCCAACTATGTAGCTTATTGATTGCGCAAACTGGCTAATGAGATAAATTGGATTGAATTTCGGCTTTAATTTGGAATGTTAGGCATTAAAACAATTGTACACCATTTTTCCTTATTTAAATTTCACTACTTTTGTCTCGGAGGCCAGTTTTTGTTTTTCACACTGTAAAACTCTGGTTTCCAGTGTCCACAGGCCTAGTGAAGTTGGTGTTGCAAGGCTTGGGGTGGTTAACGTGGAGGTTGTGTGTCTACACTGCCCCGTGTCTCATCCCAGCGGTCCTGTCACGCACTTGTCAGTTCTTTAAGTGGGCAGAGGATCAATACATCACCTGCTACATTTCCTTAAGCAGTCTCACACAGACGGCGTGTTTGCACGGGAAATAAATAACCTCTGTGCCAGAACACCGAATATTAGCTTCTTACCACCTAAGGGTCAGCGCAAGAAGCCGCGAAAAGAAAAGAAAGACGAGAGCTAAAGAAGAAAAATCAACCACCTCCTGCTCTGCTCTGCTCGTTTCAAGTGAAAATGTAATGCCCTGTGTCAATTTGAAACTCTGGAAGAGCTACCCCTTTAGCACTTTTTCTCGGTCCAGGGGCGAAGTCGGCACTTATTAAAGGCGCGTAGTGCAGGGTCAAAAGCGGCAAGCCAGCAGCATACTATTAAAATGTAATGAAAGGAACCTCAGTTGGAGATTTGAGGGTCCAGAGAAGGCAGAAGATTATTTTATCCCCATTGATGTGCTGTTGCATCAGTCAGCGTTGCTAATAGAGAATATATGCTTTAAGCTACGAAACCTCAAAACTGCATGACCATTATATGGGTGGACCTGGCCTAATGTGCTGATCTGAGATTAGACATTATTCATTTAAGATTTTAATTTACATTTATATTTTACATTTAATCATTTAGCAGATGCTTTTATCCAAAGCAACTTACAAATGAGGAGAACAATAGAAGCAATCAGACCAACAAGAGAGCAACAATGTACAAGTGCTGTGACAAGTCTCATTTATGGCGCTTTTCCACTGCATGGTACGGTACGGTTCGGGAAGGCTCGGTACGGTACAGTACGGCTCAGTTCGGGTTGGTTTGCATTTCCACCGCAGTTTAGTACCGATATAGAGTGGGCGGGATTATTCACGCGTCGTTATAATTGCGCCGCCTCTACTGCCGTGACATCATCGTAAACGCGCCACAAACAAACTCACAACAAAGAAAGGAGACGGAATAGTGTTCTTCACTCTCGGCATGTGGATGTTTTTAACAACAATGGAGAGGTCTGTGAGAATGCTTGGGATTTACCCCCAGCAGCAGAGACTGTGGTGACAGTGCCGCGGGCTGTAGATGAGGAGAGCAGGGATGTTCGTGCAGGTGTGCTGCGTTACTTGATTAGTTAACTATTCATGCAGCGTGTTCTGTAAAGTGAATTATCAATAAACTTTTGAATATTTCAAAATGTACAATGTATCTCTTGTTTTTTTTATTTATGTGATGGTTTTTATAATCGCGGCATTAATCATTTGTCTTTTTCAAGAGGTTCATTACGTGCTCATACAATGATACATATTTAATATAGTCTGGAGGTACACTTATTCAATCAGATTGTTTTTAATTGAAGCAAAACACAGATACAAAGGTAAAAATATAAACAGAAAACATACTCTGAAAATATAGCAAGTTCAAAAGTAACGTTATATACATAAGGCTTTTCCTTCGGCGTCGCACCATCAAGCTCTCACTGAATCCGCTCCTCGGCTAGCAACGAGAGGAACATCTGTACTTCCTCAACAGACAACGACACTGCTATTTTGTGGTTGATGCAAAAATGTGCGTTTGTTTAAACAGAAGTTGCGTCCGATCCTTCGCTGGCTGTGCTGAATTAAATCTAGCGGGGAGGACTGTAGAGGAGGGTCTCGTGTCGCAAGTTCAGTGATGCAGTAATGACGATTTTCTCCTGCCAATCAGTGATCAACAGAGTTTACACGTCACGCTTTGGTAACGTACAGTGCGCTCGATGGAACCTCGACCAGTGGTACTAAAAAGTATCAGGTACCAGGTACAGTACCCAGTGGAAAACCCCCAAAGTGAACCGTGCACTGCATCGCGTGCATACCATGCAGTGGAAAAGCACCGTTAGTCTAGCACAGTACAAGGTGTTTAATTTTTTTTTAACAGGATAGGTAAGTGTAAGTATTAATTGGCCAGGTGCTGGCAAAAAAAAATTTTTATTTAGATGTTTTTTTTTTTTTAAATGGATGCTCAAATTGAGATAGGCAAGTCATTCCTCTAGCTAGTAACAGTCCAGGAAAAATTCCATGAGTGATTCTTGCCTCTTTGGGATGGCAAAACAAGGCGTCGTTCACTTGCAGAACGCAAGCTTCTGTAGGGTACATACTAGCGAGTTTAGGTATATTGGTTTTAGCACCAGTTGATATCTTGTAGGCAAACATCAGTCCCTTGAATTTAATGCGAGTGGCTATTGGCAGCCTGTGTAAATTGATGAAGAGGTGTAACATGAGCTTTTTCAGCTCGTTAAAAAACACTCTCGCTGTTGCATTCTGAATCAGAGACTTGATAGTGTATGTGGGAAGGCCCGATTTAATATCATAATGTTGGCGATTATAATGTTTGTTTCTAAATTAGTTTTTATATTTACATTTTAATTAAAGTTTCGGTCTTTAAAAAAAAAACAATCCTAAAGATTCAAGACTAAATAATAATTGGCAGTTGTGCCAAAAAGGACTAAGTTGGATAACTTGTCGAAACAGGTGAACGACAACACACAAGGAATAAAGTTGCAAAAAAGGTATTGTGCAGAATAAAGTTACAATTTTGAGTAGTTACAGTTAACCTTCATTAATGATTTTTTTACAATTAGTTTTTTTACAAGAAAAATCCTACAGCACCGAGAGTAAAATTACAGTGCAAACAAACAAATGAATAAATGTATTTATATAAAAAAATACATTAAATAAAATTGCAATTTTAATTGTAAAGTGCTTTTTTAAGACTAAACATTAAAGCATAGAGAATACATTTACAGTTGTGCAAATAATTTATTTAATTTAAAATATCCCAATTGTGGGAAAACAGTTAAACCTAAATCATAGAGAGTACAGGTGCATCTCAATAAATTAGAATGTCGTGGAAAAGTGTATTTATTTCAGTAATTGAACTCAAATTGTGAAACTCGTGTATTAAATAAATTCAATGCACACAGACTGAAGTAGTTAGTCTTTGGTTCTTTTAATTGTGATGATTTTGGCTCACATTTAACAAAAACCCACCAATTCACTATCTCAACAAATTAGAATACTTCATAAGATTTCTGGAAAGTATGTTCATTTACTGTATATGTACTCAATACTTGGTAGGGGCTCCTTTTGCTTTAATTACTGCCTCAATTCAGTGTGGCATGGAGGTGATCAGTTTGTGGCACTGCTGAGGTGTTATGGACGCCCATGTTTCTTTGACAGTGGCCTTCAACTCATTTGCATTTTTTGGTCTCTTGTTTCTCATTTTCATCTTGACAATACACCCTAGATTCTCTCTGGGGCTCAGGTCTGGTGAGTTTGCTGGCCAGTCAAGCACACCAACACCATGGTCATTTAACCAACTTTTGGTGCTTTTGGCAGTGTGGGCAGGTGCCAGATCCTGCTGGAAAATTAAATCAGCATCTTTAAAAAGCTGGTCAGCAGAAGGAAGCAATGAAGTACGACAAAATTTCTTGGTAAACGGGTGCAGTGACGTTGGTTTTCAAAAAACACATTGGACCAACACCAGCAGATGACATTGCACCCCAAATAATCACAGACTGTGGAAACTTAACACTGGACTTCAAACAACTTGGGCCATGAGCTTCTCCACCCCTCCTCCAGACTCTAGGACCTTGGTTTCCAAATGAAATACAAAACTTGCTCTCATTTGAAAAGAGGACTTTGGACCACTGGGCAACAGTCCAGTTCTTCTTCTCCTTAGCCCAGGTAAGACGCCTGACGACAACTGTAGCCAAATTCCTCGACACGCCTGTGTGTGGTGGCTCACCCCAGCCTCAGTTTATTCCTTGCGAAGTTCACCTAAATTCTTGAATCGATTTTGCTTGACAATCCTCATAAAGCTGCGGTTCTCTCGGTTGGTTGTGCATCTTTTTCTTCCACACTTTATCCTTCCACTCAACCTTCTGTTAATATGCTTGGATACAGCACTCTGTGAACAGCCAGCTTCTTTAACAATGAATGTTTGTGGCTTACCCTCCTTGTGAAGGGTGTCAATGATTGTCTTCTGGACAACTGTCAGATCAGCAGTCTTCTCCATGATTGTGTAGCCTAGTGAACCAAACTGAGAGACCATTTTGAAGGCTCAGGAAACCTTTGCAGGTGTTTTGAGTTGATTAGCTGATTGGCATGTCACCATATTCTAATTTGTTGAGATGAATTGGTGGGTTTTTGTTAAATGTGAGCCACAATCATCACAATTAGAAGAACCAAAGACTTAAACTACTTCAGTCTATGTGCATTGAATTTATTTAATACACGAGTTTCACAATTTTAGTTGAATTACTGAAATAAATAAATGAGACACTCCGTAACCGCCTTTTAAAGGATAAATAAATCACAGTAAGACGTGACTGTTATCAAAGTGAACACATGTTCCTGCAGAACATTACTCTTAACTGCTGGTTAACACTGAGTTCGTGTTTTTATTCATCTTTATTATCGTTATTATTATTTATTTTTTATAGAGATTTATACTATATTCACTATATACAATGCTTAACAAATGTATTAAAACAAATTGTTTAAGGTTTGTGCCACGGCTACTCTAAACTAACAGCATTGGTGATTTAAAATATCATAAAATATGTGTGTTTTCTCATTATGACAAGTGGTCTATAAATTGTTAAGCACTGTATGTTTTCATAGTATTCAGTTGACACATTTGTTTGAAGGACATTGGGCAGAATGTGGAATAGTGTTTCTTTTTTGTCAATAAAATTAAACAGTTTTTTTCTATCCGATTAATCGAAAGAATAATCGGCCAACTAATCGATTATCAGAATAATCGTTAGTTGCAGCCCTACTATATTCATATTGCAGATAAAAATGGCATTAAAATCCCATAGATTAACATTGTAGGTGGAACATCTAGAGTCATTTCTAGACCAAAATATCAGTAACATAACACTTTAAAACCACACCTTAGCAACAACATTCTAGCATCATGGCAGAGAATTCATAGACGAGCAGCACTCACTTTTTCTTCAGAAAATGCAGTAGAGGTAGTAGAAGATGCATTTGATTTTAGACCCAGTAGTGTTTTCGTCATCATAACCACGGGGCGCTGCATGTGTTACGGCCGCATTCTCTGACACCCAGAGAGAGGGACATCGAGAAAGAAGAAGCATGACTTAATTGGGTTTTGGGGTACAGTGAACACTGACCTGTGGGGAGATTGGGTTTGAACCTGTCACTGTTATCTCTGTGCCATCAGCATGGTGGCTCTGCCAGCCTCTCTCTCTCTCTTTCCTCACACACACACACACAATCACACACTTCTCCCCTGCTGGAGACAGTTCCATAGCGCCGTATAGACCTGCTGGCTGGCAGAATTTTTAAAGAGCATGGAGGTTTAAAGACAGAAACCCCTGGGGAGGAATCCCACCAGCTTGGAGAGAGAAAAGGGGGAGTTTGTTGTCTCTCTTTCTCTATTCCTGTCTTTCTCTCACCTTATCTCTCTTTCCTCTATCTCCGTCTGTCGGTCTGGACGCCTGCCTGTCTATATCTCTGTTCTCAGTCTTTCTTCCCCCTTCCTTCCTTCTGCCTCTTTCTCTCCTTTTCTTTCTCCCTCTGTTTCTCGCCACATATCTCTCGCACCCCCTCCCTCCTTCATCCCAGTATTGACAGAATGAAGAAATGCTTTTCACTTGCTCATCCGGAGCACCGCTTAGTTCCCACTCACAACATCTTTCTCTCTCCCTTTCCTTTTCTCTCTTTTTTTCTCCCTCCCTGCTTCCCATTCTTGTCTTGCTGTTCCCATCTAAATATTCAACTCTAACATTCACATCACCTAGTAACATTGGCTATGTTCATGCTGCAGCTGAATGTGGGCCGAATTAGATTTTTTTCCCCTCACAGATGTGACACAGTTAAGTTATTTTTTTTTATGGAAGCCCATTTTAGAGTAAAAAATTAGATGTGTAGTTGTGGGAAATTCGTGGTAGCGAAAAGAAGTCATAATTGTTCGATAAAGTAGCATGTGTAAGAAACAGCCAGAAATAAAGTATAGTTGTGAGATGAAAAACCCACAATTGTTCAACATAGTTAAAATAATGTAGCATAGTTATAGTAGTTACATAATTACAGTCATATTTGTGGGAAATTAACATTGCATTTGTACAAAATAGTTTAAATTGTGAAAAATTAAGTCACAATTGAGAATGTTACAAATATGAGACATAAAGTTGCAATCATGAAAAATGGTTACAGTTACCAGAAATGGTTTTAATTGTGAGTTATAAAGTCACAATTTGAGAAATCAAATTTACAGTTTTTACAAGACAGTTTAAAGAACAAAAATAATAATGAATATGGCATTTAAAATAATTCCAATTAGCCTATTATGAAAAAATGTGAAAGTCACAATTGTTAAAGTAGTTTATTATTAGTAATTGTTAAGATAACATAGCTTTTATGAGAAACAGCTTCAGTTGTGCAAAATAGTTACAATTTTTATACATACTGTGCAACACCCCAAAAAAAAAAAAAAAAACAAGCATTGCATTTGTGCAAAGTAGGTTTGCAGTTGTGGAAAATAGTTGCAATTAGGAGACATAAAGCTGCACTCATGATCAGTGTTGGGAGTGACGCATTACAGGTAACGTGAGTTACGTAATAATATTACTTTTTTCAAGTAACTGGTAAAGTAACGCATTATTTTTTAATTTACAAGAAAATATCTGAGTTACTTTTTTCCCATTTATTGACTGACAGTGCGCTGTGTGAACATGATCTTACTGTAGTTCTAGACTAAATGTGAATGAGTATTAATTCATCCCACTCGCAAAAACAGATTCAGTATTCATCAAAATGAATTGATACCGTGAAATGCAAACTCAGAATATGACGCAAACCTGCAATAATTAAATATGTTAAACAACACAAATATATCTAATCTCATTTTATTAAACAATGTGTTTGCTGCTGACCTTTGATGATCCAGTTCAACCATACTAATAAGCAAAAATTACTTTATATAAACTAATAATTGTGCTTCGTTGTTTTGTTTTTTTATTGCTGAAGAGTGTTGAACCTTCTTTTTCTGTGTTCTACTGTACAGACGTGATTTACTTTTCCTTCAGCCTGAGCTTTATTCATTACACTTTTTGGTGTGAAAGGCTTTTACATTTGCTATAAATACAACTCCTTGTATTAAAAACAAACAATCAAGCCCTGCTCATATTTAAAAAGTAATGCGAAAGTAACGCAAAAGTAATGTAATGCATTACTTTTCATAAAAAGTAACCAAGTAACGTAATTAGTTACTTTTTTAGGGAGTAACGCAATATTGTAATGCGTTACTTTTAAAAGTAACTTTCCCCAACACTGCTCATGAGACATATTCACAATTGCCAGAAATACTCCAAATAACCAGAAAGTTTTTAAATTTTGAGAAATAAAGATGTGTGTATTATTTATTTATTTATATATATATATACAGGTACATCTAAAAAATTAGAATAAGGTGAAAAAGTTAGTTTTTATTGTAACTTATTTCAAAAAGTGAAACTTTCATATTAATTTGAACAGAAGCCGAGTAAAGGAGCACATCCCTTGATAGCTGCTGATGCCAGTGCTGGATCTTCTGCTCCCTTCCAGCCCAGGAGAAGCTCCTTTCCTCTGCAGGGAGTTCAGGGAGGGAGCGGTAGTGTCTCCCGGTAGCGTGGGGCGGTAATAAATGCTGCTGGTGGAGGAGAGAGAGATAGTGATAGAGGCGAAGCTGTGATTGCAGGCCTCCGCAGTGGGACCAGGGGGGAATGGAGACTGCTGTCTCATTGAGTGATATCCCTGTCTCAACAGTAAATAAATAATGCAGACTGCAGAGTTCACCCTGCCTCCTCCAGTGAGTTGTAAATGCATTAGCTGTTTTATATTCTTTTGTCTTGGGAAAATGGTTGGGAGGGAGGCAGGAAAGGGAAAAAACAGTACAACCAAACAACAGGAACGATAGCAACTCACGTTACACCTCTTCACACAATCTGACTCTCCTCCCAGAGCTCGCTTTGGTATAGTCCCCTGATCACTTGGATGAATAGTAATAAAACGGTGAGAGAAAAATGTGTGTAATGCTCATGCGTACCTAGATTTAGAGCTACTAAAACCTTGAGGCGAATCGGGAGAATATTTCACTTGGATGCCAGTGGATATGAATGGATTTGAAAATCACTTGAAGTCAACATGAAATCAAATATGTTTATGGTACCTTTATTATTTAAAATCAATCCAACGGCTCTTTCACACCAAGGACGATAACTATAAAGATAACGATGCAGATATAGTTCTAAAAATCGTTCTCAATTTTAAAGAATATCAGAGACCACACCACAGCTGTAACGATAAAGGCATAGAGAAACGATATCATTGGATTCACTTTCAGAACGATTTTTTCAGCTGTTTTAACAATACAAACATTGACATCCAATATAAGATATATATATATATATATATATATATATATATATATTAGTGAGTGGTGGCCGCATCGGCTAACGTGCTGCGTTAACGTGAGACTCTTATCGCGATAAAAAATATCGCCTTTAATCTATTCTCAAAGTTGGGTTGGGAGCTTATATCATACGCAAGCTATGATGACTTTCACCCTGATATTTTAGCGGATGTATACCTAGCCGAATTGCACTGTAGGGGGCTGAACGAGTTCTAGAGGCTCGCAGTCCGTGATGGACATTGTTAACGGCTGGTCTATGTGGTAATAATCGGGCAGGACATCCAAACGCCACCTATCATTCATCAACCTCAAATATGGCTTTTCATCTGAAAGATGTATGTATAACAACTTTACATGGCCGTCAATATGATGTTAACCTAGAGAAATGTATTGAAGTGTTTGTGTGGGCGTTTGTTGCAACAAGGCTCAGGCTACTTGCTCTTAAAATCTCCATTTTTTGGTCATACAGATAAAAGCCTAATACATCTTTCGAATCTGTAAAGACTCTACGTTTATTTGTGCACTCAGAATAACAACGAAAGCTTTTAAGCAAAAGGATGCGCTTTAGGTCTCATGTGAACTTGAGAGAAACTTGAAACTCCGTCTTTGAAAATATATCTATAGAGTGAAATGTCTAAAAATAAAAATAGAAGGCGTGTGTGTTAGCATGGATGATTTACATGAAATTGAATCTGTGCAACACTGTGCATAATAAGATGGCTTTCAGTTCAATATAATAACAAAAACAAAACGGGGTTTTATTCAACTAATAAGGTGGGCACGCTGTGATCTGTACTATACTATATTTTTATCAATGACAGTTATCAAAAAAAAAACAACAACACGGGAGTAGGAGGGAATGGGAGTCATTCTTCCGCAGGAGTGGATTTTCCTCCAGTTTTTCGTGGGATTGGGACAGGAAGAGATTAAAGTTTGTGATGCATTTTGGAAACAGGAGAGAGCCCCTGGTCTAATGCGCCACCTGGCTTGAGAAACCCGTTCTCAAAGACTTACTTTTAGTCATTATTTGGGTAGCACACATATTCTGAATGCCTTCGGCAGAATTCAAATGAGCATTTTTAATCTAGATTAATTCAAGATTAATCTAGATTAAAAAAAAAAATAATCTATGCCCACCACTAATATATATATCCATCTCCATCCTGCTATAAGGAGCTAATTTTTTAAAGCAGCAGACGCGCGTGTGCTTAGAATAAGATGCTAATTTGCAGTTTGGATGCTAATATCATTATCTTTATTGTTAACTTTATAGTTATCGTGCTTGCATTTATTTTATTTTTTTAGACCAGCGGTTCTCAATTCCAGTCCTCAACGCCACCCCCACGTTATGCAGATTTTGTATGTTTCTCTTATTGCTTCAGATGTTTGTTCTGTTTGAACATAAGTGCCCTGCGACGTGGACATCACAGAATATTCTGCCATGATTCCAGTTCGAAACGAACGTATTCCATTCAAAGCGCATTGAAGAGTGCGAAACGTGAATTCAAATTGTATAAACTTACAGAGGTAGTCTATATGATGTTACACTCGTCTGTGTGTAAGACGTTGCGCAGCGCAAAGCCACGAATGAATGTTCCGAAGTGAAGTAAACTTCAACGGATTTCCCCTGCTCAGGGAGTAGGGAGCAATGAACACTGTGTAGGGAGCATGTCAATTGGAACATAGGTCATGCACAGAGAGCACTTCTAACGAGCTGATTATCTGAATCAGGTGTGTTAACTAAGAGAGACATGCAAAATATGTCGAGCGGAGTGGTGTGAGGACTGGAATTGAGAACCGCTGCTTTATACTGTTTTATTTGTTTTATGAATGCATTCTTTCAGCTGCTTGTTGTTACAAATATCCCCATTGTGTAGTCCGAATGCTATTTCCAGTGTGAATTTCATTGCAAGTTCCTGTCAAGCAACTCGGATTGACAGCAGGGACCAGCTCTGACTGGCGCCAAGCAGGCCAGACCCACGACAACTTCTGCATCTGAGAAGGAGACAATTTTATTTGCATAGCATCCGTTTGCATACGCTTCTGTAAAAGCTTGGCATAAACACTCGGGGGGGGGAAGCGCCTATAGGAGTTAATGATAGTAGCAGTCACATACGGTAGCATCAGGCCATGCACGCGGACAGCTTTACTGGACAGTCATCCGACATTCGCGACTCTTGCCAGCGTTCCTCTCTGCCAGAGCCTTCAATCTCTCATCACATACTAACTCTCTCACTCTGTCTTCCCCCATCAGCACCACCGCCTCCCACAGAGAAAAACAGCAACCAGTCATCATCCGCACCTGCATATATACGCAAATAAAAACACACACCCTCACACATACACGCACGTTGAACGACTAATTTAGTTTTAAAGGACATGTACTGTATGGAAGCTGCAATTGAACTACCCAGCTGCCCCCAAATACACCCGCACCATTCATTTGAATGGTCGCAGCTTCTTATACTCTCACTGGCAGTTCCCCATGGCTAGTCTACAGTGCAGGACTGACCAGACGTGGCTAACCCATATGGCTATGGAAATCTCCCTCTAAGACTCTCCCTCTGGGGCTGTGCAGGAAGGTAAAACCCCAAAGGCTGGGTATCCTTTTGCCCCCCCTCCCTATCCTCCCCGCACCTCCTCTGAACCCCTGGTGCTGCTCCGCTATTGTTCCAGCAATCTGTTGTCACCTCCGTCGTCTCCATACCTCAAGCGAAACGATCAATAAGCTAATGGCCACTAATTATTTTAGCCTCTGATCACCCTCTCCTTTACGTACGCTTCAGTTGTTTCCCTTTAAATCCATTCGTTTGCCAGCTACTGTTCTGCATAACGAATAGTTATTTGAACAGTTATTTCATTAGTTTGCTCTACGAAGCATGCAGTTTGTTGAACATTTTTTTTTTTTTTTTTTAAATGTGTTCTAATCAATTTAGGATTTTTATCTGGCAGACAAAAATCATGAGAAAAATACCTTATACTTACATTAGCGCTATATCTAGGGACCAGAATATTATAGAGATGTTGAGACTAGGGCTGCAAATAACGATTATTTTGATTATCGATTAGTTGGCCAATAATTTCTTCGATTAATCTGCTAAGAAAGCTACATTTTTTTATTTTATTGCCTAAAAGCTACTTACACATTCTGGCTAAAGTTCTTCAAACAAACGTGCCAACCTGAATGCTATGAAAACATACAGTGCTTAACAATTTATTAGACCCCCTGTCATAATAAAGAGAAAACAAAATTTGTCAACAAATTGTTTAAATCTAAAACTGTTATTGTCATTTATTAGGCAAATAACAAACTGAAAAAGGCCTCCTGCCTTTCATAACAGCATGCATTCTTGCTGGCATTGTTTAGGTACTTTTTGACTGTAATTGGGTATCTGAAAAATTCATTGTTTCCTTCACTATTGCATTATTTTTTGATGAATTTTGTACTTAGAAATGCATTATTCAGTGCTGTAATTTGACACGACTGGTTGAAGTTGGGCGTGCACTGTGGGCAGATCCGACTAATCGATAATGAGAATCGTTGTCGATAATTTCCATTATCAATAATAATCGATTTTATCGATTAGTTGTTGCAGTCGTAGTTGAGAAAATATGCATCTACCAAGCAACCACTCAGCAATGTAGTTTAATTAAAACATTTAGCAATGCACTAAAAATTGAAATATTTTCGTTTGGAGATTCGTTTGTCAGCTAATTTTCTAATTAATGAATATTTAGTTGAAATGAGAAACTGTCATATGATTAACACTGTTTGTGCTACAAACCATGGAGTTTGAGAAAAGGTCTGCTTTTACTTTTCTAAACTATTGCATTTTCGTCTGGCGGACGAATCCCTTAGATTTACACTAGAGCTGTATCTAGGTACTAGAATGTCATAGAAGGATGGAGTGTTGTGGCTTTTTTGACTTGAGACAATACTTGGCCACCTAGCAACCATTTAGTAATGTAATTACAAAACAATTTAATAATGCACTCGTTTGCTCATTTGTTTGCCATCTACTTTTCTGCTTAATAAATATTGATTTCAAACAGAGCCATTTGATCTGATTAACAGTTTGTACTTCAAATAATGTAATTTGTTGAGAAAAGGTGCGTGTTTACTTTTGTAATCAATTGCACTTATGGTTGTCGTCTAGCAGACGAAAACTGGTGGAAAATCTGTTAGACTTACATTAGAGCTGTATCTAGGGGCAAGAATATCATAGAGACATGGAGTTGGAGTCTTTTGACTTGAGACAATACGCAACCATGAAAACACTTAAAAATAAAAAATATTGAGCAATGCACTAAAAACATAAATCCATTTGTTTGCAAGCTTTTGTTTGGTTTTCCGAGTATTTTTATTGAAACGAAACCGTTTCATTGGATTAACACAGTGTGCACTGTTAGCATGGATAATCCCTCAGATCATGTAGTTTAGGACAGAAAGTGTGCTTTTACTTTTCAAATCAGTTGCGCTTAAAATCTTTGTCTGGCAGACAAATGCAAAAATTAGCATAATTTCACATAATCCTCTTTATCACACCATAGCATGTCATAACCATTAATTAAGGCTTATCTTTGAATGAAATGTTTTTGACTAATATCAGTTAGTGAACGGTAACTTAATTTGAATGGCTCTCACTGTCTTTTGTTTTGTTTCATTCTAGGAGGTCCTGCAGACAGTGCCTAAGTTCTGCTTCCCATTTGACATCGAAAGGTAGGACGTCCTTCATGCTTCCGAAAATAAGTTAATCGATGAGTGAATTGGGAAAATGAGGATGTTTGTTTATCCAACACTCATTCACACACACACAATAGGCGGTCGTAAATAACTCACAGGGTGGAGACACACCTCATTTGCTTCTACTTCTGTTTCTAATGTCAGACCTTTCACTGAGAGGTCCGTAGATATAAAGCGCCTTTATAGAAATTAAGATCTCCACCCCCTGTAAACAATGTTTGTTTGCTTGTCTGTTCTAACTGGCATGATGGTAGACACGTCTCCTGAATAAATGTGTTCTTCTCACAGCGGTGTGTGTGTGTGTGTGTGTGTGTGCGTGTTGGCTTGTTTGCTCTTGGAAATGAAAAATGGAAAGCTCTGTTGTATAGTTTGTGTGCTGTGTGAGACGTTCACTTCCTTCCACCTAAAGCTTTGTTGCTGCCATCTAGTGGACATAAATTACACTGTCACCCTTGGTTTAATTCCTACAACCTTAAATGTAATGTAAATGAAATTAGTGAATGCATGGACATTTTTTTTACAGCCTGTTATTAGTAGCTTTTCTGAAATTGTATTACGATATGAGTAAATTTGGCTTTTGAATGAATGTGAAAATGCTCAAGTTACAGTCAACATCTAACACAGTGTTTCCATCAGATATAATTAAAGTTTATACTTTAATAATAAAGACTAATAACATTTCCCCCCCTCTCTGTTTTGTGGGCTGCAGAGTGTCCCAGACTCAGGTGGGCCAGAACTTCACATTTGTGCTCACAGACATTGAGAGCAAGCAGAGGTTTGGTTTCTGTCGGCTGACGTCTGGCGGAAGGGTCTGCATCTGTTTGCTCAGGTAAAAGATCTTTAGTGATGCTTTTTTTTATTAATTAATTGTATTGTTTTTATTTTGAATTGAATAATTTGCCAATTTGCATTTTGCATGAATTATGGGAGATTTCACTCTCATAATACACTAATTATATCACAGATAGATAGAAAGTTTAATGGATTGAAGAGGCATTTCTTGAAAAATGTCAGTTTTCCTGTTTTAAGGAAACAAATTCCAGATTGCTTCTAGATTCTGAAATCAAGGGATTTGAAGCAAACAATACTTTAATGAAATAATAATAATAAACAGAAAGCTCTTTTTGTTTGTTTTTGAGCTCATAATATGATGGCAAATGCTTTCATATTTTCAGTCTGAGCTGTTCCACTGAGAACGGAAAGCTGTAGATTGAAGACTCCGTGTTACATAAACGATAAACCAGTGTATTTAATAATACAAATACATTTAGTAATTCAGAGCAGCTCAGCTGGGAGAAATCACATTTTTTCCCTCTCCGTCTACATGGTATTGATGGACAATCGCAGGTTTATCATTGTCATGATGAGCTCCTGTCGAGATCTGTCCTCCTCCCACCCTGGCCAGGATGGCCTTTGTTTTGTGTGTGTGTGTGTGTGTGTGTTTCTCTCTTTCTCTCCCCTCGTTATTCAGGCACAGAGGCATGCCGGAGACGGTTCACCAATAATTATGCATGAAGCCCTGCTGCCAATTAGCAAGAGTCTCCCCTGTCCCTTTCACTGAGTTTTACATGCTAATTCATTTGACATATGATGTATAAAATTCATTATGCATTCTGAGTAGTTTGCATGACTTCCTTCATTCATAATAAGAAATGCATTCAAAGTTTTGTTCCTTTTTTTTTTCCTTTAAGACCTTAGGCTTCTTTTGTTTATGTCATCTATTTGGAAAGAGCATTGTCAAATGTAACAAAAGACCTAAAGAAAGTTTGTTTTTCTCGCCCCTTCTGTAGAAGGATAGGAAAAATTAATACTTGTATATATACGTATGTGTGTGTATGTGTATATATATATGTATGTATATATTAGTGCCGTCAAAATTAGCACGTTAACGCAGGCGATTCATTTGTTCAGTTTAACACGTAATTTTTTTTTAATGCCGTTAACGCAGAGGCGGGTCATAGCTGCTACTTCTGTCCCTTTTTTCTTGACAAGCAGTGCATTTATTCAGTCGCAGCAAGTCTTTACGACTACATCAAACAGGAGACGTTTCAGACGTGCGTCACGCGCCAGGCGCGAGATAAATGAGCGCGGAGAACGGTCCTGTACTCGTGGCGCATGCTCTTGCACGCACAAATGCGCCAGACGCGCTGTAGCTTTATCATTTCATATCAAAGCGCGAAATAAACTACGAGCATGCAATGTCGTGGTCAGTTAAGACATGAAGTTACCAAAAAGGCGATTAAAGCTGCCTTAAAACTGTTCATGCATGTAATGTGTTATGATTGAGTCACATTTAAGATCATGTCTCTGAAATGGTTTTCAAAACTGTCCTGGAGCAGCCCAGCACTGTCTCCTCATCTAACATACGTTTAGTAAGTAGTACTGTAAGTATTTATCTGTATTTAGTTTAGAATTTAGTGTTTGAGAACTTTATTCAATTTCTGTATATTTCTGCCGAGGGGGCACAGGTAGCTAAATATGACATTTATTATAATGGATTCATTAATACAATGAGTGAAGATTGTTTAAAGTTCACTTAAATTAGAAGTATTTTTAAAGCCTAATAAATGATAAAATGGATAGATCTTAATTATAATGTAAAGTTAAATGGCTATAGTCAATGGTTAAATATTAGGGGGACTTGTTTCTAGGGAAATCGGTATTAATTGGTATCAGTGATACTGGCCTTCAGTCATAATGATGACTTTACATATAAAAAATATACTGTCTTTATGTTGTTTGTACATTAATTTGAAGATTGAACGTGAAATTATTGCAATATAAAAGTATATTTAAAAACGTTAATGTTAGGTGGGTTTAATTGTGATTAATTTCAGGAAAATGTGCGATGAATTAGTTAATTAATATAATATATCTGTGTATGCATGCATGTATGTTGTATGTATGACGTTTGGCATGTTATATAAATATATATATATATATATATATTATATATATATTTGTTTTATATAACATGACAAACGTCATACATAAAAAAAATCAAGAGAAAATATATATATATATATTTTCTCTTGATTTTTTTAGATCTTTAAGAACATAAATAACTTTGTTAAAATAGTTTTTTCTTAATCACTCACATTTACACTCTCTACCAGAAAATAAAATAAAGTAATTAAAACAGTTTGTGTCCTTGTGATTGTTGAAGTGCTGGGACTGTAAAATTGTCACCTAAGCTTATGCGAGGAAGTTGCCTAATGAGAGGGACAGTTTTATGTGGACAGCCCTTTGTAGCTTTGCAGGTTTAGCCCAAGCCAAATAGGCCAGGGTTCCTTCAGGCCAAACCACTTCAAAAACACAAGCGTTCCGTTTTACCCCACCCTCGCCTCCATCCGGCCCTCGGACACTCTGAGTGCATAGCCTTCGGACATGTGCGAGACCCCAGATGAAACAGATCCCCGCTCTCTCGCACGCTCTCGCCCATTTATTTGATGGTTGGGACCCGACTTGGCGTCTTCCTCAGACAGCAGAGGTTTTCTTCAGTTAGTGGCCATTTAGCAATATTTCTTTCCCTCTGCTGAACATAAAACTCAGGAAAAGTCTGGATGTAATCGTATCTCATCTTGGGAAGGATACAAGGTGCAAGCTGACTTGCTTTTAAGCTCCTAAATACCTCCAATGATTTAGGATACATGTTGATTTAAGGGCCGATTGGATCCTACAAGCGTATAAGGCCGTGCATGGAGTTTAAAACTTCAAAATAAAAGCATAATATGCCTTAAAAATTATTTATAGTGGAATTTTGACATTTGAGACCACTAGTGAGATTTTCTTTTTCTAAATCAGTAAAAATGTTTTTTATTGTTTTTATTAAAATATATATATATATATATATATAATCAGAATACCCGTTTTAAAAATGAAAATAGTATGCTTCCCCTTTTGCATTAATGACAGCAGCACTTTTCATTTTGATTAGTGACTAGAAATAGTGAAGAATGTTTAATATATTATTAATTTTATTATATTTTTATGCCACAACGTGCTTTCTTTTTACATAAAAAAATATTTCCAGGTTTTAAATCTCTTATTTTCAGACCTATTGATCAAAAAGTAGATTCAAACCCAGCAGCTGTCTTGACAAAAGTTCCGTTTCGGCTCAGAAGTAGTACTCAAGTAGTTCACACTTAATTCTCGAAAACACAAATAAATCTTCTCTAATCATGTCATGACCTACGCATTCTCTCATTCACTGGTGGTCAGTTTCTGTCTTTTTCTGGCTATCAAACCCTTTGCTGGAGCTTATCTGATGCTTCTGGCTGTGGAAGCAAGGAGCTCGAGTTTGTTAGGGATTGCCAGTAAGCCACAGATAAGTTGGTTTACTCTCCGAATGCACACGGCGCTAGAGAACCTAAAAGGGTCGTTGAGATTGGCTCGTCTCAGCACAGTTCAGCATGATGAATGTTCCTCTATCAGAGGATTTGGCGAATACAAACACATTTTTACTTACTAGCTGTGAAGAGATTGAGCTGGGGTGCTGTGTTCCTCTCAGCCTATTTATAAAAAGTTAAAACAGGAAGAAAAATCATGTGCTTCTTCTGTATGACTTAAAATAAAAAAATGAACCGTGAAAAGTATTCTTCCCTGGATGTCTTTATAAACGCAAGCCTGCTGCTTATAGAGCGGTGATTTATTTGACTTTAAAACAAAAGATTAACATGCTCTCATTTAAGAGTATAATGAGTGTTTGTGCTCTCCAAGGCCTGCCGTGGATTTCTGACAAGGAGAGACTCCCGTTTAAATCCCCTTCACATGTGAAAAATGAAGGATTAGCATCCAGGAGCCTCGCATTTTAAACAGAGCGAGCGAGCGAGAGAGAAAGAGATAGCTAATGATTTTTCTTTGTTGTGCAATGCAGCTTGAGCAAGGTGTCGGTCGATTGCGATATTTCAAACAACACGTCATGCTTATCAAAACACGATCATTTTTTTTTCTCATCCATCTAGAAATTTGCATAGACACGTTTAATTTCGAATAGTGTGACCTGGTTTGCCAACGTCGCCGTGCACATCAAAATATTGGCATGTTAAGAGATGATTGTTTTAGGTTAATGGTCACCCAGACTTGAAAGTCTCATGCTTGAGCGCACGTCCCTGGGAACGCCGTACCACTGGCCCCTTATGGATTCGCAAATATGAAAATTTGCATTAGATACACTTAGTTGTGTTTTTTGTTGTCTGTTAATTCCAGTCTGCTGGAGAGCTCACTGACCCATGGAAGGATAAAGAGGGAAAAAAAGACTCGTGCTATGTGGTTCAACAGGGATTAGACGATAAGCTTGTTCTTCTTTCTTAAAAATTACTGCATCTATTAATTCAAGCTTCTTCTTTTGCCAATTAAAGTAATAAAGCCTTAGCGACAAACAAAAGTCAAAGCTCCGCGTTTGAAAAGAATAGCTGATGTAATCGCTCTCGGTTAAGTGTGAGATTTCAGACCGAGTAGAAATGCATGTTGTAATCACGCCTACATACCGGGAAAGAAAAAAGTCAGAGCCCGCTAGCAGGCCGCATTTTTTCACTAGATTGCATAACTAAATAAATGGTGTGTGTTCTTACAACCTTCAAGCCAAAACAACACATTGGCCGCGTTCCATCTTTAAAGGCCTGTCAACTTTGCCAAGATTCTGTCAGGCGGCAACGCACACAATGTTGCATACTCTTGGCTAGTCATTGTGCGATTAGTTAATACACATTAATAAGGTGTGAATCATTTTTTGTACTCCTGCTAGGAAATACATTTTTGGGAGAGAAAAAAACAAAAAACCGGGGACATATGTGGTACGACGATGAGGTTCAGGTTGTGCATCTGGGCGCAGCATGCTTGTAAACCATCCCATCTCTGGTTTATTACAGGCTACAGTGGACCACTCGTGTTTTTGTTGAAGAAACCAAATACTTTTATTTAGCCCGCTCCGTGGCTGGAATGTTTAAAATGCAAGCGTCAGCGAGTACAAAGAATGTGATAATAAGGTTCACTCTAGCCGAAAGTGCTCTAAAGCCCACCAGGTTAAAAGTCAAGGTGAGGAAGAAATCGGCTGCGGTGGATTCGAGAAAATGATATCCGCTCTTTTGAATAAGGGTACAGTGTTGTTTTATAGCTTTATCTTGTGAAGCGTTGTAATAAATTATTGTTTAATGCATTTTTCTTCTTCTTCTCTCTTTTTGACAGCTATCTCCCATGGTTTGAGATTTATTATAAGCTGCTAAATACCCTTGCAGACTACTTATCAAAACACCAGGTAAGTTAAGGGAAGTTTTCAACTTGTCTTCACATGAATGATGCACTCATACAGCACTTTATTGTGTATTGTTGTACACCCGAAGCACTTTACATGAGCACATTTACAATACACAAGAATAAAAAGATTTACAGAAAATTGCATTAAATCTTCAGTCGTTTAAAAGATAATTAATGTGATAATTTGTTTAATAACAGATTTATGAACAATTATGCACATTATCACATTTCATGCAGATTTTTTTTAAAACATGAGCTAGGTTAAAGTTGCACATTTCTAAAAATGGTTTTTTTATTTACACGAGAATATGCATTAAATGCTGCAATTTACACAAGAATTAATCGTTAATATCTTATTATAATTCTTCAATTATCACTTGATGCTAATTTTGAAATACTCGTACCCTTGGGAAAAAGAGCAAAGTGATAACACATAAGAATGTGTTTATGAAAGGTTAACAGAAATTTGCATTAAATTTGATCATTTATGAAAAAAAAAAATCATACATCCATTTTTAACTATATTATTGCTTTTAAAGCACATTTTTAAGGGACTTAGACATTTTAAAACGGCTAATTGTAAGTCTTCAACTTGCTCAATTAGCATATATATACATTGTTTTTCTTATATGCCAATCGAAATATTGCAATGTATGCAGAAATGGTTATACTGTTTACACAAATTTTCATTATATGCTAGGCACAGTTGGTTGGTTGCGCTTTGCTTTGCAGTGTTGTTGACATTTGACAGACCGAGCATCGAACAAAGTCAGTCTTACGATATACGGGAAAACAAATTGTCAGGAAATACACTCTGCCAAATCATGACAGTTTCACAGCAGTAGGAGACGAAGAAAAGTTTGAATTTTCAAAAAATATTACATAAGAAAAGAGTTAACATTTGAATATGTAAACAGATCAAACAGTAACTGTAAATATTTGTAACTGTATAAAACGTTTTCTCTGTGAGGTCACTGGCTGATTGCACCGTGCCGGACCCCTATTGAGCTAACGGCCAATGTCACAAATAGCATCGAAATTACCCACGCTCCTGCCATCCAGCCTGTGAGCCAAAAGTGCCACTGCAAAGCAAAACTTGAGTGTTTTGTTTTGTGTAAAGACAAAGGAAAAGAAAAACATCATCTATAATCCGTCTCAGCGAAACAGGCACAGTTGGTTGGTTGCGCTTTGCTTTGCAGTGTTGTTGACATTTAACAGACCAAGCATTGAACAGGAAGTCAGTCCTTGTGATATACGGGAAAACAAATTGTCAGGAAATACACTGTGCCAAATCATTTTTTTTCTAAAAGTTTCACAGCAGTAGGAGACGAAGAAAAATTTGAATTGGGAAAAGGGGTTGAATATATTAAGCTAACATCAAATGAAAAACAGAGTCTGCGTGGAGCAAGCGCTCGGAGTTTCTCTATCAGTCTGTTATCGTTCAGTTATGTGTAACGGAGCCGCTGAAAGAGAAGTGAGGAAGTCCAAGCCTTCTCTACACAAACAAATCATGGGCTGAGTACACTGGGAGTCACAGGGGTCGGGAATTAAGCCGGTGTCATCGACCCGTTCCATTGCCAAAAGTATGCCTTTTTAGTTTTTCCCTCATTCTTCAAATTGCATGTTGTTCATTATGTGTAGTACATTCTCTGTATTTTATTTAAGGCATTTAGCAGCTGCTTATTCAGTGCAACTTTCAAAGTCATTTAGCTTCATTTATGAGACTGTAGCGGTCAACAGATGGCAAAACTGCAATTCAGAAAGTTTTCTTTTGGGAAAAGAAGTGCTACTTGATACAAATAAACACAGTACACATAATACAAACACATAAAAAGCCTGTAGAATATGTTTCTAAGCAGTAGACAGTGTATTGTTTAACTGTGCGATTATTTATCTCCAAAAGACTTTACAAACATTTGGAAACAAAATTTGCATTAAATGCGAAAATCGATTTAGAAAGGAGTTACATTGTAAATGTACACATTCGCATTGTGTATGACGATTTTATGTCAATTTTTTTCTGGGGTACTGTTTATACAGACATTTGTGTTAAATGCAAATAATTATATTAGAACGAAAATGTTTACAAATTATTTGCTCAGAAATGTATATACAATTTTTATTTGAATTTGATTTGTATCAGATCATTTTAAATGAGTTGTTTTTGTGTTCAATTTAAACCGAAATTTGCATCATTTGAATAGTTTATACAAAAATATGAAATGTGACAGTTTCGTTTAAAAATGGGCCTTATTCATGCGAGAACAACAAATGTGTCTAAATAATTCAGAAAACAAATTATAAATGCAGAAATTTAAAATTCAAAAACAATTTAAAAATGTGTTGTGCCCAGTGTTTTTACAAACTATTTAGACATTTTCATTGAATGTCAATATAAGAATGTTTCAAGACTATTTTAAAAGAATAATAATGATAATGTGCATGTATGTATGTATGTATGTATTTATTTATTTGCTAGTGTTTTGCAGCAGAGTTAATGTAGTTAATTAGTAAGAATTGAAACAAGAAAACAAGAAAAACAATGTTGGTACTTGAAATAAACATTCAATGAAATAAAATATAAAAACGTATTTATGCTAATTGCCATGGCAACATTTCTCTTTTTAATTTAGTTTAACTTGATGTACTAAAATAACTATTACTTAATTATTATTTTTTTTCAGCTTATGAAGACTTATTTTAAAAGAATATATATATTTTTTAAATAAATAAATACAAATAAAATTATTGCTCAAATTGTATTGAACATTTTAAATATTACCAATAAGACCTGATAAAAAGTATATTATATTTTTATTTATTTTATTTAGTCATTTAGCAGACGCTTTTATCCAAAGCGACTTACAAATGTAGACATTATAAAAGCAAAAATAATATTTTTGTAATTTTCGTTCCCCCTTACAAAACTGTCCAAAACAACAACAACTGAACTCTAATATGCATAAATGAATTGTTTGAGTGAGTAAGAATGATCGGGTTGACTTTTGTCGTTGCATTCCGGATGAGGCGGCGTTGACTGACGAGGAAGGACAAGAGCGCTGAAAGTTTATGGCGAGGGTAAATTAAGTGTTTCCTCAGGCGTGTGAGCATCCAGGCTCTCGTGACAGCGGCGCGCGCACACACTCTCACACTCACACACACACACACACACACACACACACACACACAGGAAAGGGCAATCTAAATATGTGCCTAACTATTCGATGTCAGACTGCGTTTTAACGGCAACGGCACCGCTATTCTCCAGCAAGTTTGAGAGGGTAGATTGCACTCTTGTCATAAAAGCTCGTAAAAGCTCAGCGTTATAATCCTGAGGCCTGTTTTGTGGCAAAGCTTTTCTCCAATGGCTTCTTAAAGCCGCCCGCTCTGAGCAAGGACCTTTGGTTAATTACGAACAGCCAATGTTCGCCATAAATCATCCCTGGAATAATAAGCATCTGCCGTAGCCTAGCTTACCGTCTCTTAACCTCAGGATCGCTCATTAAATGTGTGTCAGTTGGATATATTTCTCTTCTGCAGACTGCTGTAGGAATACTTTATGCCGAGTGCTTTAAATCATTGAAGCGCTTTGCTGTTCCGTTGTTTTTCTTTCTTAATCCTTTGGTTGTGTTTTTTTCATTTGTTGGTTTTTCATATTTGTCTTTTTTTGTGCTCACAGGAAGACGACTTGAACGACATGTTGGAAACGCTGCACAACCACCCCGTGCCAAAGCCGAATACGCCAGTGAATCTGAGTGTGGTAGGTGCTGGGGAGGGCTGATGCTTTGTTTAGAAACAGAAGTGGGACCGCCGGCCTCTGGTTCTGATAGCAGACGCCGGACAGAGTTACACATGATCAACACTGCTGCGACTCATCAAACACAGCAGCAGCAACAACTGCCAGTCAATGACTATCTGTCCATCTCTCCATCTGGGGTGTGCGATATTGAAATAATTACGATAATTAGACGATATTTTTCTGCAGTTTTTGATATTCTTCATATTCTGTGTGGTCCGTTTTAAACATAAAACATTGAATACTGATATTTAAAAATGAAAATAGACTTTAAATTTGAAATTAAAACAGTCATTAGGTGGCAGAAAGTCACAGGTAATAAGAGAGTCATTGCGACTGAACCGAATCATTTAACGGTTGATTTATTCAGGAACGAAGCTCATGTTGCTCAGAGACGCAAAACAGTGCTGTACCTGTTTGGAATTATTTTTTTCGGTGAAATGGAGCAAAAACAGGCAATATGGTGTCTAAAACTTAAGTCTCTAAATATCAACTTATAGTTTATTTTTTTTATTTTAATAGACTGAATCATGCAGTGAAAGAACACACACTAAATGCACGCGTGCACTGTTTAACCCTCTTCATCGCCACGTAGGCTGCGTGCACTCCGTAATTGTTTTGTTTGTTTTTTGCAAAATACTCGATATTGTCAAATTGCACATTGTTAAAACAACAATTGCGATATTATCGCAGACGATATATATCGCACACCACTACTATCCGTCTGTCTGTCTGTCCGTCCGTCTGTCTGTCTGTCTGTCTGTCTGTCCGTCCGTCTGTCTGTCTGTCTGTCCGTCCGTCTGTCTGTCTGTCTGTCTGCTGTCTCCGTCTGTGCCTCCAGCTCTGTCTTTCCGTCTATGGCCGCATCCTGGTCTTATTGTCCGTTGTTTTTTATTTTGTCCGTCCGTCCGTCTGATTCGCTCTGTCTACGTCTGTCCGTCTGTCTGTCTGTCAAATATCGTCCGTCCGTCTGTCCGTCCGTCTGCTCATCTGTCCGTCCTTGTGCTCTGCCGTCTGTCTACATTCCGTCTGTTTTTCCGTCTGTCCGTCTGTCCGTCCGTCATCTGCTCAAGCTGTCTGTCTGTCTGTCTGTCTGTCTGTCTGTCGTTCGTCTTCTGTCTCCGTCTGTCTATCCGTCTATCCGTCCGTCTGTCATTTTATCGTCTGTCTGTCTGTCTGGATCCGTCATATAGTTATATCCGTCTGTCCGCCCGTCTGTCTGTCCCGTCTGTCTGTCTGGTCTGTAAAACGTCTGTCTGTCTGTCCGTCCGTCTGTCCGTCCGTCCGTCTGTCTGTCCGTCTGTCTGTCCGTCTGTCTGTCTGTCGGTCGGTCGGTCTATCTATCTGCCGTTCTATCTGTCTATTTATCTATCTGCCGTTCTATCTGTCTATTTATCTATCTGCCGTTCTATCTGTCTATTTATCTATCTGCCGTTCTATCTGTCTATTTATCTATCTGCCGTTCTATCTGTCTATTTATCTATCTGCCGTTCTATCTATCATCCGTTCTATCCATCTATCTGTCTGTAGTTCTATCTATCTGTCATTCTATCCATCTATCATCTATCGTTCTAGCCATTGTCCGTTCTATTGTTCTTTCTATTGTTCTATATGTTTTAGGGGGGAAGTCGTGTTAGAGAGTAATTGAAAGGTTGCGGGTTCGAGTCTCGGGCCGGCAGGAATTGTCGATGGGGTGAGTGAATGTACAGCGCTCTCTCCACCTTCAATACCACGACTGAGATGCCCTTGAGCAAGACATCGAACCCCCAACTGCTCCTCACTGCTCCGGGTGTGTGTTCACTGCTGTTTGTGTGTGTGTGTGTTCACTGATGTGTGTGTGTTCACTGCTGTGTGTGTGTGTTCACATGTTCAGCAGTGTGTGTGTGTGTGTGTGTTCACTGCTGTGTGTGTGTGTTCACTGCTGTGTGTGTGTGTGTGTGTGTTCACTGCTGTGTGTGTGTTCACTGCTGTGTGTGTGTTCACTGCTGTGTGTGTGTGTGTGTGTGTGTTCACTGCAGTGTGTGTGTGTGTTCACTGCTGTGTCTGTGTGTGTGTGTGTGTGTGTTCACTGCTGTGTGTGTGTTCACTGCTGTGTGTGTGTGTGTTCACTGCTGTGTGTGTGTGTTCACTGCTGTGTGTGTGTTCACTGCTGTGTGTGTTCACTGCTGTGTGTGTGTTCACTGCTGTGTGTGTGTGTTCACTGCGTGTGTGTGTGTGTGTGTGTTCACTGCTGTGTGTGTGTGTGTTCACTGCTGTGTGTGTGCACTTGGATGGGTTAATTGCAGAGCACAAATTCCGAGTATGGGTCACCACATATCACGTCACTTTCTATTGTTCTATCTATTGTTCTATCATTCTATTTATTGTTCTATCATTCTACTGTATCTATCATCATTCTGTTGTTCTATCTATTAATCATTTTATTTATCATTCTATTTATTAATCGTTCTTTCGTTCTTTCTATCCATTAATTCTGTTTTTCTCTGCATCTAATTTCATCCATCTGGTCATATTTTGCAGTCTATGTCAGTGTTTATTTTGTTATTGTTTTACAGTTTTCTATGTGTGTCTGTCTGTCTGATCTCTCCATCTCATCCATCTATATTTTTTCCTTCATTTCTGCAAGAGCAACCACTTACATTTAGCCAATGGGCAAGTAGTGCAGAATCCAGGAAGCAGACAGGTGGAGAGTGAATGTTCTGAAGGAAGAGGGATGAAAAGAAAGAGAGATAGAGAACAGGGCAGTTATGAAATTTGGAGCCGCTGACCTAATTGCATGGGAGACAGCTCTCCAATGTTGCCAAATAAACCAGCTCTATTCTTTTTTCAAAATATGGCCAAAAACCCATCCTGGGTCTTGTTGTCAGTGCTTTTTTTTAAACAATCAAACTTGGTAAATGATTCATGATCTTCCACTCTGCTGTATTCTCTTCAAATATCAAAAGTTTTTTTAATTAAAAGCAAACGGCAATTATGCTCAAGAAATCTCCTTGATGCTCTGCCCATTAGCCTACATTTATCTTTTTATTTAAATATGGATAACAAAATAAACACTGCACCCTTGAATATCCGCTCAAGAACATTGCAAACATAACCCAGTGAGTTTTTTTTCAAGCTGTAATATTTTAATATCATATTTTAATATCATGTTCTGACTGTCATTTTTATGTTTTTGTTCTTTACATTTACTGGATGTCCTATAGTTGTATGTTCATATAAATTAATTGTATTATTTATTTATTAATTAAGAAAACATATTTATTTTTCATACTACATTAAAGGAAGTTGACTCTAATGAACTTGACATCACTAGTTATAAAGCTTGCTGTTGCTCAGGATTAGTTATCAACAATTTGCCCTTAGCTTGTAATCTTAAAGCCCATCAGGTCATCCGAAGGGGTTTCTTGGGATTGTCTGTACCGTCTCCCAGCAGGTGGTGGTTCAGTAATCACCGTCAGGTTCCTCTTTAACTTCTCTGAAGTTAAAATGATTGGCAACATGAAATGTTTGTTCGCTGTTGGAATTTGGGAAGAGGGTCTTGGTGATAGGAGAGGTTTCCATCAACACTGTGTGGGCAGTGATGTTTAAATCCGATGTGTGTGTGTGTGTGGGGAGTGGTGTTGGGTGCAGGGTCTGGGATTCGGATCACACTACAGGGAGCAGCAGACGGAGCGCTATTTATTTTTATAAACATGGCTGCAAAGTGTTGGCCACCGCCGACTGGAACTGCAGTCCATGACATGGAGGGCTATCAGCTGCTCGGTATGGGAAAATAAACACATGTCAGCACATGAAGAAGAGAACTTGGTCAATCTGCATTATTGATATCTTCAAACTGTTTATATTTGTATGATTATAGCAAAAGCACTCTGGACACACGGAGTGCAGATAAATTGTTTCTGACATTGCACAGCACTTGGTTCGATTGCTGGAGTCATGTGATCACAGCATCCTAGATGAATATTTTAAAGCGTCTTTGAGTATTAGAGGATGCTAGTCGCATTTGTATTTGTTTGTGGAACATACACAAAGGCAGCAAAAGTTGAACCTATGTGTGGAGCAACAGATGGGTACTCTTTACACATGACGAATCACGACCCGGCCTTGGGAAAGAGCAGAGCACGCCACACAGGCAAACAGACGTGCTAAAGTTAGCAGGCAGCGTGGGATCTTTTCTTCGGAGCCTGTTTGATCCAGACATTAAACTTGCTCGCCTGTTCAAACGTACGCCTGGCAGACCCCTCTGATACTGTCAGAACAGAGCAGTTGGCTTTTGTACCTTAATAAAGACTTTTTCTTCGATGCGGGGAGCCTCCTCCGGTAGTGTCCACAGGAGATCGGCGTTTGTTGACTTCATGTATCTGTTGTCTGTATGATGTTAACAAGCGCATACATAGTTCACGCCGATCACGGTTTATTTATTGGTTGTGGAACAGACAATAAGTTGGAGGTTCTATAAACACCAAATACTGGAAGATTGTTTAATGGTGACCTTATCTTCATATTTTCTTGTCTGTTTTCTGCAGCATTCATACTTCATAGCTCCTGATATAATTGGACTCCCCACCATACCTGAAAGTGTGAGTATATTTAACCCAGACACAAATACAGAGGCCCCAAATTTAAGCCACACGTAATGTATGAGTGTCATTGCAGATCAACTGACTATTAGTGAAACAAAGCTTAAAACGGCAAATTAAAACAAACCAAGAATCAAAACAAAATCTAAAACAAAATATTAAGCAATATAAAGCATAAAAACAGAACATTAAAACGTATATGAAACAAAACAAAACATTTAAAAACAAACATGAACAAAACATCAAGCAAAGTGTAAAGTAAAACATGAAACGAAATCACAATATCAAACAAAATAAAACATAATTACTAATTAAACAAAACACAATAAATAAAATGAAAAACAAAACATGAGACAACATGTATATTGGAATTTGAATAAAATATTGAATGCAATGGCATTCAAAATGTGTAGGTGTGACTTGTTTAAATACCACTATTTCTCTAAATCAACCATATTTTTCCCTCCTTCTAGAGAAATTTAACAGAGTACTTTGTAGCAGTGGATGTGAACAACATGTTGCACCTCTACGCCAGCATGCTGCATGAGCGACGCATCATCATTACCTCAAGCAAGCTTAGCACTGTGAGTTTCTGCTGTCACTCTCATTTACACATCAGACTTGAAATATTAATATACATTGTTTTTAATACAATACATTTAAAATAAGTCTTTTGGGAACCACCAGGGTTATTTTTGTATATACAGAAACGTTTCACTATGCAGAATCATAGACATTGTTATGTAGATCTTATTACACTCCCTGCTCTCTAGGGTCTATGTATTGCCAACTACCTCACGATACAAGGCACATCATAATAAGTTATTTAGATGACCTGCTTCTCATTAATTAATCAGTAAGAAATAAAATATTTATACAATAATCTTAAACAACTCAAAAAAAATCAACTGTACACTGACTCAATTTCTCTGTTTTGGCATTTTTTGAGGTGTTTCTCTTTGGCTGAAGTCTGTTAGCTTTAAATTATCACTTATTGGATCCCTGACTCTTCCACATATTTTCTGTCTGGCTCTTCTTGCCTGAAAAAGGGAGTGGGCGCTTATCGCATGGGGCGGACGATGGTCCAAACTTTCACGACAGTTGGTGTAGAAGCGGCAAGTGATGTCATTCGCTCCCTATCTCTTTCCGATTCCCCCCCGGAGCAACTGCGGCACGCTCGCTGACAGTGCCGGAACCGAGGGGTTCCCTTTGGACCCTCTGGCTCCGGAGGAGGCTGTCGGAATGACCCTATCTGTGGAGTATTTCACTCCTCCGGGCTGCCGCCTTCATTCCGTGTGCTCACTGACACGAGGGGTTAGAATGTGCAAATCATTAGTCTCTTGAGTAAATTTTTTTTTGATCTCCCATAACTTGATTTACTGTTTTGCAAGATGGGAGCGTGAGTGACCTTGAGTTTATGAAACTAATATGCCAAAAGATTTACTATGAAGACTAGTGATATTAAGGTTCCACCTCAGCGAAGACTTTCATAAGAGCCTAGGGAGTTCCATGCAACCATAGGAAGACATGTATGGTCAATTTTGCAAAAAAATCGTAGACGCAAGTGTAGACATATGGCCAATTTCCTGAATTGTTCAGAGAGGGCATATGACAGTGGCCACGGTGTGGTCAGCCTACCGCTACTGTTTCTCCAGCGAGCCATCGGGATAAAGACAGAAGGAAAGAGGAAGAGAGCGAATGCATTATGCATGCTGCCAACGGACCCTGAGTGTTCGGGCCCCTATTGAACCTGCTGTGTCAGTCTAGCAGAACATGGCCACACACGTGCCTGTATTGGAAAGCAAAAGGATAAATCATGATCTAACAACAATGCATCAGTTGACTTATTGCTGTTTTGTGACCAGAGGTAAGGAGTACCACTGTTTTAAAACCATGTCGCAGGCTCCGGGAGCCAGCCGCCCATGCAGCCTTGTCATATTCCAGTATAATTGTGCTGCATCAGGATCCCTCTAACTAGTCAACTGGGAGGCCCTGGTGCGTTTCATCTGCGAGACCCCCTCGGCCGGCCCCGAGTCTTGACAGCCGCCTTCTCATCATGCTGTCAGTCGTATGCTAACAAGACCCGATCCCGTCTTGGCCTGTGGTGCTAGCCACTGAGGTTCCTTTCAGCCTCACACTCTCCGCTTATTTTACGCTCTACTCAGCAATGCCATCTTATTTTCGCTCCTTCTTCAAGCATCTCTCTTACCATACCTTTAATAGACATTTTATATTCCTCTGGCACTTCCTGTTCTCTTCTTTGTGGTATGGTGTGGCAGTGGGAGGTGGATTAGTGGTGTTTGGCGCCCTGCGCCCTACCTCTACCTTTTTTTTTTAATGCCACCTCCTTGTTAGCGATACACCTGTGTCGGCGCCCCGCTCGGAGCCGTGCGTTTGTCAACAGGAGGGGAGAGCGAGGCTTGGTAATTGGGAAACAAGGAGAGGGCCAGGGGAGAGAAGTCTCGCAGGTAGCAGGAGTCAGCGCAGACTGCGGTGCTGTCACCCTTGTCAGGGGGAATCGCACCTCTAGTCTCCAGTCTGCCCCAATCACAGATCACACTGTGAGCTTTGTTGTGCTTATCAAAGAACGGGACTTTTTTTTTTTTTTTTTGGTCTTTGTCTATTCTTGGAGAAGTTGCCATGGATATTTTTGAACCCCAGCTTCTTCCTAGATGTTGGGAATATGTTCGTCAACTTGTTTACATAGACCGGGTTTGCTGGAAAGGTGTTAAAAAGCATATCTTTATACTTCTTCTGTGGAAATATATCTCAGCAAGGCAAAATGGTACAAATGTACTCTTGGAGATGAGTGTGAATGTGGTTTGATTGTGAAGTGGTATGTTATGTGACTGTCACCTGATTGGGCAAATCCCAAGTTCACAGATCCAAGACAGCAAGATCCTTCATTTTCTTTTCCTCTCAATAGAAATGTGTTGGTCTATTTCAGGGCTTCTAGTGTGCTGCTTAGCAGTAAAAAATTGTTGCTGATCTTGTTAGAGTCTATACATTTTTGCCTTGTAATTTTTTTAATAAACAGGAGTTACATTTTGTATTTTTAACAAATTAGCTCAGCCTTGAGTGTCAGGATTTTTGTATATGTTCTTAAAGAAAATGGTATTTTTAATATAATATTTTTTGGTTGCACTTTATTTTACAGCATGAGCACTTGCATGTACTTATAGTGTATTTAGCTAAGAAAGTATTGGGTAATATAAGGTAACTACATGAATTAAGGTTATTTTAAAGGCCGGGACTCACCAAGCCATCTTCAAAGAACTAGCGGGAACAAAAGCTGACGGTGTTGTCGCCTCACGTCGACAGAGTCTGGATCAAAAAGCTGTGCTTGAACACACCACGCAGACTACAGCCGACTGCAAACTAGCAGGTACTCTCTGCACCTGGGTGAGAGGAATTAGCTGTCTATATCAGCAGCTATCGATAGTATATATATTCATTATTTACTTTACTTTTTAGTCATTTAGCAGACTCTTTTATCCAAAGCGACTTACAAATAAGAAATAGTTCTCACTCGTGCGCGACAGCCCCGACGCGGATTCAACATGCTGAATCGGGCAAACTGCTGCCAACGTGAGCTCAACAAGTGGAACACACCACACAAATTATCCCAACAGACATTGGTCGATATCTGACCGGCAGCTTGGTCTGTCCCGGGCATAAGGGGTAGGTTCAGGTTTAGTAGCTAGCTATTACCCAGAGCTAGTCTATCACTAGTAATTTGCATATGATAAACTTTTTTTTTTATATTTATCCTCAAAAATTGTATGTCGTAATGAAATTTAGCATTTGTTGGTTTTCATGTAAAAAAAACCTTTTCATGAAAGGATTGTTTCATGTGCTCTTTGGGATTCTTTAGACTGGCATTATTGGTTTTTGGGCCTATTATATTTCCAAAGACGGATCCCTTTGTATAATCGAGAAGACCCCACTTAACATGTCCCCAGCACATTCATTACCGCCTAATGGCAGCGGTAGCTCACAGGTCTCGGCAGGATCCAGCCCTGTATCCAAACAAACCATAATCAGCATTTGTACTTCTTCATTTAAAGGAATATCAAGCATACCTTGCCTTTTGTGGGCATTTGGCTTTCTTTTCATTTGGCATGTCTTCATCAATTATTCATAAGACTGCCAAATATTTTATTAGGAGCAGCACTCCAACAGTGCATTGTGGGTACAACTGGAGATTCAATGTCAGCGATACAGTTATTCTGAACTTTCTCTTTAATTGTCACAGAAAGGAGGTCATGAGTGATTTTATTGCATGCTGTGATGAATCCCTCATTTGTGAGCAAAACAGCTCGTGTGGGAAAAATATCAAGAGTTAATTTGTTTTTGAATTCCACCTTTTAATGTTTATCTACGTTTCGCTACCTCCTTTGCATGCACTCATCTTTGAAAGATGACGGCATGGCTTCACTTTCAAGTCAGGAATAAATCAAGCCAATTGGGCTTGTCTGCGGACAATTGTTGAATTAATTGGAATGCACCATTAGGCTTTTTTACCCATCTCTACATGGTACGGAAGGGTTCCCCTCTAAGAAACTAGACAACAGCCTGTTCGCACAGTCAAAGAAAAGTGTTTCTTTGCAGTGCGATAACCTCTCAGCATGATTCATTTATTGGACCTTGAGATAAAGGGATCTCGAACAGAACGGGTCTCAAAGCTTTGATATCAACCAAACTTCAGTTGGTGCGAAATGCTATAAATATTCATTTCTTTCTTCTAAATTGCCCGGATGAAATTAGATCTGTCACAACTAATGCTTTTCCTTTCATTTCAGAGAACTGCACAACACATTTGCATATGTTATAATGCACGGCACTAAATTACTGTTAATTAAAGCTGCGCTATTTCTTGACTCGATAGGTCACGTCTTATCCAGAGCGGTTGCGTTCGACCACAATGTCACAGAACTCAACAACAACAACACTCAACCAGCCTTACCCATCACGGACGCATACAGAAGTGATTCAGGATTAAAGCTGATCTCTTTGAAGCTAGCTGTTGTCCCATGGCCAAGCTTGGTTGGTTTCAGTGGTCAATTGTGGTATTGTGTGTGTCAGTGAGCAGGGGGGTCTCTTGATACTTCCAAGCCATGGTTCACACATTACTGGAAGCGCCAATTGTCAAGACCCCTCTTCCAGCCCCTACTCCCCATGGTATTCCAACAGCTCACAGTCTCTCTTGGCTAACTCATGTTTCATTCTTTGGCAATTTGCCCTAATGAAGTCCCAGAGGAGCCTTCAGACCTCTGTTCTTTTTCCATATTTAATCATGTTATTTTAATCATGAAGATGAGGAAGCTCCGGCGTGTGCGCGTGTGCCACACAGGTCATTACAACTGCTAGGTAGCCATGAGGGGGAATCAGGGTGTGGTGAGGGGTCACTTGGGTGTTCACTCATTAAACATCTACACCAGCATCGTAATTAAGTGCTCGCTTCTCGTAGAGTCTGATTATTTACTGTGTGTGTATAACAGTAATAAAGCATCATTAATTTTGTATCGCCGCGACACGTTTGACACCTTGTGCTTTGGTGTATTTTTAGGGCCTCGATTGATGCCCTGATTTTGGGTTTGAACCTGCGCATTTAACATCAAAAAACGTAAAACAAATGCCAATGTTCAATCGGCTTGTGATGTTAAGATAAAAAGAGTAACTGTCTAAAGCTGCCTGCTCTCCTGGTCCACAATAAATGCAATCCCCTTAAGCATAACGCATTAAACGGTGGCACATGAAGGAGCAATATGAGCTATGTCTTTTTTTTTTCTTGTCGTAGTTAACTGCATGCGTGCAAGGGTCCACCGCCATGCTCTACCCTATGCACTGGCAGCACATCTTCATCCCTGTACTTCCTCCTCACCTGCTGGATTACTGCTGGTAAGAGCCGTGCTCGTCTCACATACTTTCACAAACGTCTAATTTTTTATATCTCACTCAAGCTTGGGCTGTGCTGCTTTCTGTGCTTTAGAAAGAGCTTTTTTCTGAGCTGTAGGATTTTGTGCTTTATGCATTTTGAGTGAGTTTATCAAGCTTTTAAATGAATGTTTGCTTTGTATGTCTAGACGGAATTCACAGAAATAGTTTTCTGCGCTGATTACAGGGAAATCTGTGAAATTCTGTGGATTAGGGTCTGATGGTACCACATTCTGTGTCGGAACTATTATCATCTTAAGCCAAAATATTTAATAACGAGCAGATATTGGTAGCAGGATCTTTCAGCAGTTAGTTTTATGGAAATCTGTTGCTTTCTGCTTAATGACAGATATTGATGATATGTATTTTATATCATAAAACAGATACATAGATAAGTTGGAATAATTCATTTATTTGTTTATTTATTGTAGATTACATTTTTTAAATGTTCTATATACATCCATCCATTACACACAAAATATTTTGTATTTGTATTTACCATTTATAATTATTATAAGTATATACATTTATAAAGTGTGTGTGTGTGTGTGTGTATATTAATATATATGTAATTTGAATATGAATGACAATTTTAAATAAATAATTAATGTGTAAATGTAAATTTCCCTTCAAATAAAATACAATTCCCTTAAACTATACAAAAATATTTAAGTACAGGAAAATGAAAAGGTCAGACTTCTGTTAATCGGCCAAGCAGGTACATTCTCAAAATTCAGCCATACTTTAGGCCATTAATTGGCCTGGCCGATATATCGGTCCAAAAGTAACATGGAGCTTCTGAACATGCTGTACTACTTTCTGAAATACCCCTTATCCTAATGAATATCTTTCACCATGTCTGAGATCTTAAAGGGTTTATAAAGGACATGATTTATTAGCACTAATGCCACCACACCAGCATGCAATCTCCTTTTTTTTTTTTTTTACCCACCAGGAACATATACGGCTTGAGAGGCAGACTGATTTCCGTATGCTGACTGGTGGGCTAAAACCGTGACCACACTCTTAACTTACAGCCCTGCTCTATAGCTGCCAGAACACCCTATACCCTTAAATTGACAGACTTGTGCTGCCATGCTTGACACCAGAGCTCCTCAGAAAATATTTGTGGTCGTTGATATAAATGTAGCTTTAAGAGTAGCTCTGTTTTCCAGTCCAGCACAGACATCCGAATCGATTGATCATATTTGAGCTATCTAATTATAAAAAAAAAAGCATTATCATATTATAAGGCTGTGCATCGCTTATAATGAGCGTTATTAGAAATGATGGGTATTAGGCTGTCATAACAAAGTTACTCTCATGGACAACAATGATGTGACGGGGCTTACTCGGTGCATGTGAGTGCGCGTCTGCGTGTCAGCGTGCCTGCATGTCAGTTAAATCCGTGACCTTAACAGATGCAGCGAGGGAGACTGCAGCTTATTAGCCACATAACCTGATTGAGCGAGCACTGTAGCGGCTACCCAAACCTATCTAATTACACGGCCCTGCCTCGCCCTGCTCAAAGTGACGCTCGCCAATTACACTAATCACCTTCAGCGCTCAAAAGAGCTTGTTCCGGGAAACGCTATTAAAGTTTTGCTTTTGATGCTTATCAGTTTACAGCGATCCTCGTCTGTTATTATTTACTTCTGGTGTTCTATTTGTTCTTTGCTACTTTTTGGAATTATTAGTATTTTTTAAATGCAAGAAAGCATTTTTATGTTGCTAATGACTGTGGTTTGTCTTTGTTTCCAGTGCGCCCATGCCATATTTGGTCGGAGTTCATCTCAGCCTTTTAGAGGTACGTCACATAAATCCACTGTCAGTAGCCATTCATCATCCTTATTGTGTTTTACGAGACGTTTGATCAGAAGCACTACTGCTACCAGTCGCAGCTTTCTGTTATTACATAAACCATCGTTATTTATTTACTTTTTCACTCCGGGTCACTTAAAACCAGCTGTCCCTCTGGATTCAAACCATCTGAGATGCTAATAACACCCATCTACTTTGATGCATCATCGCAGAGCGTGGGGAAACCTACAAAAATTGACACCTTGGTTTTTTTGCTTTTCATCTCCCGGGCACCCATGAGAAATGAAAGAGCCGGAGAAACAAAGAGATGGTGCGTTCGGTTATTGAGAAATGGCATGTTGGTTGGAGGTAGACCTATAGCTTCACGCGCAGATCTGATAGCGCTGACAGTCGCGGCGGTGCTGGTGTTTATCACACGTTCGCCTGCTGACAGCCCCCCCCCCCCAACTCTCCCTTCCCAATCCGGCTGCACGTAATTAGACCAAATCAGCACACGGGCCGCCGTAGCAGCGACTGTCAAAAATGACAAACCAGAATTTTTTTTACACACTTGGCTGTTTCCCCCACCTGCACTGGAGGAATAATTATTGGATTTGTCGCCGCTACCGTGACTACCATTGTGTGGAAGCATTACACCGCTCAACACATTCAACGTGCCTGAATAGTTTTATTTTTTGGTTAGGAATTATTTATATATTTCATAGTTAAAATAGTTGCAACACTTGTCACATAAATACAAACGCATACAATGAAATAAAAATGTTTGTGTGTGTATATATACACACACACACACACATACATACATACACACACACACACATATATATATATATATATATGTGTGTGTGTATATATATATATATGTGTGTGTTGTGTGTATATATATATATATATATATATATTCATTCACACACACATGCTACACACAGACATTTATATATATATATATATATATATATATACACACACACACACACATATATATAGTGGGTTTTCTAAATTAATAATTGATGATTGATTTCAGTAATTCACATTTTTTTTACTTTTCAAGAATGAAAATGTGAACCTTTGTGGCTGCTTATATGAATTTAGAGTAGGATTGTTTTGTTTTAGAGAAAACAACTCAAAAGCTTCATCTGGTTTCATTTATGAGAATCTATTTTTTGCACTGTTAACGCAATCTATTTAAATCTTGTCTGCTTAGTCTTTACATATAGGTTTTGACATTGTTGAAGGAAAATAAATTAAATAATGTGCTCTGAATTTTTTTGTTTGGAATTTAACACTGAAAATGTATTTTATCCTCACAATGTTTTTATTCTGCAAAAATGTTAGTTTATAAAAATGCTTTAAGTAAACTACTGTTGAAAAGAGTATTTATATATCACATTCAGGCTATTAAAATGGTTACAGGAAATAGGAATAGGCAGGGCGGTGTGTAACAAAGTGTTCCGTTTTTAGAGAGTAAAAAGCAGATCCCTGGAGGATGTGGTCATTCTGAACGTGGACACAAACACCCTGGAAAGCCCCACAGACGACCTGCATCACCTGCCCAGTGACGTGGTGAGTGTCCCTAAACACACACACACACACACACACACACACACGCTTACCTAGAAATCTAAATGAAGACACACCATAGACTTCTACTGTTTTTGTATAGATGTCATTACCTAATTATTAATACAGTTATTTCTATAGAATGCTAAAGAATGAGGTGCATTTTTGTATAATTTTCTTTTTTTTTTTAAGTTTAATAAAACATTTCCAAATGAGGACATCCCTAGATGTTCCCAAAATTATGTTTGTCAAATATATATTTGACAACCTCCTTTTGTAGTTGAGCGAGTAAAATAATGCATGCATTTTATTTAAAACTAAATAGTTTTTAAACATATAACAAAAAATATATAAATTGAATATAAATATAAAAAATTACTTTGAGGATTTCCCCAAAGGGTAAGTTTCCCCTAATTTTGCTTAACTTTAAAACATAAAATTGTTCCCAAAAGTTAATAAAAGTAAACCTACACATACTTACATTACCGTTCTCACTGTTTTCTTTTGTTTTAAGCCCACTGTGCGCACACACACACACACCCACGCACAAGAACATGATTTTCATCATTTTCTCCCATTCTCGCTGTCTTTCTTTCACACATTTAAACAAACACTCTTTCTCTGGTCACAAGAACACACGCACCTCTGTCCTCTCATCATTAGCAGACTCAGCCGCGGATCCCCAAAAACCGTGCTCTGTAAACTTGCATCGTGACGTTAAACGGCTGTCGCAATTTGCCGGCCATCTCTGTGAATGTCAAACTTCTGCCTTCATCTCTGTTTTTTTTTTATATTTTCTTCTTTCTGCCTGCCCAGTGGCACATCTCTCTAGAAGTCCTGGATTTTCTGAAGGTACGGGGAAGAAGGGGGCCAATTATCAGATCCCGCTTATCTGCCACCTGCCAGCGCCTTCTCTCTTTAATTAATGTTTAGGTGGCACGGTCAGTGCAACAGGAAGTGCATCCAGCGTCGGGGTCAGAAACACGCCTGTCATCTGTCCTTTTGAACATGAAACATGTTTGTGTTTTTTTTTCGTTCTTTTTTTCTGTCCCACTGGGGGGTATTTTAGCACTCCTATATGACTCGGTGGATCCCGCTGCTGTCTGTCCAAGCAGAAAAAGCCAGCCTGTTCTGTTATGCCATCTCAGCACTGGCATCCCATTTGTAAATTAAATTGCAAACCGAGAGCGCCGTAAGAAAAAAAAAAAAGAGTCGGGTCTTTTGAATCTGACGGAGGGGAAAGAAAAAACCTCTTTGTCTTCGTAGCGTGATAAATTAAGTGGCAGCTCCATGTTTGCTTTGATCCTCTCGCGCAATGTTTCATTGACTAATGATAGAACGTATTCTGCATATCATGTTAAATTACCCCACCTGAATGTAAATGTCACCTACAATAATATATTTATCACAGCAAAAATTCATTTTTCTCTCCCTCTGGTTATCATACCTTTGGGGATATTAAAATTCATAACTCAAGGAATATGTTTAAATCGAGCAAAAGCTCTGAGTTTACTTTAATTAAATTGTCTGTCACATGGCATTTGTGCACACCGTAGTTTAAAAAAAGACAAGTTGATTCAATTTAATTAAATCAATTCATTTGATTCACTTTTTTCTTTGCATTATTTAAATGCACATTTATACATTTATTCTAGCCTCAAAAAAAATCGATGCATTTTACAACTATAAAGCAAATATAATATAACTGACCCTGGAGCGTTTCTTTTTTCTTTTCTTTCCTCCCAAGTGTTTTATTGATTCAAGCCGAACCTTTTGAGATTCATCTAATTAAGTGTTTGAAGGCTTTTTCTTAACCATGTGGACTTTATTATTCGGGAGTTCGACCACTAGACCCTCTCTCAGACGGGTCAGGGTGACAGTTGTCCTGAATTACCTGGTCCTTTTTCAGACGGGACCCTATGCTGTGCTCACCGCTGTCTGTCACTTAATGGCAGTATTTCCCAATTTCACATAATATTTTAGATTTATTGACTATTAGAAATGCTACCACGCCAGTAGCGATTCCGTTCGGTGCAAACCTACGTATTTTACAAATAGAGATAATAATTGAGAGGATGTGGCGAACGTTCGAGAGTGATTTCAAGCATGCCTTTTTATTAGAAACATCAGATGGGACGGGGTTGAAAGTCCACGGATTGTGTTTTTGGGTTGCGCTTTTAATCACTGCGCTTTTTGAAAGTGTCACACGAAGGTTCGAAATCAATTTGACACTTTAAATGTTACTTTTTAGTGTTGGTGAGTACAAAGTGACTTTGTGATCCAACGTATATATAAATATTGAAATAAAAATGCCTTTCATGCCTCACTGTATTTTTCTAACTAGATTTTCTTTGTTTTAGAAGATATTTGTTGCTGAATTTTTATAAATATTTAGGAGATTTTAATGACGGCTGGTTAAAAAAGCGAAAGAGAACAGAAATTATGTTAAAGGAGACTTTGCTCTCTCACAAATAAATGAAGGTGTTTTCCTCCTCCTTAAACATTGTGAAACTGTTTCTTATTGTTTTTTTATTCAATTATAATTGGATTTGGTAGCAGAGTATGGGGTGTTTACTTGTGCAGTCATTAAAACGCTCTAAAAATAGAAAATTATGAATCCATTGTGCTACCAAACAGCACTGGAGTCTTATTTGGATGCGATTCTCTGTGTTCACAGGTCCTGAGACGGTTTTGATAAAATATTCCTTTTGACTTTATTACTTTTGTTCGAGTTACACTAGATCTATTGTTTACTTTTCTTTGCCGCTCGTGTCATTCCGGTTGTCTCCCTTTTCGTCTCTTCCACACGACTTATATTTGTACTTCCTGCATTTGATCGTTTCCATTCTCAATCAACAGCGAAAATTTGAGTTTGCACACCCACTTCGTGTATGTTAAGCTACCAAATGAAGGTTAACAAATTAATCAGAGAGAGCGCAATATCCGCGCGCCTCCTCTGAGATCAGCCGGCGTGGTGTTTAATTGGGATTCGAGAGAAAACAAAAACAAGCACTACATCAGCTGACACACCAAACAATTACTGTTTGGGGAAAAGGGGAATGTTGCGTTCTTCAGCGCTCATTTTATTTTTTCAAACCCATTCTGGAGCCTCTTAAATGATCGGTTTGTTGGGCCGTTGTGTGCGGGACAGGTTGGGCTCATTTCCGGCCAGAGTGGGCTAATGCAGTGTCCAGCCCTCAAGACACTACAGTTATTGGTCTGTTGAATGAACAATAACTACTAGATAGGTGCTTTTTTACTTTAGACTCTAAAGGCGCAGTGTCAAACAGACTGAAATCAAATGCAAATGTTTTAAATATCATTCAAATGTACTTTACATTCAGACTTCTTAGCTTTTCAATGCATTCAAAAGTAATAAAAAATACATTTTAGGAGGGTTTAATATTTGTATTTTTGGCAGACTTGCTGTATATCTTCCACATGCCAAAATCGAATAACTTGAGCATTCAGCATGCTTATGTTAGCATATGAAGTAGCAGTGATTGATGGAGTAATTTGCTTTGTGAATGATAACCAGTGAACAGTGCTGAGTTGTCATTTGTATTACTGCTTCTTTCAGTTCAGTTCTTATGTATTTTGTAACTGTCTGATAAATGTCACATCATATTTGTGATCATATTTAGTTTATTTTTGATTAAATGTTAATTTTATATTAGGTTTGGCATGTTATTTTATATAATATGTTTTTTATTTTAAATGTTAGCTGTTTATTAAGTAAGAGACAATGTCCTTTATTTTATCAGAAAACATATATATATATATATATATATATATACATATATATTTAAAATATAAAATAACAATATAAAATTAAACTTTTTAAAAGACATAACAGGACGTTGTCTCTTACTTACTATACACTCACTGGCCACTTTATTAGGTACACCTTGCTAGTACCTGGTTGGACCCCCTTTTGTCTTCAGAACTGCCTTAATTCTTCGTGGCATAGATTCAACAAGGTGTTGGAAACATTCCTCAGAGATTTTGGTCCATATTGACATGATAGCATCACACAGTTGCTGCAGATTTGTTGGCTGCACATCCATGATGCGAATCTCCCGTTCCACCACATCCCAAAGGTGCTCTATTGGAGTGAGATCTGGTGATTGTGGAGGACATTTGAGTAAAGTAAACTCATTGTCATGTTCAAGAAACCAGTCTGAGATGATTTGAGCTTTGTGACATGATGCATTATCCTGCTGGAAGTAGTCATCAAAAAATGAGAACACTGTAGTCATAAAGGGATGGATATGGTCAGCAACAATACTCTGGTAGGCTGTGGTGTTTAAACGATACTCAATTGGTAGTAAGGGACCCAAAGTGTGCCAAGAAAATATCCCCCACACCATTACACCACCACCAGCCTGAACCATTGAGACAAGGCAGGATGGATCCATGCTTTCATGTTCTTTACGCCAAATTCTGACCCTACCATCTGAATGTTTCAGCAGAAATCGAGACTCATCAGACCAGACAACGTTTTTCCAATCTTCTATTGTCCAATTTTGTTGAGCCTGTGCCAATTTTAGCCTCTGTTTCATGTTCTTAACTGACAGGAGCGGCACCCGATGTGGTCTTCTGCTGCTGTAGTCCATCTGCTTCAGGGTTCAACATGTTGTGCATTCAGAGATGGTATTCTGCATATCTTGGTTGTAACGAGTGGTTATTTGAGTTACTGTTGCCTTTCTATCATCTCTAACCATTCTCCTCTGACCTCTGACATCAACAAGGCATTTTCTTCCACACAACTGCCGCTCACTGGATATTTTTTCTTTTTCGGACCATTCTCTGTAAACCCTAGAGATGGTTGTGCGTGAAAATCCCAGAAGATCAGCAGTTTTTGAAATACTCAGACCAGCCCGTCTGAAACCAACAACCATTCCATGTTCAAAGTCACTTAAATCCCCTTTCTTCCTCATTCTGATGCTCGGTTTTAACTTCAGAAAGTCGTCTTCACCACATCTAGATGCCTAAATGCATTGAGTTGCTGCCATGTGTTTGGCAGATTAGTAATTTGTGTTACCAAGCAATTGAACAGGTGTACCTAATAAAGTGGATGGTGAGTGGTGTGTGTATGTGTATATATATATATATATATATATATATATATATATATATATATATATATATATATATATACATACACACTTAAGTATAAAATACTGACCTGTATTTTATCAGAAATCTTTCAGCATTTTTTAATGATGTCTGATAAAATATTCTACTTTATAACAAGTTTTTTGTTTTATTTATTTTAAATGTATGTTGTATATTAAGACGACGACTCTGGCCTGCATTTTGTCAGCGTCCTTAAGCATTGCAGTTGAAATATGCTTTGTCTTTGTGTTTTTCTAAAAGGATGTGAATTCACTCAGCATGTACATATACTTTTCAGCCTAGTGCACATCAAAAGAAAGCAGAAGATTTTCATATCTATTTCTTTTTTCTTTGTAGTCCTCTAATTGCCTCCCAACGGCTTTCCATCCCTGGACAGAATCCTTAACAAAACATATTTTTCCCTCTGTCTTAAAAAGAAAGAAAGAAGTCTTTCAGCCGTACTCCGAAAAGGGTCACAATGTAACCGGACAATATCGTGAGCTAATTTATTTGCATAATTAAATCATTGTAACTCGTCATTTCGTAAATGCTTTTCTTTTCAAATTTTTATAAATTCTTGTGTATTTTAGTTCATTTTTTCAAGCTGCTCTTAATTTTTATTTCTCTCTTACAATTTTAAGTAATAATATTAAAAAATGACAGTTTTTTTGTAATATGTACAATTCACTGTAAACAGTCAGGCTGAAAAATCCATCAGATCTGTGTTCATAAGCCTGGCAGAAGAAGTGTTAAATATATGTGTAAGGGTAAGCTTGTGTGCAGCGACTGTCTACGGCTTGTCCAGTTCAATGAATTAAAATCCCTTGACCATAAACAGCTCCGCTCTCTAGGAGGGCCGGTGCATTTGTGTGCACGTGTGTGCGTGTGTGTGTGTGTGTGTGTGTGTGTGTGTGTGTGTGTGTGTGCGAGCGAGCGACTGAGCATCTCAGAAGTGGTGTTCTGTTGAAACTCGGGTGTATAATAGAAGCCCACCATAGAGCAGATCTCCATGGTATCATCCTTTAGAGCAGGAGACAGTGATGCACCTGCTAATTATCATCTCCAGCTGGTGAGTTAAATGGAGATCTGTTTCCAGGGCCACCTCTGACCCCGTGCTCTTTACTTGACGCACTTCAAACCCTGTTGGGGAGTCCATGCAGTAGAGTTTAATGAGGCCCTGTGTTTGCCCTCCGCGGGCTCGGCGAGTCAGAGGCTGCACTTTCATCCTCAGCCATCCTCGCTTGATGTAAATTGAAAAGATCACAGCTATGGGGAGAAGACCTATAGTGGAAAGGCCTCTCTGCATAGATTATGAATATCATAACTCAACATAACTCCCCCCCCCCCATTCTCCCTCGCTACCCACCTCTTACAATAGTTATAATTGGACCCAATGGGGGAGTCTCCCTTTGATCAGATCATAGGCTGAATGACTTTACACTAAAAAATGTCACTGCCAAATAGGTTTATCACCTGTAGAGCTAAGCTCCCCTCTGATGCCCCCCGCTCACATCTCGTTAACGTTACTGAAAGTCTACTGGTTAATTAGTCTGACTGATCAATTATTGGCCACGCTTGTGCCGCCCAATTATTAAATTGAAGTTTGTCATCGGAATTGTGTTTGAATTTGTATGTCAGGAATCGATTGGCTGGTTTGTGAAATATTGACAGAGGGCAAATCGAAGTATAATGTACAGTAATAAATGATGTAAGCTTATTTAAAAATATATTTAATTATTTGAATAATATGCACTTAAGATTGTAGAATATATTTAAATGATTATATAATTAAGTTTTATATATATATATATATATATATATAGCTTTTTTGATAACATATGTAATTTAGATATATAAATTAAATAATTATTAATTCAAAGGGGTCATATGATGTTTTTTTAAAGATCATCATTTTGTGTTTTTGGTGTAACAGAATATATAGACATGCTTTATTGTTCAAAAACACATTATTTTTCAAATACTGTACATTATTGTATGTCCTCAAACGCTTCGTTTTCTACAAAGTCCCTCATTCCTACAAGCACAGTCTGCTCTGATTGGCAAACTGGCACAGTGCATTGTGATTGGCCGAACACCACAAGCCACATCGGAAATGTAACGCCCCTTTCCATAATGGCTAGCTTCACCTTTCAAATTTAAAGTAAAGACAGTTAATAATGTCCTTAATTTTACCATCAGTTCAAGCCCAAGAGGGGAACAGTCGCTTGACAGACACAGATTGATGAAGCTCGTATGTGTTTGCAAACAATCTGTGATTAAGACGATTTCTGCCGGGCTGTGATGTGACCCTGTCTCTCGCTCTCTTTCTCTCACATACACACACACACAAGCACGCTGCAAAACTCCACATTTGAACAGTCAATAGCAACTACTTAAAGTAATAACAAAACATACAGTCGCTGATTCAGAAGAGCCAGTTTGTCATAGCAAAGGTTCTCGAAACGGTCGTCCATAAAATGCGTTCATGTGAATCAGAATGAGCTTTATTGGCAGGTATGTTTACACATACAAGGAATTTGTTTTCGTGACAGAAGCTACCGCAGTGCAACAGAATGACAGTGACAAAACAAAACACAGATAATAAAAAGAAGAATTAAAAAGAACAAGTAAATAAGGAGTAACAATTTACAAATTTACAATTGTATGTACAAGTATATAACAATAAACAGTTTTGTATCAACATATATATTATGTGCAATTGAAGTTTAGACTAAATATGTGTTAGATAAATAAGTGTATAAATAGTGTGTGTACCATAATTATTGTCAAGTGTTCATGAGATGGATTGCCTGAGGGAAGAAACGGTTTGTTTCTGTGTCTGGTCGTTCTGGTGCTCAGAGCTCTGTAGCGTCGACCAAACGGCAACAGTTCAAAGAGAGAGTGTGCTGGATGTGAGGGGTCCAGATTGATTTCAGCCCTTTTGCTTACTCTGGATAAATACAGTTCTTGGAGAGTGGAGAGGGTTGTACCAATGATTCGCTCAGCAGTCCGGACTACCCTCCATAGTCTTTTGTGGTCAGATTTGGTAGCTGAGTTAAACCAGGCAGTTATTGACGTTCAGAGGATGGATTCAATGATGGCAGAGTAGAACTGTATCAGCAGCTCCTGTGACAGGTTGAACTTACTCAGCTGGCAAAGGAAGTACAGTCTAAATGTGATTGTCCCACTTCAGGTCCTGAGAGAGGGTGGTGCCCAGGAACCTGAATGACTCCACTGCAGTCACAGTGCTGTTCATGATGGTGAGTGGAGGGAGAGCAGGGGGGTTTTCCTGAAGTCCACGATCATCTCCACTGTTTTGAGCATGTTTAGCTCCAAGTTGTTAAGACTGCACCAGACAGCCAGCTCCTTAACCTCCTGTCTGTAAGCAGACCCGTAACCGTCCTGAATGAGGCCGATCAGAGTGGTGTCGTCTGCAAACTTCAGGAGCTTGACAGAGGGGACTTTAGATGTGCAATCGTTGGTGTACAGGGAGAAGATCAGTGGGGAGAGAACACAGCCCTGAAGAGCTCCAGTGCTGATCATACGGGTGCTGGATGTGTATTTTCCCAGCCTCACTACCTGCTGCCTGTCTGTCAGGAAGCTGTTGATCCACTGACAGATGGAGGTGGGCATGGAGAGCGGAGTTAATTTGGAAAGTTAATTTGATAATATCTGGGTTGTGCTGTTCTGTTGTAAGTAGTCTTAATGATTCCTAAATGCATCTGCTTTCGTAAGGCCAAATAAAGTGCTTTTGCTTTCGCCTAGAAACACACAGCTTCTCAGGATGACTGCTTCAACACTACTAAAACCACGACTTCTTTCTTTGCATGAACATTTGGGCTGCATTACGCAAATATTTCCACATCGTGATGCAGATACGTGGGGGTGTGTTTGAATGAGGCGTTTAGGGGGGCATGGCAGAGTCTTATCTTTTATAAAGAATATCTCTTTGGTTTTGAGACTTTAGTCTTTGCAACTTCAGGGATCTCATATATGTACAAACGGCTTGTAGCAGTCCAAAGAGAAAAACTTGAAATCGCATCATATGACCCCTTTAATCTTTATTTAAGAGTTTTAGAAAGTGTAAATACTGTACAGAAAGAAATTATTTGTTTTCTTCATTATGTATTAATTTAACTTTTATATAATATGTCATTTAATATATGTAATATGCATTTAGGATTGTAGAATATATTTAAGTGATGGATGGATAGATATTTTAAACTTTTGTAAAATGTAATATGGAAATTAAATAATTATTTTGTATGTTTTTAGAAAATATTTATTCTCTCTTTCTATATATTTTAAATAATGTAGAAAATATTGAATGTATAAATATTTAAGAGTTTAAGTGATATTTGAATTACTACTTATATTTTGATTTGTTACACAGAACATGTATGCATGTTATATAGAACTATTACAAATATTCTGTATATTTTTATTTAAATCTAGTGCAATTTAAATACACATTAAACATTATTATTATTAATAATAATAAATATCAAATAGTAATTCTTATTGTATATATTATAATTATTTAAATCTCGCTAAAATCTTAATTATATTATTGAAGATTTGAAGTCAGATTTAAATGACTGTTTTTATTTTATGGATACGACAGAACTTAAAAAAAGTGTAATAATTAAAAAAAGTAACAAAGACATGAAAAAACGAATGTAATTTAAATATAATGTAAATATTCAAATAAATTAATATTTGTAAAGACATAAAAAGATATAAACTGAAATCGAAAATGCAAAACGGAAATATTGAAGACGTTCTTGTGTACAACTTTTGTTTTATCTCTTATTTGCCCACTGGGTATGCTGCGTATTCTCCTGAGTGAGAGTGGCATTTTGCTTTCTTTGATTCTTCAAAAATGAAGACTGTTTAACGGATTGTTTGGGGAGAGCAAGAGAAGTGAGGGGAAATAAGTCAGCGCATCAACATGAAATATTAATATGGCGCCAACTTTACATAAACATAAAAGCACTTAGCCAGTGTGAATATGGAGATGACACTTGTTAATTTAGCGCCGCTAAACTTCCTATTTGATGCTTCTGAGTATTTGCCACATCAGCTCAGGGATGCTGTGAAAAAGAGACACATCCCAATAGAGACAAATAGAACAAAAGACAACAAAAATGAAATTCATCCTATATAGAAGCTTGTGAACAGCCTGAATGCAAAACCTCTTTCCACAAGGGTCAGTGAAGATTCATCCAGGTTGTTTTCTTGCGTTCCTAAATCAAACTGTCTCTTGGTATTCAGCCAATCACCTAAACACTTTCGTTTATGCTCCTCACTTGATCTTCCCTAATGAAGGAAGCTAAACCGGTTATTGATATGCACGCTGCTCGTTGTGTAAATGAATTGCCAGCAGATGGTTATGAGCGCCGCAGCATACGTAATCAATTTGGTTAACCTTACATTACCTGGATCAAGCACCGCTTCATGGTTCATCCCCATGTGTTTGTGCACCGCTGTGTCTCATGACAGGCTTGGATGATTCGATACAGAAGGCTTGGGAGTATGGGAAAATCTGAAGGGGACGTGCAATTCAGATGCTTTTCCTTGATTATTCTATCTAGTTCCGGGATGTGCAACTAGCCCACAGTGTTTTTTAGTACGGCCCTGCTGGATCATATTAGACACGGATGATTAATATTAAAACATTTGAAAATTAAGTCATGTAAAGATTGCTTTCAGTTTATCTATGGTTAGTAAGATCTCCAACCAGGAGAGGTCGCTAGTTTCCAGCCGCTCCCCATATTAATTTCAGCGCAGTAGGACGTGCACTCTAATGCAAACATTCACTAACATTAGCAAATAATACATGAAAACTGACCATGAAAACAGGATTTTCCTGTCAAGATGGTAAACAGATTATCTTTTTAGCAAGTTCAAGGGGATACCCATATGTTTGGAAATCTGTATTTTTATTTAAATCGCCATCACACCACTGCGCACAAACAACGGGGACGCCAGAGTTGCACTTGCATCAAATTTCAAAGGTAAATAGTAAACCTTTTGCCAAATGCATGTCGAAAATGTTTGCACTGAACTGTGGATTCTTAGGGGGTTCCTGTTAAGGGTTTCCGCGAGTCCTCAGTTTGATTGTTTAAATTTAAAGTCCGCTTGAACCGGAAGTTTGTGACTGTATTTACTTTCGTATTGTGACGTATTTCTGGGAGAAACAGAATATTGAATGAGGAAAATAGAGGGCATGGCTTGTTATTACTACAGCGAACTGATTGGATGTAGTAAAGTAGGCGTGTCATTCAGAAATGAACAATGGCAGTTGGAGGGGCGTGGTTAATGATGTCACGCTCATGCCCAAGCCGTCAAACTGATGTCATCAGAGAAGGCCCATCATTTTAGAGGGAGGAGCATTTTCAGATTTGGATTAAAGATTATGAAGGCAAACACATTTTTTTGTGGATTGACTTGCATGGATGAATTTTTCACCACAAAAATAGCAATGTGCGCTAACAAAATAAATATAGTCCATTTTGATTTCACGGCACGCAGACTTTAAGGCCATTAAAAACTCTTAAATGGTACAAAAAGTCTTAATAATAAATGGTCTTAAATTTGGGGACAGAAAGACAAGAATTCCTATGTTAATTAATATGTCGATTAAACTTCAAAAGGCTATGATTTCACTGAATAAATATGAGTGCTGCTTGTTTCAACGTAGGTAATGTGCGGTTACAGGGGAAACTGTTATATTCTGCCGTTCCGAAATTGAAACCTGCTGGCAGAGAACGAATGAGCTTTTTCAATAAGCCCATCTGCTATTTTTAAATGTGAACCAGTGGATCGACAAGAAGCTAATGCTATAAAAAAATCTAAACAATTAAGATGTATGTAATTTAATATAATAATTGTTTAAATTAATATAATAATTATACTTACGACTCATTACTTTTCATAAAAATGGTTTAAAGACTGAAATGTAAAGTTTAGGTCTTAAAAAGGTCTTTACATGTCTTACATTTGATTAAATAAAAATCCTGCAGATACCCAGTTATACTATTTGGAGTAAAAAAAAAATGTATAAGCCCTTTTTAACGGTCCACTAGGTTGTTTTTAGAATGTTCTGTAGGCTGCTACTGTACATTTGTTTGTTGCAAATTTACAGACAATGCAATTCGGTTTACATTGGCTTGTTGGGGTAATATTGCTGTGAACTGACAACAAAGTTTCCCTTCTGAATTAGCACAACTGCACACGTTTCATAGTCAATAATATATTTAAAAAAAATACATTATTCTTTGATTTCCTTCAATAAAAAGGCAATTAAGTAAGACGTTGTAAAAGGTGTGTAGACGTGGATTAGTAATCTGGCCTCTTGGTATAAATGAGAAAGAATTCTGGCCCTCGTCACTATCAAAGTTGCCCATCCCTGATCTAGTTCATGAATAAAGTTTTTTCAAAAACGTTCTCTTTGGGTCATGCCATTTGACATATGACAACATGAACTAACCTTTGCTCTCTCTAATTTTATACTATTTTCCGCAAATGTTTTAATGACTCTAAAAATGTCAAGTGCTTTTAACATCAAATAAATGAAACACTTTACTGTATTTTTCTCCCTGAGTCATTTTGAGCTAACTTGATTTAACATATTTATTTATATTTTGACATTTTGCATCATAAATATCTCAATGTTCTCTTGGGTCATTCCATTTGACATATGACAACATGATGAGGAGTGAGAACCGGAAGGGCATAAGTTATATTTCTGGTGAAATGGGGATTCATATATATAGATTATAAAATATAAGCTCTTAAGGAGCTCTTTCTACTGGCAAAAGTACTGTCATCCATGCGTGTGCAAATGATTATTATAAACAATTGATATCAGTACACAAAGTCAGATCAAACTATGGTAAAAAACAAAACAATTGGCTCTCCTGTAAAGTTGGTGAAATGTCACAAACGCCTTTCTGGTTCTCTCCCCAATTCCCTGTTTTAAGATTTTCTTGTCACGTGACAAAATGTTTTCTGTGCAGTTATACCACAATTATAAATATATATGCATATTTAATTTTCTCTTATGGGTCAAATAAGTTCACATTTTGAATGTACTGTTTTTATGCTATTTATTTTTTTTATGTCAAGTGATTTTAAGATTTAATAACTTTGTATTAATAAAGCCATTCATAAACTATAATATTTTTATTTATTATTATAACCAATCCCCCCCCCCCCCAAACAAAATATTATTACAATTTTGTTATGAAAGTCTTGGTGTTTTCTTTAGGTTATGCTATTTGATAAATGACTAAATGAACTAACCTCTGCCAAATTTTAGTATTATTATTATTTTATTAACTTTTTTAGTGAGACTGTGTTCTTCCACCTTTTTATCTTAAGCCCCACAAAAATACAAGAAAAAAAAGAATTCAGAAAACCAAAAACATGTTCAGTACCAAAGTCTAAGCAGCGAGTGGCAGAATAACGGTAGATTGTATACCATGAAATAATGGAAGTATATTTATGTTGAGAGATTTTGAAAGTATCTGGTGTACGAGGCAAAAATCAGCAAAGGGTACGAGAGCCCAAGATTCCCTGCCAAAGTCATTTTGCTCTCCGGCCCTGCACCCCTGCACACGGCACCATTGCTTCAATTAACAGAGCAGCAGGTGTTCTTCAGAGATAGAAGGCTTTTCTTTATTTCTTTCTCTCTTTTTTAGGGTGGGGGATGACCTGTAAATGTGACACTTCACACTCTGAATGGGTTTGCTTGTTCCTCCACCTATTTCAGAGGTGTTAATTTAACTCTCTCTCTTTCTCTCTTGCAGGTCTCCAGTCTGAAGAGTAAGCTGAAAAAGCAGTCGACTGCTACAGGCAGCGGGGTGGCTCGGGCCTTTCTGCACGCTCAGGCTGCGCTGTTTGGCTCCTATCGAGACGCCCTGAGATATAAACCTGTAAGACTGTCGCTCTTCGCTTCAAGTCACCTTATGATGCTAAATATCACCTTATCATCACATTATCAACACGATGTATAGTCTTGATACATAATATAATAATTGCCATCCTGTGAGGCTTTTTAGTGCAAAAAAGTATTTTATTTGTATTTTCATGTTGAATATTTCAGATAAGCCTACTAAGAAGTGGCCGATTATTTTTTGTTGTTGAGTCAAAGGCATTTCAAACCACAGAAAGGCTGAAAGAAAGGGGAAAAACAGGTGCAGGGAAAGGTGGGCCTGTCTGCTTAGCCGAAATGTCAGATGTTATAAAGCCCGGACAGTCTCTTTGAAGTCTCAGGCCCTTCGTGGTCTTTTCAGACCCTCTAAACTCCTGAAATGTGCCTCTCGGTTTGGTGAGTGGCGATGAGGAAAACAAAGTGCGCTCTCTGTTTGTCAAATGTGGCCATCTTTGTTTTCAAGGCAGAGAGTAATTGGTTTGTGTAGACCCACAGAGCGAAGATACATTATTGATGTTTCAGCAGTTGTGCACCGCTAGAAAAAAATATACACACGCACGAAGTCAAGTCTGTGCAACTCTTAGCCTTCAAAGCGCTGCCTCAATTGAGCACATTGTCTGCAAATCTACATGGAATTACTGCTGTTTTTATTCCTTTTTTTATTGAAGACCCTCAGTCATGCCACTTTCATTTGCTTCGCCTTTGCTTTAAAACACAAACTCAAATACGGAGCGTTCTTTTGACAGTTGGCCCTATAGCTCATTAGGATTCTGAGAAGTCAAACAATTGAAGATCAGCCTTTGTGCTGCTTTATTTTGATTTAATATTTCACTTTGTTCTTACTGAGACCAGAAAACCACCCTTCTGTCTTTGAATTTACAGTATTGCACTGCTATTTAGCTGAAAACCTTGCATTAGTTGCAATCCTTTATCATAAAATCTGTAATTTATGCATGCATCTGAAATGCGATCGCGGTATTTGATTTTACACATCCAGCATTACTGTCATGTTCTGCGATAATGGCTTTTCTTCTGTGTGCTGCATTCCTGAAGAGGTTCCTCCGTTTGCAACGAATCATCTGTGTGAAATACCCCTCTGCTTTACGGAGCCCATATGCTTTCCCATCAGCGCCTTAGCAGAACGCCAACATCTGAGCTGTAAATGAAACAATGCAGGGAAATCATAATTAGCTCCCATGCAAGAGTCGGCAATCATGGACTTATATAGGTCACTGTAGTGCGATGCCTCATGGGGCTCTTTTGTTATTGACCCCCAAGCACCAGAAGCGATTGTAACAAATGCGTAGGTCAGACCGGTTTTAAGCCACACCATTCATCTGCTGTGAAAGGGAATTATACAAATGTATAATTGGATTATAATTAGAACAAATTGAAACTCGTTCGTTCTGTTAAATTACATGTAATCACACTCAATTCAATGGGATAATTTAAGAAGGAATGGTTTTATGAATATAGCATGTTATTAGTAAAACCATTTTATAATTAATAATAAATTATTCATTTTAAAAATTATATTTCAATAATTTATTTAAATGCAACAATTTATGTAACAATGGAATCTACATAGGAACAGACAAATGTCTGTGAAAACTTCTTACATAAATAGATGCATTCAATGGAACAATGCAATACTACAGTTCACAGTTCAACAAAGTTGTGTGGAAATTGTTCTCAAAACCATTCTTGCATTAAAAAAATGTGCATCCACAGTGACAGTACAGTGCAATCTGTATAAGAGTAGTTTGAATAGTTAGCAAACAACGAGATTGAATTTTTGTAAAAACTGTTCATTAACAATTGTAACATTTATATTTATATTTTGTACAACTTATATAAAAATAGCTTACAGTAATTGGAAGAACACATTACTGAAAAAAATTACAACCAATTCTTACATGGTTGCTTTCAACGCGACAATACAATAAAATTTGCACACGAAAGGATTTATGAAGAAATCACATTGTTTGCAAGCCCACAGGATCTCAAATCTTTTCCCATTGACGCACACAGACTATTTAGTGTGGGCTCCCAACAAGCTTTTGTTCTCTCCCGGCAACTATTTTTTTGTCTTCCGTTCATGCGACTCGGGGAGAAATTGAAATGATGTAATTGATGGCAACGGGTGATGATGATAAACAAGCAAGCGCAGTCAAACAAAACATCTGTCTGTGAGTCTCGGATGAAGCAGCACCATTTGCAGCTGTTTTAGCCAATAGCGGACTGTCTATAGTCATTAAAGCGAGCTTTCTCGTCCCCAGGGAGAGCCAATCACCTTCTGCGAGAAGAGCTTCGCGGCACACCGCTCCAGCACCATGAGAAGTTTCCTTGAGATGGCCGTGAACCTGCAACTCTTCAAGCAGGTAGAGTGGAAACAAGTGGAAGCAGTTTTCCGCCTCAAACATTAATTACTTTGCAATGTTCCTGTTTTGGGCTTTTTTTTTTAAATATATATATAAATACGCCTTCAACATATTGCACAGTAACTCTTAGGGAATCTTGCTTACACTTGAACCAGCACTCCCTCCTGCTCTATTTATAGCCATGATATCCTTTCCTTCCCCCTCTGCTAAAGTCTTAATTTATACCCGGAACGAGCTCATTTAATCACATCTCTGTCTTGATGCACCATCCGCCTAACGTTCTCTCCAAAACCCAGATAGTGACCAGCAGTTCAAAGACATCTCCACCTCCCGCCCGTGCAGTAGCTCCGGGAGAGGCCTTATCTCCAACTTGGCTGTACTGCAAAAGGCCAGCACTGCTGTGCCCTGTTCTGACCATGAACCACATCCGCTTGGAGGCCAGCCCTGCCTAGAAACGAGTAAAGGCTGGCTGCCAAGAGATTGCGGGGGAAGTCTGTCAACGACGACCTGCTTTCTGTCTCCTAACCCCCCCCCTCCACGTCTTCCAGCGCCTGATGCTAACTTACAATCACCCTGCCAACGAGAGAGAGAGCTCGCAGCGCTCTGGCATCTCCCTATTTCCCTATCTGCACAGGTCCGGTTAACCGGTTCTTCCTCCAGACTCTCATCACTACCCCCTCGACACCTTCAGACACAGTGCTTTTGTTTTTTTCAATGCAGCGTAGTTGCATTCAGCAAATTTAGTTGCTTGGAAACGTTTCCCCAGCTAGCAATGCTGCCTTTTGTTCATGTCATAATTGAACGTGAAGATCACAAAGCTTTTATAACACATTAAATACAAGAAGTGGAAGAAATGTGCTTTGACTAGACCCGTTTGGCGATCCCATTTTTTGAGCGCAAACTGTGTGCAGAAGAGTTACTATGAATTCCCCCGTCATTTGAGGTGTAACATAAAGCTAACCTAATAATAATAATAATAATAACAACATAATCATTCATTGAACTTGGGTGAGCAGCATTGGAGCCTACTCTTTATTGCTATGGATCATTATAATTGTTGCACAAGCGTAAAACTGTTGCTGCCGGATCTCGATGACTGAAAATCACATTGAGTCCTACTTTATATTAGATGGGCTTAACTACTATGTACTTGCATTTAAATGAATCATTTGCTACAATGCAATACGTGTAATTAAATCTGCATCTAATTTCTGAAATTGCATTTATAATTAAACTGTTGTCCCATCCCTTACACTTTAACTCCCCTTTAAACCTACCCATCCCACCTAACCTTTCCCGTATCCCCAACCCATAAAGAAAGACCACCTAACCTGTGCTTGATGCAAACTCTACTGAATCCAATTAAAAAGCCATACCATCCTCTATTAAAGATGTAACTGCTCACCACTGGCGCATGGTGCCACATTCGACAATGGATGACTATAAGCCAACATTGGCTGGGAAGATGTGGAAAGAACTTATAACTTCATTCACTAATATAGTTTTATACATTTACAATGCATTTACCCTGAACATACCATTTTGCAACATTAATATAACATTAAAAATAAAAAGAGCCATTTAAGAAAACAATCAACAATAACTCCATCATCAAGGATTTGTTCCTAGATACTAGATATATCTTTAAATATCCCCCAACACAATCAGATAGGTAGGAGCAGTGTCCAATTAATGGGACAAGAGTGTCTGTAACCAGATACTGAAGGATAAGGTTTCGGATAGGTGTTAATTTGACCTGATCATGTGCTGTAATTGGGCTGAAGGGTGGCTGAGGCTAAACCCTCATCACTCATTAAAGAGACTGTAATGAAGTTACCCTGTAGCAGAGTCCAATGAAAGGTGCTGACCCCTAGAGATGTCCTTACCCTGATACTGGGACACCTGAGACCTGTTCTGGCCCATTGCTACTACAGTGGGCCCATTAAATGAATGTTTTCAAAAATCAAGAAGCACATGTGACTTGTGAGAGATGAAGAGATAGATAGAGAGAGAAGCATACACTCTTAGAAATAAAGTTTCTGTATTGGCACCAGTGGTTATATGAAGAACCTTGAACATTTTCAAACGCAGAAAAGGGACTTTATAGTTGAAAAAGTTTCTTTAGATTTTTTCAATGTTCCTCAAAATGGTTCTTTTTATTAACTGTTTACTGAAAGGTTATTTGGGGAACCAAAAATGGTTCTTCTATGGCATCACTGCAAAAACACCCCTTTGGAACCTTTATTTTTAAGAGTGTATAAGCATTTCAATGTATATTTGATATGAAATACGTGATATACAGTATTTCTAATCTAAACATTTTATACAAATACATATGTGGTTGTGTTGCTAAAATATAAAAATAACTGTTTTAATGCATAAATACAAGTGTTTGTGTTGTACTTGTTATTAGATGTTGAGCAAAACAAAGCATTTTCAAATGCATTTATTATTTAATACATTTTGTATTATTTAAATACATATTTTAAATTTAATCATAATGTATAAATAGTACATCACATAGCTGTATGAATGTTTGACTACAGGTAAACTGCTGATCCTTTATGTATTCCTTGATTACTTTTATCCTTTAAGTTGTTTTTTTTTTAGTTTGTGAACCCACATAAACAAAATAAATAGAGGTAATGTAAAAAGATGTTTACAACTTACCCATAATTTATTGTTCATATGGCATTGTTCAAATTATTAAGGTGCTCTGTTTCTTTTTGCTTTAATATCTTTATATAATGATTTATTGTTAATCCTAATATCTTTAATATATCTATTATGTATCTGTTGTATACTTAATCAATACATTTATTTTATATCCTTAAAATACAAAAAAAATATTTATCAAACATATTCAATACAAGTTTCCACATCCTTCCATAAATGAAGTTACCTATATTACCCTGGGAGCCAATACTCAAGTGGGCTGGCCTTTTTATTTACTTTTAAATGCACTATTCAGATTGTGTTCATATTTTATATATTTAAAACCTAGTTATCTATTATTTATTTTCCTTTGTATACTAGTTATAATTATAACTAGTTTCAAATAACGTTTATTTTCATACTTTTGAAAATAAAACCTCTTAGGCCTAGTTTTAATAGGCATATTTATTAGATCCCTTTTATGTCGTGCACGTGACAAGAGAGGAAATTAAAGTTCCCAAAAGGCATTGCTCGCACAACATTCTCCCCTGCCATGTTAATCCATCACCTGATGTAGATTACACAGTGACCACGTCTGGGGCAGTCTAGATGGAATTGTTTTGGTGTTGTTCTCCATCCCCCTTCTTCTTTAATAACCTGTGATACTTTAATTTATGACGGCAGTTCATTGAAGGCAGACTGGCCAAATTAAACGCAGGAAGGGGCTTTACAGACGTCTATGAAGAGGAGATCACAGAGGGGCGCTTCTGTAGAAGTGAGTGCCACCTCTCCATCTTTCAATGAGTGAAAACACACTTGTATGACTTTACTCTCAGGAAACAGTTGTGCAGTGAACAATTTTAATAGAAGTAGCCAAAAATGAAATGAGCTTGCTTCTGTGAAAATAAGAACTATTGAAGAAGGTCCATACTGCTCTTTTCCATACAAATAAAGCACAAGTGAGCAGTTGTCAAGCTCTGAAATGAAAAAAGCTCCAATAAGAGGGATTTTATTTTGAAATTATTCAAAATATTTTTTAGCAAACAAAGTAGCTGTATCACCAAGTCGTAGATTTGTTTTCCTTTATTTAAAAGTTGTCAGATTCCTCCTAAACGTTATGTATAATCTTTCACTATGATAAAAATAAGGAATCATATTTCTGAATGTACACACACTGCTATTCAAAAGATTGGGCTTGTCGTCTCTTAAGCTCACAAGGCTGCATTTGTTTGATTAAAAATAGTAGTATTGTGAAATTATTGCAATATAATTTGTTTTTTAGTTTATTCCTGTGATTGTAAAGCTGCATTTCACCGTTCATTTTCATATGACCCTTCATCAATTATTCTAATATGCCGATTTGGTGCTAAAAATATATTATTTTCAATGTAGTGCAATATTCTTTGAATAGAAATGTAAAAAGACAACATTTATTGAAATCTTACTGACTCCAACCTTTCATAATATATCTTGTTTATTTTTCAGAAAAATATTTATTCTGAATTGAATATTAACACTCCCATGCGGCACTGTTTTTTAGGTAATTCGAGGTCTTATCAGCAGTGGATTCACTCCAAGATGGTAAGCAGCAGGCAATTATTTGTTTTTCTGCTCATAATGTTAATGTGTATTTCGGCTGAATAATTAAGCCCAAAGCAGCTCCGCGGTGTTGTTATTTCCTGTTGGTTATAAGGTGATGAAACGTATCCAGTTGAGTGAATTGCTTGAAAGTGCAGATGCGATGCCAGGGAAGATGGTGAAAACTGTGGCGTGGGACAGTTAAGATGTTGAGACAGGCTTGATATGATGTGACAGCCAGTCATCAGAGATGACACGAGACTTCTGGCAGGAAACACAGCCATTACTCGATAGATTGAACAAAAGAAAAGCCCTCTTTTCTTCTCTCCTTCCTTCTGCTGTCTTCCTCTCACCTCTTTCCGCGCTGTCTCTCGCGCCTGTTTTCTTTTTGACTGTCTCTTTGCGTTCTCTCCCTCCCTTCTATCCGTCAGCCGGAGCCGAATTAGTTCTCTGGAGTGCCTTTTTCAAAAGGTTTTGTGTAAAGTTCACATCCTCTGACTGACACAAATCCATAAGAAAGGGCCGCGGTGTCATCATGTCGGTCAAGGTTTTGGGATGTAAACTCGGCAGCATTCGGCGCACTTCAGAGGTGTAGCGTGTTAGCCTTGCAGCATTCATCTGGTAAAGACCGATGTAACGAGAGATGAAATCAGACAAGAACAAGAATGAGAGCGTCACTCTCTGGTGCCACACTCGTATAACGGAACTAAACCTGGTTAATAGTTAGTTTTAATGGCAAAGAGGTTTCTCATTGCTTTGGGGCAAAACAAATGTTTTGACTTGAGGAACAAGGTGTTTATTCAGCCGTTAATGATTTGTGACAGTAAATGTGTTTATTTTATGTGAGATGTATTCCGCAAAACTCTTACAGAAAATGCTGGCACGTTCTGTGGAAATGCATGTATTATGAGCAGTGTTGGGGGTGACGCATTACAAGTAACGCGAGTTATGTAATAATATTACTTTAGTAGTTCTAGACTAAATGTGAATGTGTATTAATTCATCTCACTCGCAAAATACAGATTCAGTATTGATCAAAATGAATTAAAACCGTGAAATACAAACTCAGATTATGACGCAAACCTGCAAGAATTAAATATGTTAAAAACACAAATGTTTCTAATCTCATTTTACTTACCAATGTTTTTGCTGCTGACCTTTGATGATCCAGTTCAACCATATTAATACGCAAAAATGACTTTAGATAATCTAACAAGAGTGTTGAACCTTCTTTTTCTGTGTTCTACTGTACAGACGTGATTTACTCTTCCTTCAGCCAGAGGTTTATTCATTACACTTTTTGGTGTGGAAGGGCTTTTACATTTGCTATAAATACAACTCCTTGTATTAAAAACAAACAATCAAGCCCTGCTCATATTTAAAAAGTATCGTGAAAGTAATGCAAAAGTAACGTAACGCATTACTTTCCATAATAAAAGTAACATAATTAGTTACTTTTTTAGGGAGTAACACAATATTGAAATGCATAACTGTTCTCTTCTCCACAGCGGCAGAGGGCAAAACCGGTTGTGAAAAACCTTCAGATGGTAAGTTCACAGTGGAAAGGGTGTTTTAACTGGATTTAACAAAAAACTACTCCATTATATTTGCTGTTATCAAATGTGGGATTACAGTATTGTGCTCTATTCTCCCTCAAGTCATTCCAAAACTGTTTTGCTTTTCATCTGTGGTATATAAAATATAATTTGTTGTATATTATAACATATACTGTGATATATAGTGTTTTTGCCCATACAATGGAATTAAATATGTACCAATGTTGTTTGGTTTCCAGTGTTTAAAATACCTTTTTCTGTGCGTGTTCCATTAACCTGATTTGTATAACCTTATTAATTAGTGTTCCAGTTGCTATAAAATGACTCTGATATCTTGCATGTCCCTGGAGCAATCAGAATTGTGTGTCTTTGGTCAATTTTGAAATTTTGGTTAACACAATATTTGGAATATGTGAAAGTGGCCTAAATTAAGCGATTCACCAAACTTAATGCTCACCGAACATGCAATGCTATTGATAAGAACTGGATAGATAATTCGGTTTGAATTAATGTTGATTAAGTTATTGTGTAGAAGTACTAAGTCTAAATATGCAGTCACATTAACGAAATGTAGTCAAAATTTTGCCTAAATTCTATCAGAATTTTGCCAAAAATTTACTTGAAATCTATCAGAAATTTGCCCAAAATTAAATGACCGTTAAAAGTCCCTTTCGAACCATGCAGCTTTCTTTGGGTCAACCCGATGAATCTGTAGGACTAAATCGAACACGAGTGGAATCTGAGTAGGGACCTTCTTTGCTCTCTAGCAAATTATTGAAATGACTGGATTTCGCTTGTTAAATTTTGCCAGACAATGGTAAATGTGACCACAGCCTAAGACTATAGATATACAGAGACAGTTCACTCCTGTTACTTATAAATGGGAGAAATGGCCAAATGCAGTATAGCGGAATATGCCCCGCCTCCTAATTGAAAGAACTAATCGGCAATCGCTGATTAGTAAAGTTATCACGGCACTGCAGTGGCCGTTAGAAACGCTGGTTCCCATAGAATAGTAATTGAATTGTGAGTTCAGCAAGCCGTTTTTGACATTTCGGGATTCACCTATTCATTTAGATAGGACTTGTCTATCTAATGCCTGAAATACCTGGCTGGAGGCGTTGCAAATATGGCTGCCGAGTGAACAAACTTTCATTGAATGATTATGACTAAATAAAATGAAATTACTAAATTAAATGATTTTCCCTACTTATGTGCAACATAAAAGATATTGTGAAAAATGTTGGGAACCAAACAACCTTGGAGACCTTTTCCTTTCATTGTATGGGAAAAAAAACACAAAGACATTTATTAGAATATGTACTATTATGTTTCACAGAAGAAAAAGTCAGAAGTTGAAATAACATGAGGGTGAATAAATAATGGCCGAATTTTCATTTTCAATCACGTTGATGTGATTGACTTCTCCAATATTTGTTTTTTACATTTCATTGTTGTTATGAATTGATTTTCCCAAATGTTTTAGTTCAGCTATTGAGTAGCTTTTCTCTCTCTTTTAAAAGGCCAAAGATCATGCGAAACGGAAAATACGCGGCATGAAGGACAAGATTACACAAAAGGTGAGTTATTCAGAGTTCTCATCCTGTCAGAACCGTACATTTAGTGCGATCGAAAGCATCTACGATCCCCAGAAATGCTGTCTGGATAGGCAGCTCACGTCTCTCACATTCACACTCATACAGGCTCATGCACACACACTATTTAAGATGGATCACGTGACTTCACCAACGGCTCGCGCTCAGGGTTTTAAATGGCTTGTGAAACCTGCTTAGTGCTTTGTTCAGGAGTGTACATTTCTAACAAGTGCGCCTCTGGGCTGTCATGTCAACCCCCTCCCCAGCACCACCTTTCATATTTTTTGCATATTTCATCAGTGAGCGAGTGATTTCTTCAAAGCTAATGTAACGAGATGTATGTTTCCATAACACTGATTTCTTTGATAAAGCAATTGTGGCATGAACTGTCAGGCCAGGAGCTGGGAAATGCGGCCCAGAGGAGATGAGACCTCTCACAGTTGATACGCTGCTGCTGTCTGCTCGGCTTCAGCTAAATCAAAACAGATTTGAACAAGACGGCGTTCAAATGAGTCTGTGTTATTGGGTGTGCCTGCATTCGTATAAATAATCATGCGGTACAAGGCTCAAATGAGCTTGTAGCATAGCAAATTGCACACAATAAAACTGGGTAAAAGTGTTGTGTGATTTTCAGCAGGATGCTTAAACGAGGAAAGGTTTTGTCACATTACGAACATTTTTCCAAAAATGATCAATGCGTGAAGCACAGCATTTGTAGAGAAGTCACTTTTAACTTTAAATAAAAAATGGATCAAATCTCACTGGACTGGATTTCGGCCACAAAATTTCACAGAGAAAACGTAAATGTTACCGCACCTTAATGAAAAATTAATTTCCAAAAAAATATCTTCTGAGAAATTGAGAAATAATAACACAAAATACTTAATATTCTTAATATTGACTCATTATTTCTCAATGTCCTTCTCTTTTTTTACTCTAAGCAAGATGCTGAAGTGAGGAAATGTCTGGGCACATTAGAGAAATCTCAATACGTTTTAAGAGACATTTCATAGGCTAAAAATGCCCATTGTCAATAGTTTTCTCTTGGTGAAAGCAAAACAAATTAGTGTGACTGAGTGAAATCTTCATAGGGAACTTTTTTTAAATCATGTGAAGCACCAACTCATGCGAATTCCTATTGAAATGTTTCTTTTGAAAGATTTTGCCACATAGCATTGATAAATGTGATTGCACCTTAAAGGGATAGTTCACCCAAAAATAAAAAAATTGTCATCATTTACTCATATCCTCATGTCGTTCCAAAAAAGAAACGAGTCTCTTATGTTGAACATATAAGAAGATATTTTGAAGTATGCTGGTAATCAAACAGCTGATGGTTCCTATTGACTTCTATACGATTTATTTCCCTGCTACAGAAGACAATGGGGACCAACAACTGACCAACAAAATCTTCTTTTGTGTTCAGTATATGAAAGAAACTTATACAGGTTTGGGTGATTTTTGGGTGAAATATTCCTTTAAGAAATGACAAAATCTAATGTTTTCTAGTAACACACACTGGCAAATTGTGCATGATAAAAATGAGCATGTATTATGAGATATATGAGATTCCCTCTCTTTTTTTGTTTTAGTTTTTTGTTTCTCTGGAGTACTTAAGTGGAGGAAAGGTCCGGTCACATAGAGAAATTTCACTGGCATAAAAGACCCATTGTCAGTTGTGTCAGTAGTGAATTCTGCGTAGATAGCTACTTAACTGTCACACTAATTATTATCGAAATGATCGGGTTTTGCCCACAAATTTTCGTAACCTTATACAATGGCAAAAAAAAAAGAATTCTTCTGTTGAACTTAAAATTTTTAAAGATTGTAAAGAAGATACATTGACATTTTCACCCAATAAAACTGGGTACATATGAAAGTACTATGCATGATTTCAGTTTCCCTCTTTCTTTTTGCCTCTCAACAGGACGCTGAAGAGGAGGAAAACCCGTACTGTGCAGGTTCTCCCACCAGCACAAAAAGCCTCTCACCCAGGAGACTTCAGAGGAAAGAGGTGAGCACGTACACACACACACACACACACAGGGAAAGGGGTTCACGGACAGTCCGTCTCCTGAAAGAAGCGCCCATTTGCACACCAGTAAGTCCGAGCCGACGTGGGACGGCTTGATTGACAGCTGTGGCTAAAGCGTCCGTGTGTAGTGTGTGTCTTGCGTGTGCGATGCAGTGATGTGTTGCCAAGCCCAGGCAGGGAAGCGGTGAGCCCCCCATAGACGCAGGAGGTGGCCTGGATTCATACTATTCACTGGCCTGCCTCCATTTCCAACTGAAGTAGGCCGCAGTTGTTTCATAAAACCAGTTTTTGGACTAGGAACGAGGATGCGGCTTTGATGTATCAATAACTTTTGTTAGGTAAAAAGACTATATCCTACACTTTCTCTAGCATATAAAACCTATTTTAGTGTTTCATGACCATTTTTTCATCCTCTATCTGGCCCGGTTAAATTAAGGCTTTTTCATGTGACTGTAGCTTTAAGATCTATATTTAAATGAGCTCAGTTTTGATTGGAAGAGAGATCGGACCCCTGAACTTAAATATACTGGTGTAGTTCATACTGAATAGGCATGTCATATATAGATGTGTCAGTGTTTCCCACAGGATTTTGTGAGACTTGTGGCAGCAGGTGATGTCACATATTAATTTGCATATTCATGGCGTCATTGCATCAAGTTTGCATTCAGACGACTATATGCAGTGGTTTTGGCTATATTACTTTTGTCTCATTCCGCGCACTGCCTGCGTCTAAAGTAACAAACTATGCGCATATTAACAGACGAATTATGTTCGTATTTAAAGTCGGCTGCGTTACGGCCAGCTGAACGCTCTGCCGCTCGCTGCTCAGAACAGACACAGAGAGAGGCGACACTGCGCCAGGAGTCAGACCTAGCGCTTGCGGGGCAGTACTGGAGACATCTTCCAACTGAACGATAGCTAAGGTTTTTTCAAAAAAGTCACTAGGTTTGTCAGTATGTCCCTGTTATGGAAAAAAGCCGCCAGAATGTTCTGGAAGTTGCTAAATATAGTGCTAAAGTCACACTTGTGTGTGAGAGACGCGAGAGCTGATGGCAGCGGGTGGTGGATATTGCTGTGACCCGCCAAGGTAAAGTCTATGTGTGGAAAACACTGGATGTGTTGAGAAAACTGCTGTTTTTCATGCTATATGGCCATTAAGCATTTTATTTAAGCTTAATAAATTGCGTACTAGTTATAGCTGAGCAGATGTAGGTTTCATTCACCCTAACATACCTTTTATCCCTAAAAGGTCAAACACACACGCACCTTCCTATTCTGTCCCTCATACTGACACCTATAACCATGAGTCCATGTGCCCAGGAACTCCCATGATGCCCTTGCTGCATCGATCTGCCCTCTTCTTCAACCTTACTTGCACACTCTCTCTTCCTCTCACTCACTATATACACAGCCAAACTAAAACGTATTCAGACAGATATATTTTGTGATTTTTTTTACTAGTAGGTGCAAGACACTATAGTTAATTTATGTAAGTGAGGATAGCTAAATAAAGTGAACTGTGACATATTTTATCCAAAAAACTTCATACAGTGGACTACCAGTAAAATGTATAAAATATTAGGGCCAAAATGATTCAGATACATTTACCTGACCATGTTTTGCTTGTTTTTTCTTTAATTGTAAAGTACTTGGTAGTAGCCGTTGTGCTTACATGAAACAAAATGTACTTACCATGTAACTAAGTAGTGGAACAGCCTGTACTTACAGTTTGTAATTATGTAGATGTAATAAGCAGCTCCTGTTACACATGTAACAGACTGAGTCTGTTACACAGCTACTTGTACACTTAAGTAGCTTATTCCTGTGTACTTACATTTATCATTACATCAAATAAAGCCTGCAACATATTTGTAGCAATCTTTTGTTACATAAGTAGCTGTGTAACAGACTCAGTCTGTTACATATGTGTTACAGTAGCTGCCTATTACATCTCCATTACAACACTGTGCATCTCCATTTCTACAACTATGGGTTGGGCCACGGGTCAACAGAGTGTGTGTGTGTGTGTGTGTGTTGTGTGTTTTGTGTTGTGTGTGTGTGTGTGTGTGGAGCTGTGACAAAATTTTTCCAGCTCCATACCAATTCACACATTCATTAGCAGTCCGCCAGTATCATGAAAGCACCTTTGCTTAATATTCAGACTCTCTATTGAGGCTTTCAACAACTGCAGCTCAGCAACATGAATGTTCATCAAAAATGCAGAGCTGAACGGTGCAAAAATATGATTAGCTTGAGTAGCTGTAAAAATATCTCACTTCCGGCTTGAACAGCCAGCCCTTGTGCCCTTACATGCTCACACCTCCACAGTCCGTGTGAAAAGGGCATTGGACAAAAGCCACGGCTGGCCTGATCCCTCCCCGCCTGCACATCATCATGACCGCTGTCTTACCATCCAGCGCTTAATTAGCGCGGCTATTAGTTGCATCCTTGTTGTCGGGGAGAGCTGGAGAGAACGGAATAGGTGGCGTGAAAAGGTGTGGAGACGGAGGTCCTCCAATTAGGGCTATTCTTAAGGTGGCGGTCGACTCCCTCCACTCATTTGTCCCAAAGGAAACCATGGGCTTTATCAGAGCTCTCAGACTCATCACATACATGCACACGTTCTGCTGTTTGTGCACCAGAGTGGATGCTGCGGCCACAAAGAGCCTGCACACGATCAATGAGGAAATCAATCCGCTGCGCCGTTCAGTCATTGTTACCGACTAACAGAGAACAAAAGAGCACCGGGTGAGGGGGGTCTCAGCGCCAGGCCAGCACGCTCTTTTCTTTAACGGACTTCTGCTGGTGTTCATTAAAACAGGAGAAATGCTACAGTATAATGAGACATGGAGCATCCTATAAACTGTGTTAGTGTCTAAAAATATGAGAACGCTTGTTGAAGTGCTTTAGTTTGGAATTTTATGATTTAAGCAAAACATTTTAGGAAGCATTAAATGATCAGTGGAATACATTTGTGAAGTAAAAAGAAGATATTTTTTTTTAACAATCCTTTCTAGATTTATTTTAGGTATTAAAATAAATTCTCCTTTTTACTTCACAAATTTATTCCACTGATCGTTTAATGCTTCCTAAAAATTAAAAAATGTTTTTGTTTAAAAAGTGATCAGAACCCCAATGCAATAAAGACTGTACATTATAAATAAATAAATGGATATGGAATATTGATTTAGGTTGAATTTCTTCCATTATGTGAGAAGAAAAAGTTACACGAGAGAAATGAAACCAGCACGAATATGAGGGAAATTAATTTCCTGGGAAAACGAAAACGGTCTAGTGTTAGATTGCGATTTAAAGTGCAGAATGCACAATCAACCACTCAGAATTTAACGGATAGATTTCTTTTGGTTTAAGGACTATGAAAAAAAAAAATGTTTTCACATAAAACAACAATTTTGATAATTGTACTTACTGAACACAAATATTAACAAAAGACAATTGAAACCAGATTATTGATAAAAATAATAACAATTATAAATATAAATGTAATTATAGAAAAATTGTAATTTAATTATAATCAAAATAATTGTTTTCTATAATTATTTTTATCATTTATAACAGTGCACGTATCATTTATCATTTATCATTTATCTGTCTGTCATGTTTATGTAATTAATGTTGTGTGTGTCTGTGTATTTATATTTTAAGGTGTGTTTGTTACAGTGTAATTATATATTAAGTACTGTATAATAATAGTTAACGACATGTACTTACTATATGATTAGGGCTTAGGGTCACTTGCATGTAATTATGCAAAATATTTTTGTTATTATAATAGTAAGTACATGTAATCTGTAACAAGGAAACCTTAAAATAAAGTATATTTTATTGTTGTTGCTATTTTTATTATTCTTTTAATATTGGACTATATATTTGTATTGTGATTCTTTTTATTTTATAAGTTCAGTGCACTTTCACAAGCGCTATAACAACACTTGCTGCACTCACAGAAAAGTTGAGCTGTGTTTTCTGGGTCTGGCTCACTGTGCCGAATCCATGCGGCATACAGTATAAGAGGCTGGTGTTCAGGTTGAGCCCGAGGGCCTGTGAAAGCCAGACTGGGTGTCAGTAGCAGGGCCTGGGGCAGAGTGGAGCTGATCTCTATCTCCTGCTTATTCCCCGCGACTGAAGCTATGGTGTGTGTGTGTGTGTGTGTGTGTTGCGGCTGCCTCCTCTGAGTGGCACACAGCCTCTGGGGAATGACTCCACACACACACACGCTCTGGATGAAGCCGGCAGATGGATCCCCTATAGCCGTGGCCAGTTCAGCAGCGCTGCATATTAAAGAGTCCAAAAAGCTCTGTTCAAGTTGTGTATAATTCATACACACTTCCTGCTCCGGCTTATGAGCTTCCACCTTCATTTACATACCGCCCTAAGCAGTGACCACTGTAAACATGATTACGTTACAGCTGCGGAACTCTTCAAGTCGAAGAATCAAAATTCATCTGATTTACTTTCTTAAATATTCCAGGTTCAAAACAAGTTAAGCTCTTTTGACTTCCTTTGTGGTCCAAATGTAAAATTTCGACTCATGCCTCATTTTCTTAAAAAGTAAAGTAAATAAATACAAATCTGGGTTACTTTGCGAAACTGACAATAAAAGTGAATGGGATGATTTTGGGAGATTTAACAGCGGAAATGTGAAGATATTAAACTTATAAATACATAAATGATTTTAATATAATGAAATCCTATCATTTGAGCTGTAAATAAAGTTTAATTTTAGGGTTTTAGTTGTTACAGTGTCATTAACAAATAAACAAAATGTAGTTGTTGCGAAGTAAAATTGGATTTAACTTTACACAGAAAAGGTTAGTTACGAACTTAAGTTACACTAACATGTTAACACACATTTAATGGCTATACTTTTGAAACAATGAGTATTTTAATGTTTACAGATACCATTCACTTCCACTGTCTCATTTTAACCCATATTTATCAATTATGGAATAATAGATGTTATAATCAACATTACACCACAAGTGCTGTCGATTTCACCAATAAGATTCTTATAATACGCATTCTTACACATATTTTACTCTATTTCAAACAAGAACAAAAAAATTGTATTCTTTCATCAAAATAATGAAAACAATGTTCCTCATTGAGTATCCTTTTCAATCCAAAATGAGCCACAGAAGGAAAATGGGTTTACTTGAGATTCTCTTAAATGCGTTTGTCTACAACCATGTCATTTGGTAATGAAATTGCATTTAGATATGGCTTATTCTTTCGAAAATCATCTCACGCGGGTTCATGGCTGTTTTTACGGATCCGTGAATGTGAGAACGTGTGAGATAGAGCTCCCAGTGAGAGTGAAACCGTGTAGGTCTGGAGGACTGCCAGCATCGAGATGGATTCGTTGGGTGTCAAAAAACATTGACGTACAAATGGAGAGAAAGCGCTTTTGGCCGGTGGACGTTTCGCTGCAAACAGAGAGAAGGCGCACATCTGCATGAGACAACGATGAGACACAGATGCAAATCTCATAGGAGGGGAGGAAACACTCTCGGCTGTAACCAAAGTGCCACCTACTGGATGCTCGCAAACAATGCACACATCCAGACTCTTTCTTCCGCTCTCCTGCTCTCTGATATTGGGAAAGTTGCTTTTAGCTGGAGCCAGTTGGAGGGAAGATGCCTGAGAAGGGGTCCTGGGCTTTGTTTAAAGGGGAACTGCTTGAATAGCTCAGCAGATGCTGGCTTAAGTTTTGGCTTGGAGGCGCAGGGGTTTTGTTTGCATTTTCCAGGCATATCTTCCCTTTCCATACCCTGCCAAGCGCATGAGATCAGTGCCTAGTCTGAAATAGCATATGAAATATATAATGTAAGCCTGGCTATTAAATCGACGAGACGATTGGCTGCAACGTAAAGCCCTGTTGCCGCTTCTTACAACTTGGCCACGCTAAAAGCAAAATAGGATTTTCTCTTAAAACGGCCTGCCCTGACAAGAGAGATGAAGTTTTAATGGTTTTAAAGTCTCCGCTGAAGAGCGTGATGTCTGTTCGCCGCTTCGACTGAAGACAGCCCATTTTCCGTGTGGATTTGAACAGGCAGTTTAAGGAGCAGACGCTGACCTGTGGCGGCTCAATATGTCCGTGCTGATTTAGGGTACACGTAAAAGAAGCAAATAGTCACATGTCTGCTTGTTTTCCAAATCGGCGGTTTTGGCCTGTATTGGAACAGTGGTTCGAGCGGCTTTTATTATTTTATTTCATATCCTGATTATTTTCCTGGCCTTTGACTTTGTTTCACGACTTACTTTGGAAAGAATGAAGTGACGGTAATGTTTAGAGCCGACTTTTGTCTTAATGTTACTTCCCAGCATTCTCTGCTGTGTCATCCTAGAGCATAATTAGCGATATTAGTTACATAGTTACAATTGTAGAAACAATCTGCTGGTTTTCTGATTTAATATTGTACGAATGCATGTGTGTGTTTTTATTTGCTTTATTTATTTATTTATTTCAGACTGCATAATTTGGCCCAAAATTGTGGCTACTGTCAGTATGATTTTAATAATAATAAAATAATAATAATAATTATTACTCAATATATAAAAATTACAATTAAATTAAATACACTATACATTGTAATGGGAAAAATGTAGTAGCTGAGAAAATAATATTGTTGTTGTTTTATGTTACAGTACTACAGTAAAATTACAATATTATGTACAATTACAATATTAATACTTATGGCTGTCTTCATTTTTTTCATGTTTTTAATTATTATTTTACTTTTAGTCTTGCATTAATCATGCAGCCTTACTAACCCATAACATTAAATATAAACTTCTTTTGACTTACAAAACACCCTAGTATCTGCACAGCAACGTGATTAAAAAAAATCTGTCCAAACACTTTAGCAACCAAAAATCAATGTACTAGCAACCAACTGAATGTGTTGAGAGAACTAAAGAATAAAGTGACGGTGTTTAGGCCTGACTTTGTCTTATTGCTATTTCCCAGCATCCTCTACTGTGTTGTCTTCAAATGTAATTAGCCATTTGCTACAACTAGCATTGCAATTACTACTCTTTCACACTCACAACACTGAACTTCCTTTGTTTTGGTTCAGTAAGAAACTACCCAAAACACCCTAGCCACTGCGTAGCTACATGCTAAAAACACATTAGCAACCACTAATCAGTGGCTTAATCACACTAGCACTCTAGCTGCAGGTTTTGCACAAACTAACTACTCATATTTACTTCAGGGTTTTTTAAGGTTAAGATTATTCTTCAAATTATCTCAAAGCTCTCAGTTTAGCTGGATAAGAATGAATCCCACAAATCATCATTTTTATGTAATTAGCATTTAGCTAACTAGTCATTTCTTCTGTTTTTAGTGCATATACCTGACGGTATGTGTTGAGAGTTTGCTTTTTTGTTTCGGTAGGTGTTTGAGATTCAGGCCTGGTGTTGCCATCCTGCAGAGGGCTTGCGCTCACCTTGTTTTAATAAACACCTCCGTTCGTAGAAAGCGCCAGAGAGGGGCCGCTCTCTGAACAACACGGCCTGCTCCGCAACTCAAGGGGCTACATAAATGCAAACAGTGTTGCAGGGCAAACACAGACACACACACAACCAAAACCATGAATGTGACACAGTTCCGCAGGTGCATCCAGCCCCTTCACGTAAGCCAAAGTGGCTTGCCGGCCAGATTTATGACCCTGACACAGGAATCCATTAAAGCCGTTTGGAGGATTCAAGTCCTGAACCCCCCGTAATCGCTTTCATTATAGCTGCCGGCTACTAGCGAGTGGGGCAATCAGTGCCCAACATGTGTTCCTGTTTATTCCAATGGCAAAGTGTTCGGTACACGCATCTCTTAGCTATTTTTATGGACAGGGTGGCCGTTAACCCATTCGTCGGGCAGCGATTACCCAAAATGTCAAGAAGCATCTTGGCCGAGCCATTACGGCGAGACTTGACCAGATCCACCCCGTCCGGTTGGCAACGTAGCGTGACGTTTTTCTTGCACCTCGAGCTCTTTAAAAGGGCTTTGGTTTAGTAGCGTGCTTTGATAATGTGGCAAATGGCAGTTTATGGGCTTCTTTAGTGAGTGGCGGCGTGTTTGCGTGTGCGTGTTCATGTCGTGGATGGCTAGTTAATGGCGAACCCTAAAGCCTGGGGCCGCAGCGTGAAGCTGTGCCCTGTAATGCTTAAATTCTTTAATTTGCCAATTAAACGTGTTACACAGGTGTGTTATAAAAGCCGAGGGATTAGCAAAACGAGCACCTATGTAGAGGACAGGAATTAATGTTGTCGCTCTGTAATGGGGACATGAGATGCAAAGTTTATTTCAGGAAATGTGTTGCTTTAGTAGATTAATTTAATGTGTTGGTCTTCTGTTTTAGCATCAAAATCCAAAGTCTTCTCCACACATGAGTCCGGACGGTTATAACAACAATGATGACACAGCCAGCAGGTAAGGGTTTGAATTCGATTACAGTATGTTTTCCAATCCATTTATGGGTAAACATCATCCATTTGTCAATGCAACACTGCCCTCTGGTGCTTTTTTCTCTCCCACATGGCTTTTGAGTTAATGTGTGTGTGTGTGTGTGTGTGTGTGTGTGTGTGTGTGTGTGTGTGTGTGTGTGTGTGTGTGTGTGTGTGTGTGTGTGTGTGTGTGTGTGTGTGTGTGTGTAGAATATCCTCTGAGGACAGCGGGGAAGTGGCGTCATACAATGGGGACAGTGAAGACTCTGATGTAGAGTTTCAGTCTGAAGTTGGTCAAACGGGGCAGATGAACCTGCTGGAGGAGATTTTGGACTCTCTCAATACATCCCACATTGAACAAGGGCGACTGTCTGCTGCCAAGAGCCTGGACTTTTTCAGATCAATAGAAGACCTCGACTACAATCCCAAGGTGAGAGATTTTATTTCTATTATGCCTTTATGTATTTTTTATTTTTTTATATTATTTATTTGTATTGTTTAATTTTGAAAATATTTATTTGTCATTATTATTGTTATTATTTTTTGTATTTTATTTCTTAGTCTTTATTATTATTTTTTATGTTCTATAAGTTTTTCTAAATCTTATATAAAATGTTTTTCTTTGTTATTTTATTATATTTTATAAGTCTTATATTTATAAGATTTTATTAGACTTTTAGCTCGATAACCCTTTTTTTATTTATTTGTATTTTAAATGTATTAGTTATTTAGTTAATTGAATAATAATTTTATAAAACAATAATCTTTTACAATTGTATAACAATTTGGGAAACTTTCATATTTTAATATAATAAGGCTTTTCTTTTTTTACTCAACATGAAATAATTATTACCATTGAATTATTCCAAAATGCTACTATTAGATGGATTCAGAAGAGACTATTGGAAGTAAATAGGTAGTGATTTTATGTTGACGTCCATGCTTTGTAGATGAATGTGTGCATGAACAACAGCACGGACTTGTGAGCATGTCATTTGTACTGTTTCCAGAAAACTTGCAAGCCCCCACTGGGAAGTAGTCCTGCTCCGGTCAGATGCGATGTAGAAAACGGAGAACAAGGTGGATGGCATATGGGTCAAGATGACAGCGCCGTCCATGGTAAGCATCTGCCACCTTCACCTCGACGCCAAGCCAGCTCCTGTTCCCTTCCTGTCCGTCCTCCCCTTACCAATGAAGAGAACCCGAGGAATTCTCTCCCTGAGAAACCTAAAGTTCAATGCTTGGTACCTTGCGACACGGACAAACCCAGCAGTTCCCAGCTGAGCCCAGACAACCGACAACCGGCAGTCTGCAGCCTCTCTCGACAGAAGGTCCTATCAAGAAAAATTCAGAGGCCGTCCCAGGAACATGCCCAGCAGAAGGCAGCAAGCGGACAACCTTCAGTCCTCGTTCCGTGGGAGAGGGAAAAACAGCCCCAGGAGACAAATATGAAAGAAAGAGGGAACGAGACTCAGGAGAAAGGCTTGCTGGAGGAGATCGATTCCATGTGTTGCATGAGCATGGCCCTCAAAAGTAACCAGGAGCTCACGCACATCCGAAACAACACCAGCCTGGACAAATCCTGAGAAAACCGCACAACACTCACGTCTAACCTTTCTCTTTTAGTATTCACGCTGTCCTCTGACGTCACACCAGCACTCTTTGCATGAAGTGTTTACAAAGGTGTTTTGTAGTTAATGTGATTGTTCAGTCCTCTTATTTCTTACATTCGGTCCAAAACAACAAAAGATATCATTCAGAACTGGTGGTGGAATTAGGTTTAAAGGGATTTATGTCAGAATTTAACATCCTGTTTTATTTATTTCAGCAGATGATTGCACTTGCGTAGTTTCAAATCAATGTTTCGATAAATCACTGTGGATGAGGGACGGATTTCCCCCTGTATATTTTACTAAATCGTACGAAAGTTTTTAACTAGCGAGCAAATCTCAGCTTAATATAATGCCTTAAACCGATTGAATTAGCTTTTACACAGTATTTCCTGACTGTGCCACTGTAGCTGGCTAGCTTGCTAGCTACTATCACTATCTTTTGCATGCGACGCATCTTATAAAGAGATATTTATCTAGGCCAGGTGGACAATTTGCTATATTTTCGAGAGAAAAAAAAATATTTTTTCAAGACAATTCTCAGGTTTATGCTTTTATCCAAGATGAGATGTTAGCATTTTAATTTCTTTGACAAAATTGAAAATACCAAAATACCAATTAAGTTTTTTTAAGGACTAATAAACTTAGTATATTGATATTTAAGTGTAGAAATACTGGTGCTGCTTATGCCCAGTGCAAAGAGGAATACTTGTTACTGATAAATAAATATCTTTTAAACCCCTTATTATTGTCTTATTCTGTACGAAGGCCAAAAATATACTCTGCGCAAGTACGGGAACACGAACGCTTCCAGCTAACAAGCTCAATTTCACACAAAGTTGTAAAATTGCAAATAACACAAGTACATGTTGCATTCTCAGCGTTACCACAAGAGGTGCTGTAGCAGTATTATCGTAAACTAGATGCATCCGAAATTACATACTGAGCATCTACTATATTTTATGAGGAACAAATTTCGCAGCCTTCAAAAATGTCTGTTCTCTATAGTATGAATGTGTAGTACATCCGCCCTTTTGTCATGTGACTTACAATGTTTGCGTCGCTTCACTGCCATTTGCGACTCCTCTTCCGTGGCCTCAAGTGATAATAAATGATTCAATGAATGGGCACTTTAAAATATTGCAAGAAGTAGTGAGTAATCTAGGTACTTAGAGTTTTATAAATACAATGAATACAGTCGTACTACTCTTTTCAGTTACAGTTTTTCGCCTACTATATAGTAGGTAAGTAGGCGTATTCAAATGCAAGGCATCTTCATCTATAGCCAGTCTTCTCTTTCACCTGAACTACTTTCATGGTGATTTGAAGTGAATCTTGCTAAACGAGTTACAAAGTTAAACTTTCGACTTCTAGCTATCTAGACATTTGAACATAACTAGCTCCCTTGAATACTAACACATTAAAACCCGATCATTTTAGCTTCGGAAAGATTAGCCTTGTCTTCTGTTTCACTCATTTCATTTATATCATCTGTGGATGTCACCTTCAAAACGGTACTGCTACACCAAACAGGAAGTGGTCATTAGATCCAGCACTTGTTTCTTTAGTGGCTGATGAATTATTTAGGTCGTCGTTGAGCAGAGTGATTTAGGACGTGCATGTTGTCTGACACTTTAATGACTCTCTTCACCCCTCCTGCGTAATCTGCTGTGGTAACGATATGGCTGTAAAATCAGTCAAAGTTTAGGGCCTCGTCTCAAATCAAGCTAGGCTTCTTAATGTAGCGGCTTAACTCAAAGCTGTCCCGAAACGATATATGCTTCAGCCTTTGAACAAATCAGATGTTCTGATGAACTATGCAAAATCAGTGTTATCAATTTAAATTGCCATTGTTAATTATTCACTAGGTACAACCCCTTTTAACTACAAACTTTTAGTCAAGTTTAGTTTTAGCTTCACATGCAGGACATGTGGTTGGAGTAACAATGTCAACATGGATGATATGCATATGAAGAATAAGTAAAAGGCGAAATGCAAGATGTCATGCTTAAATAACTATTCTAAGGAAGGTTGTATCCACCACAGAATAAAAAAAAACGTAATTGTGAAATTTGATCTCACAGTTCTGTATATATAAACTCCTAGCTCTGAGAAGAAAAAGTTAACCGTAATAATGATAACTGCGTGATGTAAACTCAAGTTTGATTGACAGGCGATCTGACCAGTCATAACGCTGAATCTGTCATACAAAACAAACAAACCAGACCGGAGATTCATGTTGGTGGACTTAAACTTGAACAATGCTTTGTATTGACATATTTCCTCTGTTGAACAAGATACCTTCTGATCTTCATTCATGTTTATTTTGTGCTATATCTAGTAAAGAGGAAGACATGATTGGTTCTTGGCGCTACAGCGATCTGTCACGACACATTAAAGAGCCACAAAGCAGTATTTATTGTTAGAATTTCTTTAGAAATGACCAAGTTTGAAAGCTGACACTTTGTTTCATACCAAAAGTAACCTGCTCTGTCTTGTCTGCCATGCGTTGTCCGTTTCCTCTTTCCTCCGTGATGTATTTTTCATTGTGTGAGAACACGATTTGTGACCGGTCTTTGCGAAGGGACAATTGGGAGGGAAAAAAGTCTGAATTCTGAGGAACATGAATTGTGAGATAAAATCTCAATTGCCTTGTTGTTGTTGTTTTATTTAGTTTTAAACCTGTTGTAGAATCAGGAAGCTTCTTTTCACTTTAATAATTTTTCTAACATTGCTCAAAGGTATTTCCTGTATACGGGAAGATATATATGTGTACTATTTTTAACAATCAGCAACTTAAGGGAAGTTCTGAAATGAAATTGACCGCCGTTCCTATTTAAATGCAAGGTTGTGCCTTAACTGAGTTCATCTGCTTGAATAATTGTTTCAAATGCTAGGCAGCTGCCTTCTAACTCATAAATGAAATCTCATACTTTACTGATTTAACACACTCTACCTATCTGTTAAAGTGCGGTCAGATTAGCAAAATAGTGTAGCGACGTATGAACCACAGCTCACGCTGATGTCACTTTAAAATCAATCAACATTCTGTTGATCAACGTTTTGAATCCATAATAATAATGGCAAATATGGCCGCACCTTAATGAACATGATACTAAGTTTACGTTTTAGAACAGCGCTTGTATGCATTACAGGTACTTTGCTATTTAGTTTCGAGTTTTTATTATGGTTTCTAAATCACATGTTTAATAGTAAATAATAGTAGAAAATCAGTAGTAGTTCTATTTGATTTTATTTTTAGTTTATAGACGTGGTTGACATAAGAAAGACCATCAGCCTGTTGAATACCAATCAAGTGCACAGGAACTCAGCCGAAGCGTCTCACAATGGCCATGTGATCAGTTTTACATTGCATTCTCCACGTATTATCTTTATTGTTTTTGATACTGTGTATTTAGAAACATGTACGGTTTGGTTTATCATTGTCAACGTCTTGACATTTGTCTTTGGTAATGATTGAAAATTCAGAATAGCTAGCATTTTGCCTTGAAAAGGTATTTAACCCATTTTCTATCCAATTTACACATTTGGTGATAAAGTAGAGATCCTGTTATTTGATGTTGTTTAGCATTATTTGAAATCTGGTCACAGTTAATGTTGCAGCATAGAAACGACCAAGATGTGTTTATTTTTTTCCTGAACCATGTAATTTTATTGGGAAACCTGTTTGAAAACAGTCATTGTACAACTTTGCTCGGTTACATTCAATTTGATCCAGTTACTGTTCACCAGCTGTTTAAATTTAAACACTACTTGAAACTAGATAGTCACCACATATATTAAGGAAAGTGCTATCCAAAATATTTCTTCTTTCGGGTTATTGATATGTATTTTTGTGGTAAAATTATTTTTTTGGTATTATTTTACAGATGCATGAGCGCACTTCTTTATAACAAAAAAGAAAAATGATGTCAACTGTTATGGTAATATTGACATGTTCTTACTTCGTAGTATTGTGACGTTATTCATATTTTGTTTATTTTACTGTTGAATTCTTTTGTAAATTGAGTAATGAACTGCTGTAGCCGAATCACTGGACTCTCCAAACTGCTTCTGAATGTTCGACGCAATGCAACGTATTTTGTTACACAAAAAGTCCGTACAGCTGATCTAATTCAATTTAATGATAGACACCAATCATGCTTCATTTTCCGGAATGTTTGCTGGTAGGGGCTTATGGAATCTCCATGCGATCAATTTAGTTTGTGGTGGTTGAAGTGCGTTTGAGTGAATGAAGCTGAATGAAGTCCGCCGCATGCTCTCCGTGCAGTTAAATCATTTTCAAGTGCAAATTAGGTCAGTCTGATGTGTTATTACAGATACTACTGGTACCACTGTATGCACTGTGAACTGAAATAAATGATATGTCTATACAACTTACCTGTGTTGATTCATTTGACCGCTATCATGTGTGGCTGGATGTATTCAATAAAATCACTAAACCAGAGCTTAAAGTATATATCTTTTGTAAAATACAATAAGCAGGTGATCAGTAAAACTATTGTTTTTAATATCGACACAAATCAATTTTCTTTACAGAACATCAGCATCATTAATTATAACAAATAGCCTACACGTGTGTTTCTATTCTATCAGTTCATTAAGTGATGATGTTGATCAAAAAATGTATTTCTTGACAAATTTTTATTACACAGCTAAAGTGACAACATTTGAAGAAAAAACTATCCTGAGACTTTTACACACTTAGGAGAAACTTTTACACACGTGCACTGTACGATACAGTGCTCAGCGTAAATTAGTACACCCCTTTGAAAAGTAACATTTTAAACAATATCTCAATGAACACAAAAACATTTTCCAAAATGTTGACAAGACTCTGTTTAACTTATAACATGAAAGTAAGGTTAATAATATAACTTAGATTACACATTTTTCAGTTTTACTCAAATTAGGGTGATGCAAAAATGAGTACACCCCACTGAAAGTCTCTGGAGCAAAGCTAAATTTTAGACTACAAATGCCTAATTTAACAAGAATTCAACCACAGGTGAGTCTAATTATTCATTATACAGGTGTTCAGCAGACAGTAAAAGGGTGTTACTTAAAGAAAACCCCTTCCCATTTCATGCTGTCAGCAATGGCACCACATGGAAGAGAAATGTCACAAGACCTGAGAAAGAAAATCATTTCTTTACACAAGAAAGGTGAAGGCTACAAGAAGATCAGCAAAGCTTTACTTATCAGTCAGAATACTGTAGCAAAAGTGGTACAAACATTTAAAAAAGATGGAACTGCAACCATCTCAGAGACGTCCAGGTCGTCCACGGAAGTTAACACCTCATCAGGAGCATCTTCTGATGAGAAGGGTTGAAGAAAATCGACATGCAAGTTCACTGCAGTTATCTAAAGAAGTAGAAAGCCAAACTGGGGTGACTATTTCCCGTGACACAATACGGCGTACACTGCAGAGGAATGGCATGCATGGGTGCTGTCCTTGAAAGAAGCCTCTCCTAAAGCCCAGGCACAAAAAAGCCCACCTAGAGTTTGCCAGGGCCCATGCTGACAAAGATGAAGACTACTGCATGAATGGTGCCTACAGTGAAACATGGTGGTGGCAGTGTCCTTGATTGGCTCAGATGAGTCTCTCCATTGGTGGAGGCTGCACAATGTTCCACTTCTCCACTCTTGAACCATCCTTCTCCTGTTGACTGGGGCTGTAAGTGTGGCCCGTCGGTTTAGCTTGAGGACCAAAGCTGTGGCCATGCCAAAAAGAACCAATAACAGAGCCACAGACACCAGGCTGATGGACAGCAACAGGTCGGACGACACGTTCTCTGCACTCAGCTGGAGGAAAGGAAGACGGGGTGGAGTCAGCAATGAGAAGTTAGTAGAAGTTATATTTGAAATAAAATAAAGAGCAGACATGTATGGTAATGCAATTTATACTCTTAAATTGGATGCTTGGCAACGTAATTAAGTTGTATAATAGGTTCCATATACACACATTGAGATTCTCTTGGCTCAGCCTACGTCAGCGCATGCTGGAAAGTGTTTCATAAGGTGAGCTACTCTCTTTAGATTTATTGGCAGAGGCATCTACTCCTAACGTCCCATTCTGTCCCCTCCATCTGCCACCTCTCTTGACATTTTCACCACAGTCAAACTTGACACGTAACTCAAGCCTTTTACTAACAAAAATATTCTGCTTTTTAGCCTATACAAGAGTTCAATGAGAAGTTAACATTGAGCACATTTTAGACGCACAGACTCCATGCTCTGAATCAGTGTTTTTTAACAATAAGTTAATTGGATGACTCAATATATGTTCCTAGATATGTCTATATTTTGAACCCTTCTATTGAATGACTCTCATGTTGTTTCATCCCTGAATAAATGTGTGTTTTTAAATAAATCAGTGAACCGAACGATTCAATGACAATTTGGAGCCACTTCACAAATCGGTTGCATGGATGATACAACGACTCACTTTTTGTTTTGTTCCTGAATCAAATCAGTGTTTTTGAACAGATTGGCTGAATGAATGATTTACTGAATCACTCGTATTGTTTCGCTCCTGAAATCGATCAGTGTTTTTGAGCAAATCTGTTGACTGAATGTTTCAATGACTCAGTCAGTTTTGTTCTTGGATGTGTCTGATTGAACAAAGCAGTTGAATACGTGATTCAATGACTCACTCACATGGTTTGGTTCCTGAATTAGTCACTGTTTTTAAACAAATCTGTTGCCTGAATAATTCAGTGGCTAACTCATACTTTCTTCAATATGTAAGTGTTTTGAAAGAATCTGTTTAATGACTCACTCATTTAGTTAATGATTGAATCAAGTTTTTTAAATAATTTTTTTAATAAATCAGTTGACTGAATGATTCAATAACTCACTAAATTAGAGAGTCACTTGTTTTGTTCCTGAACACAGCGTTTAAACAAATCAGTTGAATGAATGATTCAATGACTCCTTTTTGTTTTGTTGCTGACTCAGTCACTGTTAACAGATCAGTTAAATTAATTATTTCGTTAATTTCATAATTTTTTGGTTCCCGAAATCAAGCAGTTTTTGAGCAAATCTGAATAATTCAATGACTCACTAGTTTTTGTTCCTGAATGTGCCTGAATATTGAACTAAGCAATCAAAGGACTGATTCAATGACTCACTCATATTGTTTTGTTTCTGAATAGATAAATATTAATTTTTTTACAAATCTGTTGACTAACTTATTCAATGAGTCACTTGTTTTGTTTCTGATTGAATCAATGTTTTTGAACAAATTGCTTGACCAAACAATTCATAATTCAAACAAATATACAGTCACCTGTCGCCACCTACTGGCTTAACAATGTAACCTTCGGAAGAAATCAAATGAGTTATATCAATAATAGTGATTTATTTTATGGTGGGCATAAAGTACACAGTACATCAAGTACTTGTGCTATAAAATTATGGTATTGTTCCAAGATTAAAATATTATCAGTATACACCAGTAAAATGTACTGCTTTCAATTTATACTGTAGAAAGTAGATGGACTCAATCTCTTTTAGACCAAGTAAAAGTACATCCAAGACAGATTTCCCAATTTGCAATTTTATATAGACTACTTGTTGAATTTTATATTAGACATATTTTATAATCCAAATACCCAAAATAACCCCTCATATAGAGTCAAGGAGATGTTTTTGTGATGGACTAAAGTTGATGAGAGTGATGTAGACTTTCAGCAGACAAACTGACCCTGTACCTGCGACAGATTTCACCATCTAATTTTCACCAGGAAGAAAAAGGTGTTTTAGAACTTGTTGTTTTGCACACAGGACGTCAGTTATATATGACATGAGCACTATTCTGTCACTCTGAAGACACAAACTTTCTCTGCAGACGTGGATTATATTTTCACAGATGAATCCTCTGAGACACATTGTCTGTGGTGTCAAAAAACACTAGACCCAAATGCCCAGAGGGCTTCACTGTCGCCTTGCCTCTGCATAATTACTGTATTACTATGTTCTGAACATCACATCCTTTCTTTTTCCCTCAGATGGAATCTATCTTGTAAGATATTTGGACTTTATAATCTAAACATTTCCTCAACCAGTTTGCAGCTAAAGACCTTTTTAACCTAGACAGTTAGCATCAGCTCCATCCAATATTTACTTATTCAATCCATCCATCCAATCCCATCTGTCTCCATCCATCCAAGTTGATCTAACAATATAAAAATGTATACTGTTGATAAACAATATAAAAACATCCATAGGTCTAAATGCATAGCATTTTAATAAAACTGCTAACGTTACATCCATCCAATATCCATCCAATGAGTTATTTTATTTAATCTCCATCCAATGTTTTGTTTTTCATCCTAAAACATCCCTCCATGTTGATCTGTCTGCATTCAAGCATTTCAGTCCTTAAATCCAGATCACCCCAGCAGATTTAGTTCCAAACAACTGACAGTTTTGACCTCCAAATATTATTTTCAGTTACAATAATTAATCCATCCATTAGTAACTTACTCCATCCAGCATCAGTCCCCTCTCATCTCCCATTCTTTACTTGTGAGTTCAGTTCATCCTAAAGAAGATCCCATCCATCCCATCCCTTGAATCATGAGTTTTCGACTCAGAACAGCTGTCAATCGGATCATTGCAATTTCGTGAATGAATCGTTTGTTGCGATTTGCGAACTGATTGAAGAGGTTCATTGAAAAGAATCAGTTTGTTCATGAAACACAATTTTCTCGAACACAATGTATCACTAAGTCTGATTAATTTCAGTGTCAGTTGAAGTAAAAATTCGATCTTATGCTTTAATGTAGTGAAGTAAAGTAAAGTTACTCAAATAAAACTACTCCAGTAAGTACAGATACTTGAAAAATGTACTTAAGTACAGTAGCAGTAGTTGTGCCGTTACTGACCACCACTGTTTATTTTTATAAATATATAAAGCGGTTGTATTTTAGTACATCATACTTGTGCTATAAAAATTATGGTATTATTCCAAGATTCAATAATCAGTATACACCACCAAATGCTGCTTCTCACACACTTTATACTGTAGAGTAGATGGACTGATTTCTTCAAGACCAAAATTAGATCATCCAAGCCAGCCCTTCCCAACACTCGGCTCCATCTGTTGAAGCACGAGAGACAGGCAAGCTCATGGCCACAGAAACTCTGAGCTGAGCTCATCACTTGCTCTGAAGGAGATGTTTTATGTGTGTGAGAGAAAGCGGGAAAGAGAGAGACAGCCAGACTTTCCAGCAGACAAACGACCCTGTCACTGCGATAAGCTTCTCTCGATATATTTCCCCCTCGTTTCTCAGACCTGCAGTGATGCACTGCTGAGTTGCATTTCACACAGGACGCCGCTGCGCCTTTCTGCTGGCCAAGCACTATTCTGTCACTCTGAAGACACAAACTTTCTCTGCAGACGTGGAGCAGAACCACAGACCCACAGAATCCTCACACTGAGACACATTTATGCTTCAGCAGTCAAAAAAACACTAGACCTCAAGAGCTGCGCTTGCTTCCCTGTCGCCTTGCCTCTGCATAAATGATCTATTTTTACGTTTTTTTAAACGTATTGCATTAGTAATAGAACCGTATGAAATATTTGTAAATTATTTATAATAACCTAGATAAAGTTATCCTGCGAACCAGTTTGCAGCTAAATTGACCTTTTTTAACCTTTGTTAACACATCCATCCCATCCATCCAATCCCATCCATTCAATCCCTCCATCCATCCAATCCCATCTCTCCATCCATCCAATCCCATCCCTCCATCCATCCAATCCCATCCCTCCATCCATCCAATCCCATCCATTCAATCCCATCCATTCATCCAATCCCATCCCTCCATCCATCCAATCCCATCCATCCAATCCATCCATTCAATCCCTCCATCCAATCCCATCTCCATTCATCCAATCCCATCCCTCCATCCAATCCCATCTCTCCATTCATCCAATCCCATCCTCCACCCTGATTAATTTCAGTGAATCAGTTCAATAGAACAATTCACTAATTTATTTAAGGCTACCTTACAGAAGAGTAGTTTTTTTTAAGATACAATATGAAATTATCAATACTGTGATATGAGTATTTATGAGAATAAATCATTTCTGAAAATGGAAAGGAAAATCATGAAATAAAACCGCATAGAAATGACAGATGAAATTAAACATTAAATTGTCTTCTTCCCTAAACAGAAATAAACTAAATCTATTCTGTGCTAAAATAAAATGTTGGGTTGTGTGCCTTTAAGAAATGAATACTAACACTTTTTAAAATCCAATTAAATGTGTGATATATAATAAATAATCTTGTTTTTATTTGTTTTTACTTTATTTCCTATGATACTCTCAATAAGTTACCAAATTGGACTTGGAATATGGAATGGAAATTTAAATTAATCAAATTATTTGTAGTGCTAAAATGCTGAACTAATAAAACTAATTCAGTTGGCTGTGTTAAACTGCAATTCAGTAAATTCCTTCAAATCAATCACAAACCTGATTTTATAATCATTATTAGAAGTATTATTCATCTTATATTAATTATTATTTATTGTAATACAAATTTACAAAGTTTTGCATTCTCACTTCAGTGATTCGGTTCGTGCAAATGGTTGCACCAGTTAACTAAAACAATTCACAAATTCATTTAACTTAAGGCAGCCTGCGCAGTGTTTGTGCAGCAATATCATAGAGCGTGGGAGAATTGTTGGACAGTTATTTGCATGTGTATACTCTTGTATGTGTGTCAGACTTTGTCTTCCTTTTCCTTGTGTTTCCACACCCTTATATGGTCCTTCCTGTTTCCTGTCATTAGTTAATTCATCCCCATCTGTGTTTGATTTGCTCCTCACCTGATGCTGTTTCCCGTGATTGTTATGTGTTCATAAGCCCTGAGTTTTCCCTGAGTCTTTGTCCGTCAACTCGTCTATGTGGTTGTGTATCCTGTGTTCCGTCATTAAATTCCCATTATTCCTTTTACCTCTCGTCTCCCGTGTCCTTCCCGCAGCACGACTGTGACAATGTGTCAATATGCCCATCTTTGCAAGTATCTAAGTAAATGCACTGTCATTCATGTTAATCAAACAACAAAAGAGAGAAAATCTCCCACTGCTCTTGACTAAACCACTTTACAACTTTAATAAGAAGAAATATTTAATTTACAGAGTGAAGAATATGCAGTGTTTTTATACATTTTATACATTTGTTATAATGTCGTTTTTTGTCTCATTACTTGTAATTAGTTTCTTATTATTTAGTCGCTGACTGTTTAACTGTCTTCAGTGAGCTTATTTTTTTTTTTACATTGTGACAAGAATTATGACATTTATATGGTATCAATAATATTGATATCATAAAGACCTTATATATATATAATTACTATGAAATACAATTACTCACTTCATGATTGATTTTGATGATTTGGTCATATTGCCCACCCCTAGCATATAGATAGCTTCACAACTAACAGACATGAACTAAAAGCCACAGAAGTCTTATTTTGATTCAGTGAGGTCCTTAAGAAATCACCAAAGCTCAGAGAGCAACACTAACATGTCTTAGCATGAGATAAGATCGTCTCATCCTCATCTATCCTGTTAGACAGGAGTAAAAGAGCGGGATGTGCCTATCTTTAACTTGCACACTGCTCACAAGATGAATATAAGGACATCTTGAGGAGATTAAACTTATCTGGGCTTTTCCGCGCATTCAGTCACAATAACGTTAAGCGTTCTGATATCATATATTCAACTCAATCACATATAATTTGGTCAATCTATTTGAATATTTGCCAAGAAAAACTTTTAAGATCTGTTTTGAAATGCAAGTCAATCCCTTTTTTAAGTAGCCTAAAAGTTTTTAAGGCCTGATTTAAGCCAAGCATTGGCTAAAGCATCAAGTGGTAACCATCAAGTAAGAGTATTGTTCTAAAATAAAAATATAATTTAGTAAAACTATAAGGGCTAAACTATAAAGAAGCCAAGTGGATAAAGAGCTGAACTAGTAATAGTAGCATCTAATCCCATGCGTGTGAACTGTAAACCAAATTGATGTGATTCCCCTGCAATCACCAGTGTACACTTAACTCTGAGTAAAGCTGTCACAGCAACTGAAATACTGTAAGTTGCATCTGGAAAAAATCTCCAACTTGTTTCAAACTTGCACAGTACACACTTTTGTGTGGTCTCAACATCCAATGGTGTAAGTATTACACACAAATTGCTGACTCAACACACCTGCCATAGGTTTTACAGTGCCGTTGTGCATTTGATGTGTCTTCCGCCCCTAGTTCAGTGGCTCTGTCTATCAAAATCTGTGGCAACATCCTTCAAAACTTGCATGATGCGCCACTGGCACAGTCTCTGGGTGTGTAATGACAGAAGAGAGACAAAAGACAAACAACAGATTGATGATGGATGGGATGAAGAGAAATGTTTTATTTGAAGACACTCATCTAAAGACAGAATGTGAGAGATACAATGTACACAATCTGGTCATGAACGCTAACAGAGATTAACAGACAGATGAGCACTATAAACTACTGTGACATTGATGGTTTCAAATATACTGAAAGAATTACAGAAGAGTACTTCATTTTTTAAGATACAAAATTAGTTGAGTAATACTGTGATATTGATGATTATAAATCAGTTTTGAAAATGGAAAGGACAATCATGAAATGGCATAGAAATAACAGATGAAATGAAACATCTATTGTTATGCTTCCCTAAACAGAAATAAACCATATCTATTCTGTGCTTAAATTTTTTTGTGTTGGGAAAAAATTATATTCCTTTTATTTTTTATTAAATTTGTTATACATAATAAACAAACTTTGGTTTTATGTGTTGAAAGAACACTTTTCTCAGGATGCTTTCAATTAGTTACCGAACTGGAATTATGAATTAGAGTGGAATTTAAAATGAGTCAAATGATTTGCTATACTGCAAAAATGCTGAACTAATACACAACATTTGATTGTATTAAAATTAAATTCAATAATTTCAGTAAAATCATTCAAATGTAATCCCAATCCTGATTTCATAATCATGTTATATGAATTTAATCATTTATTCAATTACAAATGTACAAACTTTATGTAATGCTACATTTAAAGCACACAAAGTAGTTTCAAAATTATTTTCCCTGAAAATCAGTCTATGATTCTGACTTGAACTGCATAAAGTACAGTAAAAAAAAAAAAACGTTGAATTAGACACAGCCTCATTTATGAAACCGTGTCATCTTAAGACACTAAAGTGGTTTCACTCATGTCATCTAAATACTGGATCCATTTCACATGTTTGTCCCAAACCAACAAATAATACTGTCTGTGGTTAACAAATTCATATTTACAAATACATTTACCTAAGTGATAAATAGCTACTTGAAAAATATTTACATTTAAAAATATATTAATTTCAAATATCTACAGACTTCTATATAACAGTTTTGAAGCAAAAAAAATGTAATCAGTATTAATAGACTTAATTAGCTTAATAGCTAGACTAGCTTAATAAACCTGTGTGAAAGCAATGACACTAGACCGTTTCTAGCCTCCACCAAAGACCGGTTTACTCGTTGTCACCCCAGTCTACCTCTGGTTCATCGTCTAAGCGAAGAATGAGGTAGGAGAGAATTTGGAAGAGGTTTTGCCAAAACAAAGCCGCCATGTAAAAGTCGCTTACGTGGACTTCGCAGGTCTCGCCGGTGAAGGTCATTTCACAGACACACTGGAACTTGTTGACTATGTTCTGGCACTAGCCACCGTTCAAGCAAGGGTTGGATCTACATTCATAAAGATCTAGTTCACACCTAAGTGACAAATGTATAGTGAATAGAAACCTTATTATTACTAACTTACATAGTACAGCTGTTGTTGTTGTATATTTGGTTCTAAATATGAATAGTCTGTGCACTCTCAAACTGGTTAATAGCATGGCATAGTTAATACCCTGAAAATTCATTAACATATGAGAACTTGTGAATAAATAAAAAAAAATAAAGAAGGAATAATCACCAGTGACCCGAAAACCCAGAGAGGCAGTCACACATCATGTTGGTGTCAGAACAGTTCCCCCCATTGAAACACGTGTAGTTCTGCTGTTCATCACCACAGATGGACACCGGGAAAGAAAGAACCATAACAGATGATGAAGAATCCATCCTCTCCTCTTGAGAGCCATGTAGGGGGCTACTACCTACTACCCCCCATTGCTTTGTCCCACACAAAAGAGGATTAGCCCACTATTAGAATAATGACATTAGCATGTGAATGGACCTCTGACCACAAGACAAAGAGAATACAATAAACCGTCGCCTTATATGGGGATTAACATACAGCAGATATGAAGAATATGCTATTGTTATTCTGTATGGACAAAGCTATGATATGACAAATAAAGAGTTTGAATTTTGTTTATACTTTACAGAGACAATATCAAATAAAAGATTTTAGGAAAGGAAGAAAAATCAAAGAAATATATGGAGAGAAAATAAAAGATAGCAAGAGGGAATGAAAGAAAGAGATGAAGAAAAAAGGAAAGAAAGACAGACATGGAGAAAAAGGAAAGGATAGCAAGGGAGAAAAAGAAAGGAAGTAGGCAGGAAGAAAAGGAAAAAGATATGGAGGTAAAGTAAAGGATGGCAAGATTGAAAATGAAAGGAAGGAAGTAGTATGGAAGAAAAGGGAGAAAATATGGAGAGAACAAAGGATAGCAGGGCAGAATAAAGAAAGAAAGAAAGATATGGAGAAAAAGTAAAGGATAGTAAGGGAGAAAAAGAAACGAAGTAGGAAGGAAGAAAAAGGAAAAGATATGGAGAGAACAAAGGATAGCAAGGAAGGGAAAAAGAAACAGAGAAAGGAAAGGAGGAAGGAGGAAGGAATAAATAGATAAAGTGAAGGAAGGAAATGAGGAAAGCAAGAATGGCAAGAGAATGGGGGTTAATATAAAAAAGTACAAGGTAGAAAGGGGAGAACAAATAAAGGAAGGATATATATAAAAAAGAGGATGAATCTAAAAACAAGTCAATAGTAAAACGGCACTTACACGCTCCTGACAACTACGTACCACGGAGCCTCTTCAATCTGAGTGCTGTTGTGAGACAGAGGGAACAGGAAAGAGACAAACAAACAGCAAGCGTCATTCTTTTTTTAAACAGCAAAACTTTACACCAAAGATCTCTCTAACTCTGCAGTGGGGAAAGATAGATGTATTATGTCTCCCGGCTACCTGCAAGGCAGTTTCAAAGGAGTGCTATGAAGCAGTCTGGCAACAAAACATGTTTATGAGATAAATGGCTGTAGACTTGCCTTAGATGCCACCCTGAAGGCCCTAACGCAACCACTGGAGGATGGGCACTCTCAACAGAGACTATTATTACCATTACTGCTTTCAAATGACACGTATGGCAACAGACACGTCTCTGCAGTCACGCTAGCATAAGCAACACCATAAAAGCAATTATATGATTTGCATTACCTTCATAACAAATCAGTCTCTTAGGGGTCTTGATTCATTCAAGTTGCTTTCTTATTTTGATGTGAATCATTGTGTGAGGTTTGTGGCCTGATTCCATGTACAAAGTCAAAATTTCTGTTTTGCATTCTCTTTTCTTTGTAAAGTGGAGTAGCTTCTTGAGCTATGGCTTTTTAACACCAGGTTGATTTCATATCTAAGGCAAGTCTCTTTTTAACGTGGTTCAATGTTTTGCAGAAGGGACAAACACTATTCGTTGCAGACGTATCTGTGAATTGCCTTGGTGTAGAAGCCTTAAATCAGGTCTTTGGATGCACACAGCCTCCACAAAATCTGCTTAAGTTAGACAGTAACACTAGATACTTACATTGAAGAAAGCAGTTCTTTCTTCGCAAAATTCACCACCACAATGCTACGGTGGTTTTGGTGGTAGCTTACTAGGCAGAAGAGCTCACCTTCATTTCTCAAATATATTTTGGTCCCTAGATATGCCTCGGGTTCCTCTTTTAGGGTAAGGCTATGCTTTTCCCCCCACCTGTTTAATCCCCCACCAGCCAATTCCAAGTGCTTTGACAAGCAACTGCACACTTTGAGGGATCACTTATGTTTCTATCACAACAGGGTATGATGGAACCAGTTACAAGCCAATGTTTATTACTTCGGGTTAAGACAGGATTCTACAAATCTGGCACTGGAGGGCTGTAGAACAGGGCTGGGCAAATTCAGTCCTGGAGGACCACTGACCTGCAGAGTTTAGCTGAAACCCTAATCAAAAACTCCTGCCTGTAGCTTTCTAGTGTTTAGGGTTGGAGCTAAACTCTGCAGGACAGTGGCCCTCCAGGACTGAAGTTGTTCAGCCCATGGAGCAAGCTAATGAAGGCCTTATGAATTACCGGCAATTTGATTAGGGTTTAAACTAAACTGCAGGCCTCTGGCTTTCCAGGCCAGATTTGAGTAACCCAAATTTAGGGTTTTTAGAGGTCAAATCCCTAAACCCAAGTTTTACAAGTCAACAGGTTAACAGCATGACACAAATTAGAATAGACTCACTTGCAATACGCCCCAGTAAACCTGTCGGGACAGAGGCAGGAATAGCTCTTGAAGCCATGCAAGCAGGTCCCACCATTAGCACACTTATGACCAGCACATACGTCCACCTTCACTTCGCCGTTGGTGCCGGTGGAGCCACTCTCATACGTGCAGCTGTATGAAAGGTCCTGCACACTACAGTATCCATGTTGACAGGGGTTGGAGGCACAGGCGTTTGTATTCAGTTCGCAGCAATCACCGCCCCAGCCAGGTAGACAGAAGCAATGGAAAAGGTTGAAGCGATCGTCACAGATGCAGGCAGGGGTTGGGTTCACACACCACATCACCAACACAGCCAGTTTGGACAGGTTCCTCCGAGATCTTATTGAACTTCTCTTCCTGTGTACGTCAGAATCTCACCTCTGCAGGACCATAATATGGAAGCACAATACCACCAATCGCAACATTACTCAGACAATCAATCAGATTCCAGCCAGACTCTGGGCCAAGTCCTCCTAGACGGATTTCAATGCCCTCTCTGAGGAAGTCTAGATTTCCGGTCATGGAATCAGATATAGTAGGCTCGTGCTTTTAATCAAGAGGGACCATGATCCACTGGGAGTTGTTAGTCCAAGGACTGGTCATTAACAGCTCTATTACATGCCACTCTCCATCGGCCACTGGTCTTGGGCTGTGAAGGGTTACTGGTGACAAAGATGTTGATGAAGAAGGTCCACTAAGAAGCTCTAGCACCAGAAAGCCATCTTGAAGGGATGCCATAACAAATCAGATCCACTCTCCGCATGTAACACTGCTGCATTGAGTTTATGTGTTCGGATACTGAAAACAATGCTGGTCAGGTGGTGGGAGTTCAGCCCATTCCCATGGTATGCAAGAGTGGTATTGTCTTGAAAAGTCACATTTGAAATGCCTACATAAAATAAAAGCAGACAGTTTATGTAACACTTCAGGGTTTAAGATTATTTGGAAATCGATCTTAGTTAAAGTCTGCTCTTAACAAGTCTCTTACCTGAGCCTTGTCTACAATTTAAATCTGGAAGGTTATTAATCTAAAATATTATATTTTATATTAATTCTGTCACCATTAATTTCGACTCAGTATTCAAAACAGTATTGAATGATTTTGACTACTGTATTTTATACTTCTGATTTCAGATGTTCTGAAATACTCACATTCATAGCCCTGGTTGAGGGTCCGGCATGTTGCTTGAGGTGGGCAGGGGGTGAGTTCGCACCATCTCACCTCCTCACAGTGCTGCCCTTCTGTGCTAGGAGGGCAGTTGCATGTGAAGTCATCCCATAGAGAGAAGCACATTCCACCATTCTGGCAATGATTTTTCTGGAATGGAAAGACAAAAATGACACATACAAAACTGTCAATTACATGATCCATTGAATTGTGTAAAATATGATTTATTTATTTTGAATTAAAAGTGAGAAAAGATTTTGAAGGAGTAAGATAAAGTGTTTGGAATTAAAAATAGCTTGTAGCTTGGAAAGCTCTTCCCCACTGGTTAAAACTACTCTCAAGCTACCTTTTAAACATTGTAGTTAACTACACTACTAGTTGCAAACAAAAGACAGCTAACTACATTAAATCTATTTCAGGGAACCATATGTATAAAAATACCATCATATGATAATATTTCTACAGTCAACACACCAATTTATACATGATAATTTAGACAGCGATGAATGCTCAGGGACTTACATTAACTGATAATTCATTTATTGGATTAGTGAATAAAATTTTCTAATAATAATTAGTTACATTTATATAGCGCTTTTCTAGACACTCAAAGCACTTTACATAGTAAGGGGGCTATCTCCTCATCCACCACCAATGTGCAGCATCCACCTGGATGATGCGACGGCAGCCATAGTGCGCCAGAACGCCCACCACACACCAGCTTATTGGTGGAGAGAAGACAGAGTGATGAAGCCAATCAGTGTATGGGGATGATTAGGAGGCCATGATGGTCAGAGGCCAGTGGGCTAGTTTGGCCAGGATGCCGGGGTAACACCCTACTCTTTTTGAAGGACATCCTGGGATTTTTAATGACCACAGAGAGTCAGGACCTCGGTTTAACGTCTCATCTGAAGGACGGTGCTTTTTACAGTATAGTGTCCCCTTCACTATACTGGGGCATTAGGACCCACACAGACCACAGGGTGAGCACCCCCTGCTGGTCTCACTAACAACTCCTCCAGCAGCAACCTAGTTTTCTCCGGGGGTCTCCCATCCAGGTACTGACCAGGCTCAACCCTGCTTAACTTCAGTGGGCAACCGGTCTTGGGCTGCAGGGTGATATGGCTGCCGGTACCCTTTTGAATCCGCTCAGTGTTTGGGATTAGTTTCTTGATTAACATGACCAAAGTGATGGGTGTAAACATTCATTGAGGCCAAGGAGAATTAAAACCAATTTAAATAAGTAGGTTTTGTACATATATCTACCAGATCCGGTGTAACCTAACCATTTTCCTGTTGCATTTGAGAGCTCATGACACTGAGGGCTCATGAAACTTGTTGCTTACAGAGAAAGAGTCATCACTGGTGCAGCCTGGGGTAACGTCAACCATGCGGTCAGGTCTGTATGACATCACAGAAGCATCAAGTGGCAAAAATTCTAGCTTCCTCTAATTGAGCTGCAACTCTTGTAAGCACCCTTTAAAATTACCACCAAAGGCAGATGTCTCGTGCCCATCAGGCAGTCCACCAACATAGACCACATCCTCAAACTGAAGAGAAACAGGTTGAACATCCATTGTTCCGAATTCATGATCTGTCTCCAGCAGAGTCATCATACCCTCCTTAATGTTGATGCCGACAAAATGGATCTCACCATCGTTAACCACACTTTTACCCATTAAAGTCTTCAAATTGTTGACTTGCACCATGAGTTTTCCCTTTTCCAGCCACATCTTTAAGTACTCAGTGGTGCTGTTTGCAAACAGCACCAAAAGACCAGACTCCTTCCGTGTACGCAAGAACATGGACAGATAGAGTGTATCTGATTCCAGTTGGTCGTGATGGCAAAGACAGCATAGCTTGCGGAGTCTTCCTGGCCAAATCTAGCAGCAACATACTCTGTATGAGAAAGAGAAGACATACAACTCTTAAAGAGTTTCTAGAACTATTCTAGTTTTACTTTTGCAACTTGGACCCTTAGAGGAAACATAAAGCCTCTCCCAAGGTTTATCCTGTGATCTTCTACATTTATTGCAATGCTATCAATGTGTCTACACTACAAGCATCTACAGCGTATCTCTATTGTGCTAAAATAGACAGGCCATTCATAACACCACAGTGGATATTTCCAGTGTAGACATGTTATATAGGAGGTCAGCCCCTTGTACTCTTACCCTCAGCACAGTTTTTACCCACATATGGTTGCAGACACAAGCATTGGTGACCTTACCAAAGGTTAACATACTTTCCAAGGTTGTCACATAGACCAAAAAGGCATCGGTCATGATGGCTGCAGCCTTGCTCGGCATTCACCACTGAGCTCAACCAGTCCTCTGGTACCATCAGCTGTGAGTCCACAAACAAGTCCCTCATGCAGCCAGTGAATGAGCCAGAAATCCTTCCCTCATCTGATCTTCCAACAAATGTGCTTTGCAGGGCTGACTCCAGCTCAAGGGCACCGGTCTCAACTTGGGCTGTTGCACTACAGTTATCTCCATCCTGACATGGCTCCAGTAGTTGTAGCAGCAGGGTACCCTCTCCAAGCATGGCCTCTACCGTGTGGCATTCGCTATCAGATACATCCTGAGGCAGTGTCAGAGTCCACCTGGTTGCGTTTGGCTGAGGGTCACTCTTAAGATCAAGAAGAAGGTGTGTCTCCTGCAGCTCCAGGCTGAGTGTGACCCTTTGCTGCACCTCTGAAATAACACTGTGTTCTTCAGCACTGTGTGAAAGCTTAGCGTGATATTAAAGTACGTTTCCACACCCAGCAGCGGGGTCTGCAGGTGCAGGAATCCTCTAATTGTCTTGAAGGAGAATACATTGGGCGTCTGGCAGTAAGAGCCGGTGTAGCCCGGTTGACAAATGCAAAACTGTAGCCATGTGCACCTTCGCTCAGGAAGGGAATGCGGGCTGCCCCATTCTGGCACTCGTGACCCTCGCAACCCACCAGGGGCTCACTACAGTTGTGGCCACCACAGAGAATTCCATCTTGGCTTTCAGACAGGCATATGCATTTGATGCTGCCCAGGAAGTCCTTGCATATGGCTCCATTATGACACGGGTTGGTGGTACAAGTAGTGGTATTTTGCTCGCACAAGGCAATTATGAAACAAGTTATTGTTGTTTTTTTAGAGTTTATCCTTTAAAATGATTTGCGCCAGTTTTGTGTTTGTAACTAAAGAGTGGCTTATGCCAGGGATAACATGGGCACGTTTTAGTCAATAATACCTCAGGACAACAAATATGCAAAGCTGGTTTCATAACACTCATCATGCAATTTATTGCCAGTGTGACTGCCAACCGAGTTTTTCCCCCCCAACACAGCTTATTTCACCACTGAATTCACATTGAGAATGATCATACAATCAATGTGAAATCTCAAAAACAGTTCAAATTGACCTGAAATGAGAAACAGAACACTCCAAATCCAAACTACAATTCCCATGACATTATACGTCTACCATTCACATTGCTTTTTGATGAGTCCATCTAGCAAAGGCGATCCCAACTGACAGCCGTCAGTGTACATTCCTTCCTTCAAGAAAAACTGTGGACTGCAACACTAGGCCCCCATCAAAGCCAGCTTAGTTCAATTCGCTTAATTCAACCTGGGCATCTTACAATGGCAAAGCCCAATTATAGCCTCCATTATAGTCATGTCCTGAGCTGGTAAACCTGACGTTCAGAGAGACAGACACGTTTGTATAATCTAAATATTAACCCTTTACGATTCCTGTCAAATTTGCCTAAAAAAGCCATACCTAAAGTAAATTGAATGCTGTTCTTGGGCCATTTGGATGATATGCATGGTGTTGGTCTCCTTTGAAAGGTGACACTCTGAGGTTTGTTTCTCAACAGTCAGAATCACTGTAAGTCTTACTGATATCGAGTAATAGCACTTTTAATACACAAACAAAGAAAAAAGTAATTCCGCCTGCATTTTTTTGTAAATAGAAGCCTGCAGATGACTATAGCTGGGAGGTATGAACTGGAAAATACATTGGGATCACAGAATGAAGCCTTACCAAGCCAAATTTCGCATTTGATAAACAATATATTAGAAAATTAGTGTTTTACACATGTTTATCTAATTTTATGTCTAGACGCTTCCAAAAAATGTACACTTGGGAGACTCCAAACGACCCTTTGTAACCAACGACACATACAATTCTATAATTCTTGAATGCTTTAATGTACAGTCATCATTTTGGGCTCTAATGAAAGGTTACACTTAGAGCTATTCAGTTTCTCATCCAGATTCACTGTCAATAATTGCTAACACATAGTAACTGAAGCATAACACATTATAGTGGCATTTATTTATAGAATCCAAAATGTGTACACTTTTAAAATTACATATATATTTATAATTTATAATCTAAATACATGTTTTTCCTATATTTCTATTTCTGTACATAGTACATTATTTAATTTGTGGGGTTTTTCTTACATTGGTGTTATATTGCATCCCTACTGTGTTATTCCTATGTATGTCTGTACTATCATGCATGTCTGCATTATGTCAACAAAAAGTGGTCTGATAAAGACACTGATTGTACATGCTGTGTTTATTGTATCTTAAAATGTTTACATAGTTGAAATCACAAGAATCTCAGCTTTCCGTGGATATATGACATGTCCAACGTTTTTTTTTTGAGTTTTGTTTCTGTGACTTTACCCTGTCACCACTAAAGTAATTGTGCAGTTATATGTTGAGTTGTTTAGTCTAGGAATCAGTAGAGTGAATTTGTGTTGAACGATGTGTTATATGATGGATAATTTGGTTTTGGTTAAGCAAACTATACAGAATCCCAAGACAGTTCTGATTTACAGTTGCAACAACCTGATGGTGCTTATTGTATGCTCATTATAGGCAACATTTTGCCAAGAATTTAACCAGCCATTAAAAACAGATTTTGACTCAGTTGTCCATCGGTTATTAATTTTTTAAAGACTTTAGAGCCTATGATCTGTGATCTGTTGATCTTGTTTAGACAGTCCTGGATTTTAACTCCTTCCTTATTTAAACTATTTCTTTCAAAAACGGTTGTATAAGAAAATGTCCTGAGATACATGCGTGGCACTAACATAAACCTCTGAAAAACTGAAATTGGTCTGGATTATACTAAATTTAAAACAGTTTCATATTTGGTAAATAAAAGTGTAAACAAAAATATTAATGGGGCTGTGAGGTTGCAGATACCTGAAAATCCTAGTGGACACTTGCAGATAAAGCCGGAAGCATGCCTAGGGTTGTATCGAGTAGGAAACAAGAGCTCAGTGCCATAAAGTGACTTCCAAGAGAGCTCAATGCAAGTGCCTTCATTCACACAGGGACTGCTATCACACTCACCGACGTCTATCTCACAGTTACGACCATTGAACCCTGGAACACAGATAAGAGAGATAACCTAATGAAGTTTAGTGTCCTAGTTTGACTCTATCATTTAAAGCCTTAACCACAATTTCTAAAATAAGCAAATTAATATTATATCTACATTGTAGAGTATACTTTATAAATACATCTACCAATCATTTGCATTTTTGCAAATAGCAAAGAGTCTCCATATTTCATTCTAAAGTAAATCTATTAATTGAATAAGACATAATAATTAAAAGAAAAAAGTTAAGTGAACTTGACAGTTCAGTTAAAATATTTTTTTAATTATTATTTACTTAATAATTTTAAGGCAACGGGTTTCCTCAATTTTTTTAAGTTAAGTCAACTTATAACTTTTTACAGTGTATGTAAGTCACCTGGCCAGCAACTGCAGATGCAGTTCCCATTTTCCTCGTCCCAGAGGGCGCCACTGAGGCAGGGTCTAGACCAGCAGGGAGGAGGTGGGATCTCACAGTGAACACCAGTAAAGTTAATTTGTGAGCAGTCACACAGCGGTAGCTAATTATTTCAAAATAAATATGCATATGTTATTTAATTTTGAGTATACTTATTTTAAGTATGGTCACAGAGTGATTCAGCATATTATATTTTAGACACAGCAATATGCATGTTGTTTACCTACTTTCTGTAGTAACACTTTACAATAAGGTTCATTAGTTAACATTAATTAACTACATTATTTAACATGAAATAAAATCGATCAATACTTCTACAGAATTTATTAATCTATGTTCATGTTAATTTCATCATTTTCTAATGCATTTGTCATGAGCTGGGTCTCTCTCTCACACACTCAGTATTACACACACGCACACACGTACACACACCCATGTCCTTTCTAGCTCTCCCTCTCTTTCATCTTGTCATTCTCTATAAACACCTGCTCTCACCTCCACCTGTCTGTCATCACAATCAGCGCTCGCACTGTTCCCACTCTGATCTAATCATTCCCTCTATTTACAGCGGTTGTGCTTGCTGTTCTCTGTCGGATTATTGTGTGTCATGCGTTGGTTGTTGTTGCTCCCTTCATGTCGTGAATCGAGATGCTTCAGAAGTATTACCTTGTCTTGTCTCGCCTAGAGTTGCTGTGTCCATCTAGTTTTCTCGGTGTCCTGTTCCTGCTTCCAGTGAGCTCAGTTCCACGAGCTGTCTCAAGACTGGAGTCCCCCGGATCAGACCACCACCTGTGTGTGTTTTGTTTTTCATCCAGTTCTGTGTCAGTGTACGACAAAATGCCTTGTTTTGCATCTGCTTTCAATACTGTCTCTACTAACTACCTTTGCACGTGGATCCTTTATATCATCCCTGACAGCATTACTAAAATCACAAGTCTTGCTTGTTAACATTAGTTCATGCACTGTGAATTAACATGAACGACTGTATTTTTTATTAACTAACATTAACAAAGATGAATAAATACTGTAATAACTGTGTTGGTCATTGTTCGGTCATGTTAGTTAATACATTAACTAATGTTAACAAATGACACATTGTAAAGTGTTACCCTTTCTGTGTGGTAAGGGACTAGTTTTATAAATTATATATTGTTTATAATTTCATTTATAAATACAATATTTGTAACCCCCCAAAATAATGTTGCATAACTGATTTATACTAATTTCTAATATATCAAAATATAATTATATGTATACTTATAATGATTAAATATTTAAATTAAAGTAAGTTGAATTTGTTTTGAAAATGTTATGATAGATTTCCTAACATGCATGGATGGAAATGTACCTGTTTATTTCATCCACACACAGAGCCCCATTTCGGCATGGCTGGTCACTGCATTCATCGATGTTCTTTCACAGCGCTCCTCCTGGAAGCCCGCCAGGCAGGTACACGAGAAGCCATTGATGTGGTCATGGCAACTGCCGCCGTGGAGACAGGGCTGTGATTGACACTCATCAATATGAAGCTCACAGCTGCTATCTGGAACATCAGAGACAGCGGTGTGGAGTGCAAAGATGCCAATCCGCTTTTTGTCTAGATCTCTGCATGGCTTATTATTACACATACCATCTGGACAGGCCTCATCCTGGATCAAACAGACTGTAACTGGAAGCTTCCAGTCAGTCTTTAGGGTTATTGATATGCTGCCCACAGCTTTTTCTTCACTTGATCAAAATGATTTTCAAGCAGATCTGAATTGTGAATTTTCACATCATGTAAGTTTCGAGATTCTGTGGCTTGTTGTCACACAGGGTTGTCAAACGTTAAATTAAACAATGTTTGATTTCTTCTTGATTTCAAAGTCCTAGTTCAAAAATCTTTTTTTTTCTATCCAAACTAAAACTCTATATTTTAATAATTATTTATAGTTACATTTAATTTTGACATGACAGTCACACTTTACATGTACGTACTAGTAATTCATTCCAAATCTTATGAAGTTCTTCTGCTGAACACATGAGGTTCATAAGGTTTGGAATGACATGAGGGGTGAGTAAATTAGGACAGATTTTTCATTTTTGGGTGAACTATCCCTTTAATATAACTTAGTACTTATTTGTGTGGTTAGACTGAAACCTTAAAATTAAGTGTAGCTTATTTAATTTTAATATTCTCAAATAAGTGTCAATAAATATCAAGTTTCCATTGTGACAACATACCCCAGGCTACATGTGTAGTAAAAAGTACTTTTTATTTCTGTAAATAATTAAGATGAAAAATTGTAATAGCATTTTTGTATTTTAAGTCTTTAAGGTAAGTGTCTAAACAGAAACTGGCTTAAAAAAGGCAGATTGCCTATTACTGTACTATATAGTATAGTATTATAGTAATAATTTTGTACTTTCTCCTCTTTTATTGTTGGTTTCCTCTTTTCTGATCATTTGTAATGAGGATAAAAGACAAAAACAAACATGCAAATAAGTTCAAACATCAAGGCGCCTAAAGGGTTAAACTAGACCTTTGCACGTTTAAAAGCAAACGTCGACAGTCTTCAATGAAAGAACGTTAGGATGTTCTCCAGGGTTGCATTTCAGGCTGCAATATCATCATTCACCCACAAGATGACAGTGGCTGCATTTGGCACCACTCGAGACATTCCACATTTCAGGCTAACAGGTGAGTCCCACATGGCAACAGTGCATCCGACCCTCGTTGCCTTCACTTAGCCGTATATCCAGGCTTGCAGAGACAGATGTAGTGCCCGATCTTGTCCAGGGGGCTCCGTTCCTGCAGGTCCATGACACGCATTCATTCACCTCGATCTCGCAGTGTTTACCCTGGAACCCCGGTGTGCCGAAAACGGTGACCTATCGAAAACTGTGACCAGGGGTCGCTGTTCAGCTAAATTCAGCGCGCACGCGTCAGATCAGACACTGAAGCCGAATGATCAGCGTCAGAGACGAAAAGATGTTTCATGTTTTAAGACTAAAGAAAACAAGCTATTGTCACCAGCATCTAAATGCTTATATAAAATACATTAAACATTAATGCTGCTTCTGCTAATGTGTTAGTATACTGCTATAGTTTCCTTAAAATATGTTTAAGCTCTTCTATAACATATTCCGATTATCTGATACATGTAGATCTATTTACTGTAATTACCCAATAATATTGGAAATCTACAGTTTGTTCCTTGCAAATGCTTATGATTGCAGTTGTCTAGGGTCACTGAAATTAAGTAAAAATGTATATAGGCCAGCTATCACAATGTTGCCACTCTTTATTTCATAATAAATGGCTAAAATTGTTTAATAAAGTGACTCGTGTGATGTGTGACCTTCTCTGCTTTTTATCTTACATAAAAAAGCATATGCTCAGATATTGATATATGTATAGATACAGTAGGGTCTGACATGTTAAATGTAAAGATACTGGAATGTTACCCCTCTGTATTTACCCCTCTGTGATGTGTCAGCTCCTCCTTATTTTTCACATTTAAACAAAAGTTGTTTGATATGTACCATTAATTGGCTTAATGATTTACAAAAACACATTAAGCTTGTTTTACATGAGCTTTTTTTAATCTGTACTTCATTAAAAGGTATTATAAGATAAAAATCAGAATGGAAATCAAAATATTGAAATGCCTGTCTTGTGGCTTACAGCCACCCCCCCACCCCTGATTTTCTTGTACAGATTCAATGTGAAAAATGCATATTGAGAATTAATTTGAACCCAATCTTAACTTATCTATAATTTGACTTGTGAAATTAAAATGGAAACTCTTCTATTAGGAATACTCTAGAAGGCAGGAAAAACAAACTCAAGAGTCAATCTCAGTAAAGTATAATTTTAATGATTACAAGTTCTTAATAGTATAAAAATAATAAAAATAGTATGATCAATATAATGAAAACATGTTTTACATTACTGCAAACTCACCAAAATATGTTAAATAATTCTTAACTTTCTTAAATAAGTTAAGCTCATGTTTTTAAGTTGTTTAATTTTAAGTTGATTTTAATTTAAGTTGAAATGACCTAGACTAGAGCTGAAGAGCTAAAGTTGATTGTACGTACAGTGGAGGAAGTTAAGTGTTAGGAGCAATAAAAAACCTGAATGATAACCTAAAAAGCATCACCGAAATGTGCTTTGTGAGTTTTTTTATTAATGATTTCTGTACACTACTGTCTAATAATTGGTGACTGTTACTCAAAATACAAGAATAATCAGGATAAAGGAGATATCTTTACATTACTTGAACGAGTATAAAGAACATAGACTTATAGACTTTCGTAAAAAGGGGTAACATTGTGGTACATAATTTTGATATGTCAGCTGATCTTATGCTTTATAAAATAGAAAGAAGAGGAGTTCAATATCACACTTTAGTAAACATTCATAGTCAGTTATTATGAAAGACTGGTAACATTTTGATATTCATTTTTATTTGTCAGATTCAGTGACCCTAGCCAACTGCAATCATAAGAATTTGTAAGGAACAAACTGTAGATTTCCAATATTATTGGGCAATTACAGTATAGAGTAATATGAAGAAAGATATGATCTACATGTATCAGATAATCGGAATATGTTATAGAAGAGCTTAAACATATTTTAAAGAAACTATAGCAGTATACTAACACATTAGCAGACAACAGAAGCAGCATTAATGTTTAATTTATTTTATATAAGCATTTTGATGCTTGTGACAACATCTAGCTTGTTTTCTTTAGTCTTAAAACATGAAACATCTTTTCCAGCACCGCTCGTCTCCTCTGACGCTGATCATTCGGCTTCAGTGTCTGATCTGACGCGTGCGCGCTCCCGCGCGAAAATTAGCTGAACAGCGACCCCTGGTCACAGTTTTCGGCAAAACACCGGCACGCAGAAGCAGCTGAGGCCGTCCCTTCTGCTGCGGCAGATGCTCGGGGAGCAGTGGTACACCTTTTTCTCGCGGAAACTACCGGTGTAGCCCTCTTGACAGATGCGTGCGTACCCCGGGCTCCTGTTTTGCACCGCCAGACAATGGGGAGTATCCCCACACAGCCCCTGAGCGCAGACCTGGGCACTGGTATGACAGTCCTGCCCCCACAAGCCGGGCTCACACTGGCAAACTAGTTCCCCCGGGTGGACGCCGGTGGGCTGACACGTCGCATTGCCCTGGCAGAGGGACAGTTGGCAGAGTGCGCTGAAGAATCACAACGCGTGCTGGGCAGGACTGGCGCAGGCAACTGACACTGGCACAGGAAGTCAGATGGGGCTTCCCTGCACTCTGCCCTGTTTTGGCAAGGCTTGTTCAGGCAGAGCGTTGAGGTCTTGGGAAGTGTTAAACCTACAAGGATTTACGAAAAAAAACACTTATACATGTTTCCCTAAAGTACCTGGGACAAAATGCAATAACAGGTTAGTGGCTTCGGAAAACTTGTCTAAGGTTGATAATACAGGAGCAAACTTTTTGAGCCATTTTGCTGATGCTTAGGCACTTTCCCACTGAGAATGGGTCACACTTTTCTATTTGGTTACTTTAAACCGATGTTCTGAAATATTCGGTGTCTGAGATTTTCGGTGACGCTGGGCGGAGCATACATGCATATTCATGAGTTTCCTGTTTCGCGTTAAAGCGCCACAGAAAATATCAGTGCACTCTAGAATCATCACCGCACATAAAGTTTTACGTAATTTAAATATGTTTCAGCGATTTAGCCTTTTTTTGTTTTGTTTTGTTAATCTGAGATCAATAGTTTGTAGATTGTATTAGCCTAGGCTATATGTTATGTTTGATTTCATGATTACAGCCATTGATTTGGCTGCCTATCATTTGGATATGCTCCTGGTAAATGAGCCAACAGCCATTAAGTATGTTATATATACTTATGTGTTTTAAAGTTTCATTTGATAACTTGTATACAAACATGTATATGCGAGGTGGCATAAAGATCTGATATAATATTTATTTTTGCTTGTTCAGCTGGTAAATAACAGATTTTAGTACTTAGTTAGCGAAAATGATTTCACATGATTTAAGTAGCTAAAATAACATACCACATATTCATTTGCACAGTTACTACTGTAAATAAGTGAAGTTATAATGCTGTATACATTAAAGACAAATTATTTGGTGTTAAGTTTTATTTACAAATGTGTATGTGGATAAGACATATTTGGGGGCCTGGACACCTGAGCAAAAACATCACACAAAAAAGTGTGAACATTTTAACTTTAATGTGCTATTTTTATTTGATTTGACCCTTGATTTTAACTAAATGATGTACATTTTAGGTTACCTGAGAATTGTTTTTGTTATTTATTTTTTATTTTTTACAGTATAATACATTGCAGCTCAAAGGTTTGGGATTTAAGTTTTTTAAAGAAGTTTATTATGCTCCTCAATGCTGTATCTATTTGAAATGTTATTGCAATTTAAAATAAAAGTTTTCTATTTTAATATATTTTAAAATATAATTTATTCCTATGAAGCAAAGCTGTATTCTCCGCATCATTACTTCAGTCTGCAGTGTCACGTGATCTTCAGAAATCATTCTGATATGCTGATTTATTATCAATGTAGGAAACCGTTTTGCTGCTTCATATTGTTTGGGACCTGTGATCATTTTTCAGGATTCTTTGATAAATAAAAAAAGTTCAAAAGAACAGTTTTCATTCAAATAAAATATTTGTGTTTCAATATGCACTACTATTGAAAAGTTTGGGGTCGGTAATTTTTTATTTTTAAGAAAGTACTTTTATTCAGGAAGGATGTGTTAAATGGATAAAAGGTGACAGTAAATATGTATTTTTCGAAAAGCTTTTTATTTTGAATAAATGCTGTTATTTTTAACTTTATTCATCAAATAATCAAAGAAAAAAGTATCACATGTTTCAAAAACAATTAAGCAGCACAACAGTTTCAACACTGACAATAAATCAGCATATCAGAACGATTTCTGAAGATCATGTGACACTGAAGACTGGAGTAATGATACTGAAAACTCAGCTTTGCTTCACAGGAATAAATTGTATTTTAAAGTATCTAAAACAGGAAACCAATATTAGAAATTGCAATAATATTTCACAATATTACTGTTATTTTCTGTATTTTGATCAAATAAATACAGCCTTTGATGAGCAGAAGAGCGTTCATTAAAGACAAGGTCAATTGTGTATTAGGTTTAAGATATAGGCCTAACATAACATAATATCAAAACAAATTGAAGCATTTAAACTGAGATCTGCAAGTTAAATATTTTCAAAAAACTTGAACGTGAATTCTTATATAGCTATCTAAACATTTAGTTTACACAATACACCTGTGTGTGACTGTATCTGTCTCTGAGTTTTGTTGCCGTTCTGTGCCCATCCTGTGGGTTGAGCCTGGTCAGTACCTGGATGGGAGACCTCCTGGGAAAGCTAGGTTGCTGCTGGAAGAGATGTTAGTGAGGCCAGCAGGGGGTGTTCTGTGTGGGTCCTAACACCCCAGTATAGTAACGGGGATGCTATACTGTCAAAAAGCACCGTCTTTCAGATGAGATGTTAAACCAAGGTCCTGACTCTCTGTGGTCATTAAAAATCCCATGGCACTTCTCGTAAAGAGTAGGGGTGTAACCCCAGTGTCCTGGTCACATTCCCTCCAATGACCCTTGTCAATCATGGCCTCCTAATAACCCCCATACACTTGATTGGCTCTATGACTCTCTCTCCTCTCCATCTGTAGCTGGTGTGTGCATACACTTGATTGTAGGGGTCGACCGATATGGGTTTTTCAGGGCCTATACCGATTATTACAGATCAAGTAGACCGATAACCGATATTTTGAACCGATATACGTGTCTGGTGTAAAAATGAAAATGAATGCCAAAATTAATAATAACAAGAGCTCTGACAAAAAACGTTCTTTAAATGCTTTTAAACATGTCTTTAATTCTGAAAACTGTTAATAACAACAACATTAAATAAACAGTAATATTAATAATAACATAAGTACAGAGATCACCCAGAAGCATTCTGTAAACATTTTGTAAAATTTAAAGTAAACGTATTTAGCGTATTGTGTGATTATTCTCAACAAAAGTTGTAATAATTGTTGTAGTTGTATTACGTATACAGTAATATATTCGGCTAAACCGAACTTATATTTTGACAGGTTGCCATGAGGACCTTTTAGGTTTCTGTAGCCTATGTATATATGATATGACGATCGTTTTACTCAAATGAAACGGTCAAATGCTCATGAAGTGACTCTCCGAGCAGTTCTGGGGATGTTGTTCATGTATTTATGTCCTCATTTAGTGAGATGCTGAAAACACCGTGAGCAGCACGCGCTTCAGTATGTATGTGTGCAGTAAATGAAACCGCGCGTCTGTGTCATTCATTAACAAAGATGCAGAACATGCAGGATTCATATTTAAATTGTGTTTTTGCAGCTTAATATTTATAGATACTAGTCCATAGCAGTCGATTTAAGTGTACTGACCTACTTTTGATTAATTCATCCAAACTTGACACATTCCGCGTTATACGGTAAATTCCATTATATGACTGCATTCCAGCGATTCCGCCCGCATTTTCCGCATGCGGACATCATGGGTTATATTGAGGTGTTTTGCAACTTCAGCAACGTCTGCTGCTGCTTTACCTTTGAGAGACAACTGATGCGTGATCACTGAGGCAGCTCCAGTTAGCATGTGCTTCGGTGTGAGACTGCCTTCAGTTTTCCGTTGATTGGTCGGACTCGTGACTTCCTACATATCAGATGAGCGGTGGGCGGAGATTGCTCTCAGAGATTGAGAGATCGCCTCACTCTCACAGAGTGTTGAGCTCAGACAGGCTGCATCGAGCCAAAGAGTGCATTTAAACATTAAATAGTTTCACCTGTATTATTTATTCACCAATAAATAATGTCACCTGTAAGTACTATGTTTGTTTGCATAAAAAAACAAAATAATAATATTATCGGCAAATCTGTTTTTAAAATGGCCGATATCGATAATCGGTAAAATGCTTAATATCGGCGCCGATAATCAGTCGACCCCTACTTGATTGGCTCTATGACTCTCTCTCCTCTCCACCTGTAGCTGGTGTGTGCATACACTTGATTGGCTCTATGACTCTCTCTCCTCTCCACCTGTAGCTGGTGTGTGCATTCACTTGATTGGCTCTATGACTCTCTCTCCTCTCCACCTGTTGCTGGTGTGTGCATACACTTGATTGGCTCTATGACTCTCTCTCCTCTCCACCTGTAGCTGGTGTGTGCATACACTTGATTGGCTCTATGACTCTCTCTCCTCTCCACCTGTAGCTGGTGTGTGCATTCACTTGATTGGCTCTATGATTCTCTCCTCTCCACCTGTAGCTGGTGTGTGCATACACTTGATTGGCTCTATGATTCTCTCTCCTCCACCTGTAGCTGGTGTGTGGTGAGTGCATACACTTGACTGGCTCTATGACTCTCTCTCCTCTCCACCTGTAGCTGGTGTGTGCATACACTTGATTGGCTCTATGATTCTCTCTCCTCTCCACCTGTAGCTGGTGTGTGGTGAGTGCATACACTTGATTGGCTCTATGACTCTCTCTCCTCTCCACCTGTAGCTGGTGTGTGGTGAGTGCATACACTTGACTGGCTCTATGATTCTCTCTCCTCTCCACCTGTAGCTGGTGTGTGGTGAGTGCATACACTTGATTGGCTCTATGACTCTCTCTCCTCTCCACCTGTAGCTGGTGTGTGGTGAGTGCATACACTTGACTGGCTCTATGACTCTCTCTCCTCTCCACCTGTAGCTGGTGTGTGGTGAGCGCACTGGCGCCGTTGTCCTGTGGCAGCCGTCGCATCATCTAAGTGGATGCTGCACACTGGTGGTGGTTGAGGAGAGACCCCCCACATAATTTTAAAGCTCTTTGTGTGTACAGCAATACACAATAAAGCGCTATATAAATGCACTATTTATTCATTCTAACTCTATAGCGACATCAACTCTATAGCGGGCTGCCCGAGCATTGCGATTTTTTCCGTTTTAACTAGAATTTAATCAAATGGCTTTTGCGCGCGCAGCTTAGAGGGAACAGGGCTGCTGCATAGGATTAACCTGTTAGTCCTATCTAGTAAGGATAGAGATGCTAAGAGCAGAAGCCAAAGCCAGACAAAGCACTTTAACTTGATGCGGTAAAATCATTCATTTTCATTATAAAACTACTATCTCAGAATGGGGTCTGTGACGGGGCGCATAGCTACCGTCACGGCAGCGATGCGCTACCTATTCCAGTTCACAAAGACTGAGTGCAAATATTGCCTGTATTTGTTAGTATAGCGTGTCAATGTGTTCTGTTATTCCTCATTTTGTTTCAAATCAGTGGTTAACCTAGTCTTTTATCAAAACCCCACAGTAATCCCGTAGCTTTCGTGTGCACACTTTTAACATCTAATACTACGGTGATTTATATGCTATAGCTACTACTATCAATACATATCTTACTGTTTAAAACCATGTCATTTACTTCACTATCATAATCTGTTACAATAACCACGCAACACATGTCTTTGTTAATTATGTATCTGTTTATTTAGTTTAAAAGGAACATAGCTTTGACATACCATCTTTATGTCTTACCAGCGTCTCCTGTTTGTTTGGGTAAAGGAAGATTTTCCGCAATGGAGGGGTTTAAGTAACGCTATGACTTCCGGGTCAATAGGAAGTAACCCGGAGTTTTGAGTTGTTTTTTTTTTAACTGTTAATATGACTTGTGGCTTCGCCAAATGTTAGCTGAAATCATATAAATGATATTCTATACTTTTCTAATTTTATAGATGTAGTATTTTGGCTGTTTTTAAGCATTTATGGTTTGTTTACCTGAGCCACCCCTGTATTGTATTATTGTGTTGGTATGTGCCAATTACAGGGGTGCCTTCATGTGTATAAAAGACTAGTAGCTTCAATCTCGGGGAGGAGCGTGAAGTAACAGGACATAAGTCTGTTGATGCTCTAAGTATAGTGGCTTGTGTAAAGGTCAATTTCTAAGCAGCTGTAAAATTTGATTGTTTTTTTTTGATTGTTTGGTTTTTTGACTCTCATGTCAATTTATTTTATTTACTAAATAGTATTATTTTTTTCTCTTGTATATATTTTTTTCTTAATTTTGATTGCCTTTCTTTGGCCTTAATTGGGTAAATAAAAAGATCCCATCTGTTAAAACTCATCCAACTTCTCCTGAGTGCTTACATCTACTCACGACGACTCAGTCACATCTACCCTCGACATTTGGTGGCAGCGGTTTCCGGGTAAACAGTGTCCGAGCAGCACTCGGTGAGTCAAGATGGAGAATCAGGGCAGAGGTACGGCACCACCTAGAGATGGTTCAGTGATGGGTGCCAGGTCCAAATCCACAGAGTTATCCGGGCATCCCACTCCTGTGGTCGAAGACAGGACAGATCGCTTGGAGAAGATGGTGAGAACGATGGTGGAGTCTCAACGGCATCAGCAGGACCAGATAGAGGCAGAGACGCTCCGGCAAGAGCGGAGATGGAAAGGTATGGAGCACCAATTCAAGCAACTACAGCAACTGGTGAGAGGCGATCCAGCATCAATGCAGGCGACGAGGCAGTCGTTAGCTGGACTGCAGCAGATGGATCCGCCCAGCTCCCGCCCTTCAACAGCCTTTGATCCACTCAACATGCCTTTTCTGGACGTACCAACTCCTCAGCCACATCCAGATCAGCACCCAGCACCAAGGATGCAGAGCTCCCTCAACTCCACCGCCTTCGGCCTTGCCACTCCTTTGAACCTCCAGCGGGGGTGGAAACCCCCTAAGATGTCCTCCTATGAAGAGGACGAAGATATTGAACACTATTTAACCACCTTTGAAAGGCTCGCAGCAGCAAGTCAGTGGCCCCATGAGACTTGGGCATTATACCTGGTGCCCTTGTTAAATGGTAAGGCCAGATCTGCTTACGTAGCCATGTGTGTTGAAGACAGCCAGGATTACATGAAAGTGAAACAAGCCATTCTCAACAAGTTCAACATCAGCACTGAGACTTACCGCCAGCGTTTCCGCTCCAAGTCCATCAAGGAGGGTGAGACGGCGAAAGAACTTCAAGCCCGGCTAAAGGACCTGATGGAGAAGTGGCTAGATCCAGAGACACGGACCAGGGACCAGGTGTGTGACCAAATCGTGCTGGAACAGTTTCTGGGCATGCTGTACCCTGAGCTTCAGGTGTGGGTGAGAGAACGCACCCCAGGTTCATCGGCACAAGCAGCAGATCTGGTGGAGACCTTCATGGCTGCCAGACAATCCAGAAGAGGCTATCACTTGGGTCCACAACAGCAGGACTGGAGAAGACCCTACCAAGCAGTCCAGAGAGAGCCAGAGAAGACAGCCTCTGGTAGGTCTGCGGGTGGTAGCAGTCGTGTGTTTAGGCCCTCCAACAGCCACAATAGCCCCAGTGTTAGCCCCACTCCAGCTGGAACACTTAGAGTACCTATATGTCACGGTTGTGGTCAGCAAGGTCACATTAGGCCCAATTGTACACTAAAGAAAGTGTCTGATTCCAGACTATGTTACCTACCTGGCCCTAGCAAGCACTTACCTTGGGTGTCTTCTGATGTTACTGTCCCTGTGAAGATAAGTGGAAAGATAGTCCAGGCTTTAGTTGACTCAGGAAGTAGTCAGTCTTTCGTTCTTCAATCTTGTTTGAGGTCTGATTTTCAGCCCGTGGGCAAAGTGAGGGTTCGCTGCATCCATGGCGACGAGTCTGAGCACCAGACCAGCGAGGTTTTCATAGAGATTAATGGCCAAAAATACTTGTTAACCGTAGGGATTTTGGATAAATGCCCTTACCCAGTGATTTTAGGCCAGGATGTGCCAGTTCTTACAGAGCTATTGCAAAGTGTGAACATAGTCAGTGCTTATGTTACAACTAGAGCGCAGGCTAATAATAAACTAGACTCTAATGTTTGGTCAGAGTTACCATTTGAGGGTTGTCCTGGTGACAAACCAAAAAAGTCCAAGGCAGAGAGCAAAGGTGGCAGGTACAGCTGTGCAGGAAAGTCTGTCCTTCCCACAACTAGAGGACACTGAAATCGTTGATGAAGACTTCAAGAAGCTTCAACAGGAAGACCCCACACTTAGCTCTTGCTTTTCCTCTGTTAAGTCCGATGATGAGGCTAGAGAAGCCATGAGGGAGGGTGACGTGTGTTTTGTTATCAATAATGAGAAACTGTATCGAGTGAGTGCAGACACAGAGCAGTTAGTTGTTCCTAAGACTCTTAGAGCCAAAGTGTTACACCTAGGTCATAGCATTCCGTGGTCAGGACATCTAGGCAGGGAGAAGACTGAGAAGAGAATCCTGCAAAGATTTTATTGGCCAGGTTTCAGCAAGGACATAGCAGAGTACTCTAGGTCATGTCCAGAGTGCCAGTTGTCTGCTCGCTCCAAAAGAGGCTTAAAAGCTCCCCTCATCAGTCTCCCAATTATTGACACACCTTTTCATCGCATTGCCATGGATGTAGTTGGTCCCTTAGAGAGGAGTAGGGCACCGCTATATCTTGGTAGTTTGTGATTACGCAACACGTTACCCTGAAGCATTCCCCTCAGAAATACTAAGGCAAGGCAAGTGGCCAATAGTTTAATTCAACTTTTCTCCCGTGTGGGTGTCCCCAAAGAAATCTTAACCGATCAGGGAAGTAACTTCACCAGCAAGGCATTGAGACAGGTGTACTCCCTGTTAGGGATCCGAGGCATTAAAACCACACCCTACCACCCGCAGACCGACGGCATGGTTGAGCGATTCAATCAGACCCTGAAGTCGATGCTGCGGAAATTGTGGTCCGAATCAGGAGCTGACTGGGACCAGTGGCTTCCTTACTTATTGTTTGCCTACAGAGAAGTACCGCAGGCATCCACGGGTTCTCTCCTTCGAACTCTTGTTCGGCCGAGAAGTGAGAGGCCCGCTTGACATCCTCCGAGAGAGTTGGGAGGGGACGCCCTCACCAGACAACCAACATTGCGAGTTATGTCCTGAAGATGCGGGAGAAGCTGGACCAGCTGAGCTCCAGGGCCCACCAACACCTGGCCCAGGCCCAAACGAGGCAGAAAACGTGGTATGACCGGACAGCACGCAGTCGCACCTTTATGTCCGGACAGAAAGTGCTGCTGCTGTTGCCATCTTCAGAAAGCAGTTTGTTGGCGAAGTGGCAAGGCCCTTTCAAGGTACTTCGCAAGGTCGGCGAGGTTACCTATGAAATCTCAATGCCAGACAGACGTCGCTCCAAACAGATCTTCCACGTGAACCTCCTAAAACAATGGATTGACCGACCATCTACTATCCAAGACCAGCTGTGGGCACGGACCGTGGAAGAGGAAGAAGAGCCGTCGGAGCAGTACTTTCCTACTGCGGGCGGCGAGTCAACCTACCCTTCCGTTACCCATTTGACAACTGAACAGCAGGAGGACCTGCGTAAAATCATCCCAAAAGGCCTGTTCCGAGACCAGCCGGGGCGAACCGACGTCATCACCCACGACATCCGGCTGACTTCTCCAGGCCCCATCCGGCAGACCACCACCAGGGTTCCAGCGCGACTGATCCCCGCGCTGAAGCAGGAGGTGTTGGCGATGCTGGAAATGGGGGTGATCGAGACATCACACAGTGAGTGGTGCAGTCCCGTGGTCTTGGTGCCAAAAAAGGACGGGGGGCTCCGCTTCTGTGTCGACTTCTCGAAGCTGAATACCATCTCCGCTTTTGACCCATATCCCATGCCCCGTGTGGACGAGCTGGTGGAGCGCCTGGGAAAGGCGGAGTTCCTCAGCACCTTAGATTTGTGTAAGGGGTACTGGCAAGTGCCACTCAATCCCCAAGCACGGGAACTGACCGCTTTCAAAGCTCCATCTGGCTTGTTCCAGTTTAGGGTCATGCCCTTTGGCCTTCATGGAGCAGCAGCAACTTTCCAGCGTCTCATGGATGAGGTGCTGAGGGGCGCTGAGGACCATGCCGCAGCTTATATCGATGATGTCATCATTCACAGTTCGTCATGGGAAGAACATCTTCAACACCTCAGTGATGTCTTCCGAAGGATTCAGCAGGCCGGGCTGGTAGTGAATGCCAGCAAATGCCAGCTTGCCCGGTCTGAAGTGTGCTACCTGGGATATGTCCTGGGTTGCGGCACCATACGTCCTCAGGTCAGCAAGGTGGAAGCCATCCGCAGCTCCCAGCCGCCTTCAACCAAAAAGGGGGTGAGATCTTTTCTGGGGTTGATCGGATGGTACCGGCGTTTTATCCCCAACTTTTCAAGCCGAGCAGCTCCCCTGTCAGACCTCACTCGCAAGACCAGCCCCAATAAGGTGGTCTGGACTGCTGAGTGTGAGGCAGCTTTCCATAACCTCAAGGAGAGCATGTGCCACGAACCGGTGTTGCAGAGTCCTGACTTTTCCTTACCCTTTACGGTGCAAACCGACGCTTCGGGCATTGGCCTTGGAGCAGTGTTGTTGCAGGGTGAGGGTGAGCACAAAAGACCTATACAGTTTGTGAGCCGCAAACTGTTCCCTCGCGAGACTCGGTATTCCACCATTGAAAAGGAGTGTCTTGCTATCAAGTGGGCTCTGGACACTTTAAAATATTACCTTATTGGCAAAGAGTTTGTCTTGGAGACAGACCACAGGCCCTTGCAATGGCTACACCGAATGCGGGATTTTAATTCTAGAATCACCCGATGGCACCTGTCCTTGCAGCCATACAGGTTTACAGTGAGGTATAGGGCAGGAAAGGACAATGTCATTGCTGACTTTCTGTCGCGTCATGAACTGGACCTGGACGCTCTCTCTTAAGGGGGGGGGTGTGTGACGGGGCGCATAGCTACCGTCACGGCAGCGATGCGCTACCTATTCCAGTTCACAAAGACTGAGTGCAAATATTGCCTGTATTTGTTAGTATAGCGTGTCAATGTGTTCTGTTATTCCTCATTTTGTTTCAAATCAGTGGTTAACCTAGTCTTTTATCAAAACCCCACAGTAATCCCGTAGCTTTCGTGTGCACACTTTTAACATCTAATACTACGGTGATTTATATGCTATAGCTACTACTATCAATACATATCTTACTGTTTAAAACCATGTCATTTACTTCACTATCATAATTTGTTACAATAACCACGCAACACATGTCTTTGTTAATTATGTATCTGTTTATTTAGTTTAAAAGGAACATAGCTTTGACATACCATCTTTATGTCTTACCAGCGTCTCCTGTTTGTTTGGGTAAAGGAAGATTTTCCGCAATGGAGGGGTTTAAGTAACGCTATGACTTCCGGGTCAATAGGAAGTAACCCGGAGTTTTGAGTTATTTTTTTTTAGCTGTTAATATGACTTGTGGCTTCGCCAAATGTTAGCTGAAATCATATAAATGATATTCTATACTTTTCTAATTTTATAGATGTAGCATTTTGGCTGTTTTTAAGCATTTATGGTTTGTTTACCTGAGCCACCCCTGTATTGTATTATTGTGTTGGTATGTGCCAATTACAGGGGTGCCTTCATGTGTATAAAAGACTAGTAGCTTCAATCTCGGGGAGGAGCGTGAAGTAACAGGACATAAGTCTGTTGATGCTCTAAGTATAGTGGCTTGTGTAAAGGTCAATTTCTAAGCAGCTGTAAAATTTGATTGTTTTTTTTTGATTGTTTGGTTTTTTGACTCTCATGTCAATTTATTTTATTTACTAAATAGTATTATTTTTTTCTCTTGTATATATTTTTTTCTTAATTTTGATTGCCTTTCTTTGGCCTTAATTGGGTAAATAAAAAGATCCCATCTGTTAAAACTCATCCAACTTCTCCTGAGTGCTTACATCTACTCACGACGACTCAGTCACATCTACCCTCGACAGGGTCTATAAAAAATCTTGTTTCCACATTTCAATTGTATCCTTTTTACAGTATATTTTAGTGTGCATTTCAATATACTCTATTTGACAGCATTTTAAACAACTTTCTGTAGCCACAAAAGTTAGATAAGAAATTACCCAGAGTGGGCTAAATAAATATGCTTGTGAACAACAGAAATTGCTTAGCAAAGCATAACAACTACTTGATTGATGTCTACACTACAGTACATTGACAAAATATCAATGTATGAATGCATCACTGGCATCCTTAATCAATGCATATTTTTCACTTTATCTAAATAGTTTGGCCTCATATTTGTTTTATGAAGCTTGATCTTCTGGTGAAATGACAGATTATTCTATAGTGAAGTATGCATGATTTCTCCAAACATTTAGTCTGCTTAAAGGGATAGTTCACCCTATAATAAAAATGATGTCACCCTCTTGTCATTCCATGTAAGACCTTTGTTCATCTTTGCAACAGAATTTAAGATATTTTTGATAAAATGTTTATAAGCTGACCCTGCATAGACAGCAACACAACTGACACATCCAAGGCCCAAAAATGAAGAAAGGATATCATTAAAATAAAGTGATTCAAGTATATTTTTATGAAAGTGTGAGAATACTTTTTGTGTGCAAAGAAAACAAAAATAACGACTTTATTCAACTATTTGTTCTCTTCTGTGTCAGTCTTCAATGTGTGTTCACAACAGTATCACAAAAGAAGAAATTGTTGAATAAAGTTCTTTTTTGGGGGGATTTTTTGCACACAAAAAGTATTATTGTAGTTTTCTAAAATTAAGGTTGAACACCTGATGTCACATGGTCCATTTTAACAATGTCCTCCTTACTACCTATCTGGGCCTTGAACATGGTAGATGCGTTGCAGGGTCAGAAAGCTCTCATATTTCATCAAAAAATATCTTAATGTGTGTTCTAAAGATGAACGAAGGTCTGACTGATTTGGAACTACACGAGGGTGCAATTAATGACAGAATTAAACATTTTGGGTTAACCATACCTTTAAACTCTATCCCTTTCTTGTAATGGTCTGCAAACTCACATTCAGATATACCTTAGTCAATAACTAGGTTTGAACCAAACCCTTGGACTACAATTATTTATATCTACATTTTTTCATAATTTGTTATATTCAGACATATGTCACAATATGGAAAAAAAAGATCTGTTGCTTCCGTTACATCGCAAATTTATGATTATTAGTTTACTACGCTGCAGTTGCAAAAGATAAACCTAAACCGGCTGTGCCCACAAATTCTTAAAAACGTCTTATTTTAAAGTTATGAGAAAATATTTAACATAAAAAAATGCCACACTTCCACTTCAGTGTCAGCTAACATTTATACCTGACTGGTCACACACTGCAGAGCCTGTTGCTTTAGATAAAAAAGGACATAAAAAAGCCTCCTTCCTGTATTCAGCTGGTCATTCTCGGATATGCCTGAGAAAACAATGCCCTAATTTCAAAAAATGCCTTAACCTCTGTGACAGCCCTATTCATGGCGCTCACAGCACAAGTACGTTTGCAAATTTTGGAATACGTACTACCGGCACATCCGGGAACTTCACTGTCAATTTCGTCACCGCCCCTTTTTAGGGGAAAATAAACCAGACTTCCCATAGACACAAAGCAACGTCCGTATACCACCGGCAGGCGTGAATAACTTAAGAAATCACTAAGATTAAACATGTCAAGTAATTATATGTCCATCCTGCCTGCCATAGAGCGTGAAAGATATATCCACAAACTTAATTTGATCAAATTAAAAACATGTTCCTTCATTCTCCCCACTCAAATTGGTGTAACTACCCCACCCAGTGGCCAGAGCCCATCAGTTACATCATCGAGTCACCAGCTAAGCCAGAGAATGATTTTACTTTCGTATTTGAAAGTAAACATCTTTAAATGTATATATTATGTCTTTATATTTAGAGTACTGAGTGCACTTTTCTGTCCAGCCATACAACTAGCCTGGCTTAGCTTTCGATAGCATCATCCGTAATTCATGATATTTCCATATCAGCGAGATATGGATGATGACGGCAGGTAGCCTGGGCTAGTTGATAACGGACACACACTAAGACAGCCCAGCAGTTATCTATCTAAAATAACACAATGATCATGATAGGTTGTAAAATATTGGAGCTGTGGGAAGCTTAAATAACTTAAACTATGTTCAAGGTTGCTAGGGTCCTGCTTTCTAATCAAGCTTAAGATGTCATGCAATACATTATTATTGAGATAATATTGTTCAATAATGTTTAGCCTGTCTGTGCTGTGAAGAGTAGATCATACTTTATTTTAATGATGGTGTTGTTTCATTTATAGGAATTTACACGGCAAGCAAAATGAAAAACTACAAATCATTAGAAGCACACACAGATGGATGGTGAAGACAATCCATCAACCGACGAATCGCCTGCAGCCATAATTGCCTTCTGTCCGAATATTTATCTTTACATGGCAAAGGAATTAATTTCAAATTTGGGTTTTACAAACATTATTGGTGCACCCAACCACACAACAACTCTTTGGCATGTTGTAAGGTTAGTCCACTTCCTCGATCCGATACTGTATGGCGGTTTGTTCTCCCCTAAAAGTGGGCGTGAATCTGTTCATAGACATTCATGACGTTGCGCCGGTTGTGAGTATCTCAAAAATTCAAAAAGTATCAATAGCCAAGATGACGTTTGAGCATGTTAAACATGACATTTATTTTCCTTTCAAATCAAATATCTATATTTTAACTTGTTCACCATTGGGACCCAAATGGTCTGTTTTGGCAGATTTCGGTATATATCAGCTATAGGAAGTCTAGACCAGTGCTCAGCATGAGCCCACACTCATCCCCAAAACACGAGGATGTCCAAACCATATGTTCACACAAACAGCACTCTACAATTCTACTGTATCAAACTCAAATACAATGGTAAAACTGCAGACATTTTAATGCCATATTTGCTCGTGATGAAAGCAAACCCCAATCATTTTAAATGTGCCTAGAAAATGAAAAGCGTAGCTCTGTTTTTAAGTGTCTTTAATGCAAAGCCTTTTATGTTCTTAAGTGTCACTGCGGCTGATGCGTTCACGATACCCCTAACCACACTCATGCAGAGCCATTAACCTACAAGTTGTAGGTCAATATGAATTCTACAAAAACAACCAAAAATAAAAATACAGTATGTCTAAATCTCTGCTCTTTGACTCTAGAACACTATCCAACAAGCGGACTAACAAATACATCATTACTGCATAAATTACTGCAGGTTGGGCTACTTACTTTCTGTCCACTGTAGAAGAAGAAACAAGCCACATGCAACTAATCTGAGCCACACTGGACCCAAAACCGTAAGATCCATATCCATACTAGGATGTCATTGCTAGTGGACAAGCTGACATGATCACGGTGTGTTAAGTATCCTCCTGTCTTGTCTGTTTGTGGCTCTCTGAGTCTGAGCATACATGCGCACCAATGAGGCACAACTCTCTGTATCCTCAATACATAGAGGCCTCTGGTAATCGGGAAAAACTTGAACAGAGAGGGGCCATCAAGCATGCTGTCTGAATAATAATTAGCAGCGGATGATTGGATGTTAAATAAGAAACAGCAGACAAAAAGCTGCTAAGCAGTACTTTTCACCCTCTTGCAATCATGGCCTTCCATCATCTCCAGTCTAATGACTTCACTCAAAATGCAAAATAGACCATGCCATCTGCCAGGATTCTTGGGTAAGAATATGCAATACGTTCAGGTTAGAGTTTAAACAACTAGCTCATTTGCCACGAACCTTGTGCACCGGTGAATCTGTCTTTTTTCTTCTTCTGCGGTTTGTAATAATTGCCCACACAATTCTCAATTATTTTGTTTTGTATATTATTTATTTCCTCTCAATTTGCATGTTTTGCTTTTGGTTGTTGGTTGAGGACTAAAATTAAAACGTATTAATTAAATAGAAAATATATAAATTATTTTTGTCCATTTTGGACTATAATGCAGAACAAAAATAATAAAATAATAAATAAAGGCCTATAATAATAATAAATAATCTGGCAATTCTATATTGTCTACTCCTAAAAAGTAAATAAATAAAACCCATACATATATTTTCATAAGATGTGATATAAGAAATAGTAATTTCCTAAATAATCACAATAGGCAATTACTATAATAATAAATTAAAATCACCTTGAGTTACACATTTCAGAACTACTAAAAAAAATGAAATATAACAGGTTAGAAATGCTTAAATATGAGCTTATATACGAATATATCTCGGGTTTAGTATATCAAACCCCTCAAAACAAACGGTACGTTAACTATATAACTTTCCTTTCTTGCAACTAAAACAAAAATAATATCGCTGGTTAACAGACCTAATAGTAACGCGAATAGCTATTGCAAATATGTAGCTATTCTATTCTCGTCAAATTGCTTTATTTTGAAGATCTTATTTTGTAAACGTGTGGCAGGCGTCTTTATTTTCCAAATGACATACACGGAATACAATAACAACTGCAACAGCCGTGCCCCAAACTGCCGCATGTCTGAAGTGAACAACATCAACCAGCATTGTGGGCGTGTCTATAGATTTTTTAAAAGAAACCTAGAACTTTGATTGGTTTGCGTTTCTTTCCAGTGATTGGACAATTCTATCAGATGCAACGAGCTGATTGGCCGCCTGGTCTGAACTCAAATTCAAACATTCTATTACGCACTCAACGGCAGTGCAGCTCACATCACTAACATATGGATGTACTGAATGGTCGTTCATTTAGATGAGTTGAAAACATGTCTTTTAAAGTCGCGAAAGCTGAATGTTTGGACTTTAGTCCAACATTTGATTCTCATTGTAATCGCGCTAAATCCCGGCAAGGAAAACAACACTCAAATTCCGGTGCTTAGTTTGCTTCAATTCTCCAGGTCTCCTTTCGTGTCATTTGGGACGATCAAGTTGGGATCATCAAAATCTTTGCCTTTACGAATCGAAAATCCCACCGAGGATGCAACAACGACAGTCATTGTGGACAAAATTTCAGCATCCAAAGGCTTTTCTGGTTGATCAGACGTCTTTTACAATACAAGTAAGTTAACGTTAACGTTAAATAAAAAGCGGCGTGTCTAAGTTAAACGATGCATTCCAGCTTAACAAAGCGAAGAATTTAAGAATTTTAACATGTTAATGTGGTTAAAAATTTGCATATGGCATTCATGTTAAATGAAAATGACACTTGTGCTATACTATGAGTATGAGACAAGTTTAGTATAGTTCTAGGCTAACGTTACATTGAATTAATTTAGGTAACGTTATTCCGATTACAGAATTGAATTCACACGTTCAATGCTAGTTTGCAATATATAGAGAAATAACTCGCCAAAAATGAAAATTTTATTAATTGACCTATATCTATTTAATTATTTTCTTTATTTTGTGGAACACACAGGAGATGTTTGGGTGCGTTTTACGGGACTGAAAACTCAAGAACAGCACCATAACACTAACATACGCTAACGTTATATGACTCAGTCACATTAAATATTAGTTTTCTGAAACTAATGTTATTTTTGTCTTAAATGTAATTATTTATTTATTCATTATTCGCTGAAATCTCTTCAACGTAGCTTTATGCTATCAAATATAAGCATGTTCAAAATTAGTGCCTTGTTATTGATTACAAAACACATGAGAAGCAACAACATTGTGCGTCGTAGTTGCTGTCAAACCAGACGTAACACTTCTTGACAAGCCATATTTGAGTAGGCTATATGCAAAGGTTGTGCTGAGAAGAAGTTTGGAGTGGCTTGATGGAAAGTTGTTTAAAAGTGCATTCTCTCTCTTTTTTAGCCTGAAGACAGCATTATTTTAACTGTCACTTGGACACCAGTGGAAGAAGGCAGGGTTCGAGAACTCCTCAGCTTTGTTGCAAATGGAATTGTTAAACACCAGGCGATTTTGCTTGGGAAAGCAGAGGCGACAAAGAAGAAAAAGGTAATCTCGCTCTCTCTCTCTCTGTCTGTGGATGTTTTTTTTTTTTTTAAATACACCGAGAATGGGGTAAACGTACCTATTAAGCTCACCAATGTCTACATTCAGACAGTATTTTAGTGCACAAGATATCGATTTCAGCACAAGATGTTTAATAATGTCACACAATAATATTGAACTTAAATTTAAAATGACCAAAGAATTTCAATTAAGATTTATATCGTTTTTGTAAACTTTAAAAGCACACCCCTGTTCCCAATAACCCCATATCGTGTTTTATTAAAGTCTGTGTAAAGAAAATTCTGATAATTATTTTTGAACGCATTATATGTTAGAAATGCATTGCTGAAACATAAAGACTGTGAACTATATAGTACTTAATGTGGAGTTAGACCGTTAAACAGTTTCTTACCTTTTTCGTGATCAGGATTGTTTGGGCGGGGCTAAACCAGGTCTCGTAATCGAGCCACTGAGCATGGCCCCTCCCCCATTACATTTACATGTATGCATTTAGCAGACGCTTTTATCCAAAGCGACTTACAATTGCATTCAGGTTATACATTTTCATTAGTACATGTGTTCCCTGGGAATCGAACCCACAACCTTTTGCGCTGCTGACGCAATGCTCTACCACTGAGCCACAGGAACACTAGAAGTGTGTGTTCGACTTGACGCAGTGCTGCAGATCAACTGGTGTGACATCAGAGTACAGTGAGAGCTACAGAGAGCAGACGTTCTTGATGCTTTTGAATCGCTCTCGCGGTACTTTGATTTCAAACACTGATCGTTCTGCAGCTTCAAGTCAAACACGCATAATAATAACAAGAGCGCATTAGCATCAGTGGTTCACGGATCAATCGTGAGTTACTGTCATTACCGTTAATTACTACAACCTACAGTTTGTTAGCTAGCTTTGCCTTCCTCACATAAATGCATAATACCTGGTTGTGATTATTTACAAAACAGCTCTGTCTCCTTATTAAATAAGATGATAGAGAGAGACAGCCGTGGACAGTGTTTGAGAGCAGAGCATACTGCTTATTTAATCAATATTTTGATAACTTATTTTATTTACTTGATGGTTTTTTTAGCATTCAAATTTGGCTGGGTGGTTAATAATAACACATTTTTCTATGGTGTGACAAACTAGTCTGAACACACACTTAATATTGATTTTACATGGACTTTTTAATAATTCTTGTTTATTTTAAACCTCCTTTATAAAGAATAATTAAAAATATATATTTTTTAGGTACAGTGGCAATAACAAAAAGCAGAACACTAAAATCAAGCAACAAGGCATTAAATTTGATCAGTTATACTGGTGTAAATAATAATATAATTTGTTATATTTAGTGAAGTGTCATTCAAACACATTGCAACACCTAGACTACACTAGTAAACATTTGAAGTGGATCACAACCTTTCATAAATTTTTTCCTAAAACCAAAATGCATTCTTGTCTTTGAACTTTTTTTGACCCACTTGTTGACTACTGTAGTCCATGTTCATTTAAGTAACACAAATCAAAAAAAAAAAACAACCTATAAAACATTTAATTCATGGGAATGAAAACAGAAACTAGCCTCATTATAAGCCTGGAAGAATACAATATGAATTTCCACCGATTGGCTGTCTGGAGAAGTTGACTCTAGTTGCCAGAGGTCAGAGCCAGTCTGCAGTTTTGAATCTGTCACACGATAGAAAAATTAGTTATTAACCACCCAGCCAAATTTTGAAAGATAATTATTTTTTTTGCCAAGTAACTAAAATAAGTTTGCATAAAATTAAATAAATATTTTTTCATCAGGTTAGACATTGATTATCACTCAAATCCCTTTCTCTACCTATCCGTAGGTCATGCATGTCCGCCATGTTCGTAGTTTTTAACACTTTGTATTAGGGCTGTGCGATATGGACAAAAAATATATATCACGATTTTTTGATTTTTTTTTTCGATTTCGATTTTAATCACGATTTTGACACAAACAGACATGCTTTATCTCACATCTTACTTGTTTTTGCACATCTTACTTGTCTTGCACATCTTGTTTTGCACTTTTCTTTATTCTATTACACATTTTACTCTTTATTTCTTTTTACCTATATATATATATATATATATATATATATATATATATATGCTCTTGTGTGGTGTTACTTTTATATCATTTTTATTCTTTGCACTGTCCACTGAGCGGACCTGATTTGATCTACATTTCACTTTTGATTATACCCTGTATAATTTATCATGTGACAAATAAAGAAACCTTGACCTTTACAGTTATAAATGCATTCTGTGTGAATTTGAAACATATTTCCAAAGGAAACCAATTAGACCTTTCCCAAAAAGTTGTAACATGTCTCTAGAACAGACATATGGCAAAATACATATATATATATATATATATATGTATATGTGAGTAATCAAATCCAACAAAACAAGATGCAACCAGAGCATGTGAGCGAAGCGGAGCGGTTCAATATTCTGCTTTGTGTGTGTGCGCTCCGCTAATGTTCCGCTCACACTCACCGGTAAACCGAATCCCGCTCAGATCACGCGCTCACATTAAATGTCTCCAGTAAGATTAGGCATATTTATTTTTTCCTGTTTATAGTGACATTATTGAATAAATGTCTCAATTAAAGCAGTAGTCCGATAAGAAATGGTTATGTTTCAGAGTGAAATTGTTCATTTAAATTAGGGATGTTAATTAACCTTTAACCAACCGATAATAATTTTGACCCATTAATACAATCAGTTAAACGGTTTAAAGTAACTTATTTATTTATTTTTAGTAATTTATCAAAATAGTTTAAAAGGTTTGCTGCATGGTTAAAATAAGTTACACGTTATAAAACACGTTTTTAGAGAGAGCGAGAGAGAAAAAAAACAAAGTAGCCTATAAGTCCCATTTTATTATTTCATTCAGAAATAGGCCAACGCGAATTACAAACATTATAATAAACACTGTAAACATAGCTATTTTAGTTCCCCTCACTCCAAACAAATCCTTACAATTAACAGTAGGCTAGAAAATAACAAGAATTAAAATAAGAAGCTATAACGACAAACCAAAACTAATTATTTTAGGCTAAAACAAAACTGAAACCAATGTTGGGTCTCTCCTTCAACACAAAATCAAATGTTCCCATATTCGCGTATTTAAATGCCAAAATATTATTTACCTTTTATTTATTTACCCTTACAATATCCACATAAAACAAAATGTTTTGCATAACTTCACGGCGATACGGTGATAACGCTAAACAGCACAGATTTTACTACATATTTAAACAGAGCAGTGTGTTTTTCCATATGTTTGACCGGTTGTTTTTATAATGATAATGAACAGGCTGCATTGTGAAGGTAGAATGCTTAAATGAGCGCATGCGCCGCTGGAGCAATCACTGGATTTATTCCTTCCAACAGTGGAAGCAACTCCTCTTGGTCATGAAGATAATCGAATTGTAAAAGGTCTGCTTTTATTTGTGTACATAAACAATAAAAAATTATCTTTGCTTTTTGTAAAATAAGAAAAAAATAGAATGCATCTTTCTGCCATCTGCTTTAATTTCGCGCAGCACAATAATGAACAAACTCTGCATACTCTAAAAACACTGGGTTCAAAACAAACCTAATTTGGGCTGGATAAAGAGTACATTTGGGGTTAATTTTACCCAGTAAATTTGATTGTTTATTTAACCCATCATTAATGGATGATTTAACTCAGCTAATGGCTTTATTCGTTTCTATTATAATATTCGCTTTTTTTTCTTTTATGCATGAAATAATATTTACAGATTAACTTAAATCCTCTAAACTTCTGTAAAATACTCCAGACGTGATAACTTCCTTTATTTCTCATTTGCTTGTTTTTATAAGCTATAGCCTACACATTGCCTATTTAATCTCGTTTAACAAACATTAGAAGTAAACATTAAACCGATGTAATTCACGAGTAAATGGACCACTCTGTAATTGTGTTTCCACCGTAACAGGCGCTGGCTCTGCGCCCGAGCTGGAGTCGTGTTCGGCGGGACTGATCACGGATCAGACCGCCGCCCTGCGCTTCACTCATGGACTAAAATGAACTGCGATTGCCTTCATTACCTGCTCAACAACAAACAGTCAACAGCTCTGAGGACATGTTTTAACATCCAAAGTATTTGTGTTCTGTATCTTTATAAATATAATAGTTATTTTATGCAAAGCATCAGACTCTTTATCAAGCAATAAGACCGACGCGAAGACGCTCTCGCTTAGTGATTCACACCGCGAATGTTGCTCTGCATAGATTTAAACAATATACTGACAGAAACAATTTTATAAATAAAATAAAATGTACACAAACTACCCAAACACTGAACAAATAACCCCAAAAATGACCCAAAAGGCTCAACCCAGCATCTAGGTGAATTAAGTTTTTCTCTGCCAGAAGTGCTGCAGGTGTGTGATGTAATATGATATGATCAGGTGAATCCTCGTTCTGTTGTTTGCTGCTTTTTGCACATGTGAAATTAATCCCGAAAAACAGATGCTAGTATTTTTAACGGGTCACAGACACTTATTCTTTTTAATTTAATTCAGTTCTATAATATTTGTCGGTTAACGGTTAGGAAAAATAACCGAAATGAACATCCCTAATTTAAATGTATAACATTTAAAATCTTAATTTAAAAACGTGTCTTGTTTTGAAGCCACTTGGAACATTTGCGTAAAAAATTAAATAACTGAAAAAGTATACGTTTCCATTAAAACAACGCTTCATATTCAAAACACGCACACAAGATGAAATGCAGATATAGAATTTCACAAAATACTTATCAGGCCCATGAAAGCACACACAAGATGAAATGCACTTGACAAATAATTATTTCGTGGCGTAAATAAAATAAACACTTTCTAAAATTAAAAATAGACCAAAACTGCGGGGAAATGCGGTCCATTAAAACGTGTCAATCTTCACAGGATTTTAGAATTTGCTTTTAGAAACATTAGCTTAGACAAACATTGCTTAGCCTATTCCACATATTCTGGAATTAACAAATTACCAAAGGGCATTTTGCTTTATGAGCGAGCAGAGCGGGATCTTCAGAAAGACGCTCTCTGCTCTGAAGGAAATATGATCGCTACTCCCCGCTGTGTGCTCTGCATGCAACATGCATTTTTTTGGCCACCAAGTCCTTATCCTGTTCTGAACTCATCTTCCCTGTTTCTTTAGCATACTATCTGTCTGTATGCCGGGTCTGTTCTGTTCTGCTGCATTCTGATTGTTTCGGATAGCATACTGCGGGAGGTTGGGGCAGGGGCGCAGAAAAAAATCGAGCTATAAAGCGATTTAGAAATCGCGCAATCTCAAATCGCGATTTTATTTCGATTTCGATTAATCGCACAGCCCTACTTTGTATGCTTGTTTGTATATTAGCTGTTAGCGTGCATCGATCTGCTCTTTGAATTCTTTTGAATTGGCATGTTCCAAATCATAGTATGTTTAAAAAAGTATGTCAAAGATTCCCGGATGGTCTACTACTTCCGGTCAGAATGCAAAGTGCAGATCGATGCACACTCTAACAGCTAATATACAAACACGCATAAAAAGTGTTAAAAACTACAAACATGGCGGACATGCGTGACGAATGGAAGAAGCATGTGCTTCTTTATTTCTCTCCAATACGGTAGGAAATGAAATTCAACGAAATGTGGATGATGTTAACTGTGACAGGGTAGTTTAAACTAGGGATGCATCAAACCGATACTGAGGATCGGTATCGTTTCCGATCCAGTCGTTTTCTGCGGATCGGGTATCGGTCAGACGAGACCCGATCCAAATCCGATCCTGTGCTTTTAAGCTTATAATATTCTGTTTTGTTGTTAAGCCCCACGGAAGCCACGAAAGCACCATAAAGTGTTCGCACACTATATTTCAAGTGTTCTGGAGCTGTTCCATAGTTTAATCTGAGGTACAGATGAATATAACATTTGTTAAATTCAAATCCACGTGAACTTCTTTCTCTCCGCGGCTGTCTGTCGGTCATCCTCCGTTCAGCATTCAAACAGCGCCTTACGTTCGGTTACTACAGTCAAAATCTTCAAGAGCACACAGTCACTGAGGTTTAAAACTGTTAAAAGAAAAGGCTCAAAGTAAACTAACTCACAGATTTGATACACTTCTCCGCAATATCTCTTCCCCCTGTACTTTTCTTCTCTATGCGGACTCGGAGGGCTGCGCAGCCTGTGTGCTGTGACTCCATGTTTCAAGAGCATCATTCTGCCCACGGGATGCGCATTGCGCCGCTCTGAAATTAATAATTTAATTTATAATACTTCTGCGCAATGAAAGATAAGTCTTTCTTGTTCTGTCCTGTCTATAATATGTTGTTAAAATTTGGATCCGAATTTTCTGCATACGCATATGATCGGAACTCCACACTCCACACTTCCACTACTCTCCATTGGAAATGAACTTCCAGTCTGTCGTTCGTCGGAGATAGTGGAAAGGCGGCTTTAGGCTTTGCAACAGGGATCTTATCTATGCACAATCAGCTTCTAACACTCCAAAGAGAAAACTTGAAATCACATCATATGACCCCTTTAAAAATAACAGCAGTGTAAAACCACAGACCAGCAATAAACTGTGAAGTAATATATTAGTGTAGCACACAATCTTATTCAGCTATTTAGCTAACTTAGCATCTGCGCTATGTTGCTAAAACTATCTTTTGGATCTAACGTTAATTAGGCCCATTTCCCACATCCAAGTTCCAGGTTGTAATATGCAAAAGTTTAAACCTTAGTCTCTTAATTTTGCAGTTGATAGTAAAACTTATCAAAAACATAAGCTTAAACATCTAAAAAAAAATGCTCATCTAAGCAGCTACTCTTCTGGTGAAAGTTTTCAGATAGGTTTCAAAATGGCCGCCAGACAGTGTGAACACAAGGATACCCATATCTCAGTGTGCAATGATTAACTTGAAATTGGTATGTAATAACAAACATAAATTGGTTAAGACATAAAGTAGGATAAAATATTTTTATAAAAAAAAAATCTGAGCTCAGAAATGGTAGTGTGCTTAATAAGAACGCTTACCCTATGTGTTTTAGTGTATAATGTTGTGTGCTTACAAATTCTTTATTTTCAGAAGACCTTATGGGATTCAATTAAAACCAAGAAGGGTGTCCCGGCACCCTCAAAAGAGAAGAAAGTGTCTTCAATGCCGATAAAGTCTGCAAATAAGACATTTCGTGTCTCACGCCAGTCGCAGTACAAAAAAGAAAGATCATCCAACCTGTTGTTGCCATTAAACCAGGAACGGTCTGCCTATGGGTCCAATGCCATTAGGAAGAATGCACCATCTTCCACTTCTGAGATGTCAAAGCCTGTTTTTGTGACGGAAAAGTTTGATGATATGCATTTGCAAAAGAACTCGCCAGTGGTCGTTTTAGTACCAGCAGAGAGATTTTTGGATACACCCGGTAACAAGGATGTGCCTTTTTCACGCAAAGGAGCGTGCAGAGAAATCACAAGGGTTTTGAATAAAACGCTCTCTCCTGGCAGCACCCCAGAGAGGTTTGTAAATGCTTTGTGCTTTCAGAGTCCACTTCCCATGATTGGAAAATTTGCACAAGATCAAAGTCGAGAGCCAGAGAAACTGTCTTTGTCTGTAAAAGATGCTCTGAATGTTATAGGATCAGATCTGTTGTATGCGGTGAGTCCACCTAATGCTTGCTCAAGCTTTGATTTTTCTGATTCTCTTGAGTCAGAAAAACCGGATCCAGAAAGATCATTTAGTGCAACAGTAGTCATTTCACCACCAGTTGAAGTCAATTACCCAAGGTTGACTTTTTGTGTGAAACCCGACAAAGTCATAGGCGTTGAATCAAATCATGATGCATGTAGGCTCAAGGCGTTACCTTTTACCACTGCCACGGTGACCAAGTCGAATAAAGTGGATGATGCCATTGTTTATGATGGTCCCAAGAAGTTTCCTGTGAATTCTACCACAGTGACCAAAGGCAAAGCAGAAGCCTCTGAGAGTCCAGGCCTGCGTAAGAAGAAAACTTCCAGACGCAGGCTCTTGGAGAGAACCTTGGAGCTCTCAGATGCTAGTAATGCAGAATCCAACACAAGTTCTCCTGACAGTGGTTTACCTGTCATCAGCTCAGATTCAAGTCCGGATGTGGCACTAGAGAACAAAATTTCTGTAACTTCAATGCCGGTTACAAAAGAGAAGCCAACCTCAAAGTTATCCCCCCCTGAACAGCTTTTGTTCTCTATCTCTGCTATACAACCTCAAGTTTTGACCACGGTTAGCAGTCCGTCAAGCGATCTGGAGTTGGCAGCTGGTAACGTCTCTGACAAAGTGCAACCAGGTCTTTATCAGGACCAATTTCCTGTGCAAAGCACATCTGTGCGGAGTAAAAAGAGAAAAAGTGATGAGTTTTTGAGAAGTCAGTCAGAAGACAAGACAAACGTCCAGGCAAAAAAATGTCGTGCTCTGACACATGCGACAGAGAAACCAAGCCATGAAAGAACGTTCACTTCAAGGTCAACATCTGAACTGCAACGCAAAGCTATAGGTAAGCCAAGTGTACTCATTGTGCATATCACACTAAAAATATAGTCACGATTATCAAATACACACTGGTATACACTAGGGATGGGCATTTTAAGCAAAAGTAATATTCGATAATCGCTGGGTATTATTCGATTACTATTCGAAAATCGCACCCCTCCCACGCATGCACCCACCCACACACACACCCACCCATCCATAAACCGAGAGAGAGAGAGCGAGAGACCATTCAGGCTTTCAATATCTAACTGATAACAATCTGATAACAAACTGTTTAATTAGAAAATAGTCTATCTTAACTCAAACCAATTAATGGTTGTAACGTATGATTGCTGAAACATATTAATATAACATAACCTAATGATGGCATTTATGAACAGAACAGTCCGCCGATTATCACCTGCTCATAAGGCTAGGACATTTCTATTTTAAAAATGAGCATGAACATTCATAATATATATATAAAAAAATCTTAACAGTTTGATTAATTCATCAATGAATAATAGGCTTAAAACATATTTCGCGCTAAACAGAATATTATTCTTAAAACATATTACGTGCTAAAACATATTGTGAACCGCCTGAATGACGGCACTTATTACTGGAACATTAATTGTAACATCTGTCTTCATAACATTAACCTATTTCATTTATATATATATTTTTAAATGAACATGTTCACATGCTCGGGAAGAAGACTGGAGTGCAATCTGTTCACAATTAGTTCGGGGAACTTTTAAATGAAACGAGGAAACAAATATAGAGACCTGCAGCTTATCAGAATTCACCGCCTGAGTCCGACTAGAGCCTCTCTCTCTCTCTCTCTCTCTCTCCTCCCTCTAAATTATGATAATAAAATCATGTTACATTGCGTGAAGTTAAAGTGAAAATTACACCTGTATACTCTGCAAAAAAAAAAAAAAAAAAAAAAAGTCTGTGGCATCCAACCTGTCATTCTTCACATTTAACACGAAAAAAATAACACATTTTTTGCATATAAATATTTATGGTTATCAACCAGTGGAATATTACATTATTCATTCAACAAAAAATTTGAATGCAGCGAGCTCGTCACGACTTCATAAGTGGGAAACAGGACATTTCCGATAGCACGTGAAGGCAACAGAGAAGCACTCTCGCTCAGCACAGTGGAGTGCATCGTTTTGTTAACTTTGTGGTTTGATATTTTGAGTTGTTTGGGACGCTGTAACAAACGGCCCTCTCACAATATATTGCTTAACAGGTCTATTGTTCACGCAATCAGGCTGCACGTATCAGAAGTTCCGTGCTCCGGAGCGGTTAGCGCTCACACTACATGTGTGCCGCGCCCGAGTCCAACTGAACCGCACTCTGGCCCACCTCCTACAACCAAGCCAGGGCCTGCTAAACGAACCGCCCCCGAGCGGAGCACGGAGCGATCACATTAGTCAAACGAACAGGGCGTTGGGGCTCAGACGCACTCGGGCACGGTTCAAAACACCCAGTGTGGGTACACCTTTAGAAAATAATCGCATAACCTAATCGATATTCTATAATTAAATTGACTAATCGAATATTCAAAAATCGTGATCCATCCCTAGTATACACAGGGATGTATTTTTTTTTTTTTTTTTTTGGTATACAGTACACAGGGATGTGCAGTGTTACTGCATGATGACTGAAATCACGCAAATGGCCTTAAGCTATTACCTAAAATAACTGTGAAAAGATTGTTTTCTAAAACATGGTCCTGAGAGCGCCTCATCTGAGCCATTTTAACATTTTTAACTGTCCTCTTGCAAAGCGCCAAACATGAGTATAATCAGCACTGAAACGTGTTGCTTGACCCGGAACCATCTCATGAATGGTGGTGAGAATTTGAGAAGGCTAGTAATAAAATTCGCAATGCAAATATATAATAGGCTGTTGTCTGGCGCGCTACATGTCTGCTGTTAAAGTACTATTTTTAGTTTCGATTCACTGTTAGTGTTAGCTGTGCTTGGTCTGAGTCGCTTTAATTTGCATTTGGGAACACAACATTCTTCATTAGAAATGTTTAGTTTCAGTGTCTCGCAAGTCACAATCCTTCAGAAATAATTTGAATATTCTGATTTGCTGCTCAAGAAACATTTCTCATTATCAACGTTAAAAAAAGTTTTGCTGCTTTATATTTTTTTTATAAACAATGATACCACTCAATCTCATTTGTATAAGATTTTAAAAAAAGAGAGAAATTAATATTTGTATTCATCATGCAAGAAAGTGATAAAAAGTGAGTGTCAAGGATTTATATTTAATAAATGCATTAACAAATTGTATTAATACATGTAATAGATACAAATAAATGCTGTTTATCAAACAATCCTAAAAAATAGTTTATCACCATTTCCAGATTTTCCACACAATATATGAAGCAGCAAAATTGTTTTCAACATTGATAATAATCAGAAATGTTTCTCGGGTCAAATAAATGTAATGATTTCTAAAAGTGACAATGTCACAAAGAATCAGAAAGAGCTTTTAATGCCATGTATGTGTCATAAGCTACCAGTTCACAGAGACAACAATGACAAACAGACGATAAAAATAAGATGAGAATAAAAAATACATGTAAATATAATAATAATCAAACATAAATTATGTATGTACAGTTGTACCATAGATGATAGAATGAATAGGATAGGAGATGCAGGGATGTACTAAGATGGAGGTGGTAGCAAATAAATATAAGGTTATTTATTATTGCATAATAAAGTGATATGTAACATTGAAAACTGGAGTAAGAAATGATGAGAAAATTCAGATTTGCATCACAGGAATAACATTAGATTTTAAAATATATATTTTACAATTTGCTGCAGAAGATATTTATTTCAAAACTATTAATAATTGTAATGTTTCCAAACTTTTGGCAGGTACTTTAAGGATAATAATAACTCCATATACTTTACTATAATATATTATAGTACTTTATTATAATATATTATATTGTTAGAATTATTAAATGCTGATTTTAGTTTTACAGGACAACAGTATGTATTACAATATTTAAGATATATCTATATGTTTGTGCTAAATGTATATGTGGCGCAGGTGTCGTTCATTACCATTTACTCCACCGGCCTCGCTCTGTTCCCACGGCTCTCGGCCCCGCCCCCCTCGCCACAGTATATTTTTAGGATTAAGTGATGGAGGCGTGGCTTGTGGGCATGACTTGGGGTGTAGTCAAATTTTCCTTTTTGTCTCTAGCTGATCACATGCCTGTATACATTATTTGAGAGATTTGGTCCAAAATATCGCAAGTTTAATGTCCAAATAAATTGGAAATTGTACGAGTTGAGAACTTCTCATTTTTCCCCCCTAAAGCTCGACAAAGCTCAAGAAAGTTCACAAAACCTCCACCGAAGAAATCCTCTCCAAAAATGACCCAAAAAGGTAAGAATAAATTGTACTCCTTTTTAGAACGGCATATCTTTAAAATAAACTTTGAATAACGTACTTAGGGCTGGGTATTCGAGTTTGATGCTTTTTAGGTACCGACCGAATTGTCTCGATATCATCGAGTATCGAAACACATCTTGTCGTTCGGTACCAAATTTCGATACCTAAGAGGTTAATCTCATCAACGTCAGTGAGGCAATATGCCTGCAGCACAATGTGTGTTCGACTAGAAACGAGGCAGTGCAGATTGATCAGTTTTCGACATCCGCGAGAGCGATTCAAAAGCGTACGGAGCAGTCTGCTCTCTATATCGCATGCTTTTGTTTACTACACACAGACTGAAGCTTGTGACTAGTGATTGACCGATATAGATTTTTTATAACCGATACCGATTATTTGTACGTTTATGTACCAGATAAACCGATATGCAGAACCGATATTTATTTACTGTTATAAAGTGTAGAAGAATGGAGTGAAGTCCATTCTTTGCTTTGGTATTTCCTCCTTTCAGTCATGTTAACAACAACAAAAACTGTTGAAAATTTACATTTTCTTGTAACATTTTATCTTAATTACAACATTAAAAACATTTTATTTATAAAAAGCATCACCAGCAACACTGATAATAACAATAAGCATAAGAATGTCTAATGTTTTCAAATGGAGAAAATAAAGGACAGAAGTCATATCAACTTCATTTTAAACTACAGTTTTAGTAGGTTTATAAACCGTTGAATAGGCTAAAGAGTGGAGAATAATTCACTGAATAATATTCTCTGGAATATTGAAATAAGCTATAACAAACAAAACAACATGTTTTATTGCATTTCTTAACTGGCACGTTTTATCAGAATTATTAAACTGTTTTTGTCATTCTAAATTATGAAAACTGCTGACAGCGCGGTTTATCTGTGCATTTACACAGAATTATACTCAAACTGCGATCGCTTGGGGATAAAATAAATAATGAATTTTGATAGAGATGTTTATTGGCGATAAACATCGTGCTGGAGCATCTCCTGAGTGAACAGTGCCCATTGTTCCAAGTGTGTGTGCACTTGGATGGGTCAAATACAGAGAAAACATTTCACTGCTAGTTATACTCTGTATAATTGTGTATGACAAATGTAAAAAAATAATATATATATATATATTTTTTTTTTTCATAACCGACTATGGTAAAATGCTAAAATATCGGTAAACCGATATATCGGTCGATCTCTACTCGTGACGCTCGGGGTAACTTCAGCGTCTGCCATCTCACTAACTTAAATGAGGACATGCATGCTACTATTAAACTTATTAAAACTTTTTTTTTAAGTAATAATCACACAACATTTTTTTTTATTTAATTTTAATAGTAACACACCCTTTGTTTGCCAAAATGAATAAAGTTTGATTTTCAATCATTTAAAGATACATGAAATTAATATTTTATGCCTTAATTTGAAAACCAGATAAAGAATAATTTCTGAGGGGAAAAGAAAACATTCCATAAGCCTATTTTTAGAATAAATTTGAATAGACCAACCAAGCTGTTTTTATGCTTTCAAATAATTAGACCTACTACAAAACAAATTTAATAATAAAACATATGGTAAAAGAAAATAAAACACCCACTTATGAAAGTGGATAAAGATTGTCTTTAACAACCCAGAATAAATTAATAGAACTTATGATTCTGTATGAGCTATGAGTTTTAAAGTGAACACGCACTAGTGTAAAGGTAGCCTAACAGAACTTTATTAAAACTATTTGCACTGATTTATTGTGTTGGATATATTTTTTCCTTTGTGCAGTGGCTCAGGAGGTGAGGCTTTGAGTGTACAAATGTCAACAAGATGAAAAAATAAAACCTAAAAAATAAACAACATTTTTTAAATGTAATCTTGTTAAAACTAATTTCATAAAATTGGTATTAAAAAAGTATCGTTCAGGAACTGGTATCGAACTCAAGGTATCGGTATCAAAAATGTTTGAAAGATACCCAGCCCTACATGTACTACAAGTTTAGTATGACCAAGGATACCATTTTAAATGCATTTTACTCCTATAGATGGCCGGTCTGTGAAGGCACTGTGCAGCTCGAGCCGAAAGCCTACAAGGATTGTAGCTGTTGCGCAGGCCAAACTGACCTTTATAAAGCCGTCACAGACTGGTATGTTTTTATGGCTACTTCCTTATTTCTTTTGTTGTATTTTAAATGGCATAACTTGCTTATATTGTACAATCTTGACAGCCATACCAAGGCATCCTCTGCCATTTGCTGCAAAGAACATGTTTTATGATGAGCGATGGATTGAGAAGCAGGAGCGGGGCTTCACTTGGTGGATGAATTATGTTCTCACTCCTGATGATTTTAAAGTTGCTACTGAAGTTACCAAAGGTAGGTGCTTTTGTTTTCCTTCAAATTATTTGCAAATTATTCAAAAACTTACATGAAGTAATTTCAGCAGCATTCTTGTAACATCTTTCTTCCTTTTATTGTCTTAGTGAATGCCTTATCATTAACTATGGGGAACGACAAATTCGATATACCCAAAGCACCAACTAAAGAAGAGATGTCTTTTAGAACCTACACAGCCCGTCAACGGCTAAACCGCCTTCGGCGAGCAGCTTGCAAGCTTTTTACATCAGATACCATGGTAAAGGCCATCCAGAGACTGGAGCTGGAAGTAGAAGCCAAGAGGCTCCTTGTGCGAAAGGACAGACATCTCTGGAAGGACATAGGTATGAGATTTAAACGACATGTGTTTTGTCATGATTGTGAATTTTGCTTGTATGACATGGGATATGATATCTCTTTATTCGAGTAGTTGTTTGTAGTAATGTTTTTGAAAAGTGTCTTATGCTCAGCAATGCTGCATTTATTTGATCAAAAACACAGTAAAACAGTGATTTTGTGGAGTAGTATTACAATTTATATATTTTTACAAGTGCTGTCAAATTAGTAATCGCAATTAATTGCATACAGCATGTATGTGTACTATATATTTATGTATACATAAATACACATACATTCATTATATATTTACATGATTATATTTAATATACAAACATAACATATTTTTCTAAATGATATGTGCATGTGTTTGTATATATATATATATATATATATATATATATATATATATATATATATATATATATATATATATATATATATATATATATACATAATAAATATACATAGCACATACTCATATTATGTAAACAAACTAATTTTGGATGCGATTAATCATTTGCTTAATATTTTATTAGTCATATGCATTGCTAAGAACTTAGTTTGAACAACTTTAAAGATGATTTTCTCAATATTAAGATTTATTTTGCCCTCAGATTCCAGATTTTCAAGCAGTTGTATATCAGTTAAATATTGTCCTATCATAACAAACCATACATCAATGGAAAGATGATTTATTCAGCTTTCATGTAATGTATAAATCGCAATAAAAAGCTTTTAGACTAATCAACTAGTCAGATACAAAACTTCTGTTTAAACAACAGTCAAATTAGTCGTGACGCGCATCCCTAAAAAAAGCTTATTTTTCAGGCTAGATCAGCCAGTGCACATGCGCAGTTTTAAGCGCATGTCTCAGAATGCTAACTGTTTCTATAGCAACCGGGTCTTCTAATGGCAACTGCAGTGACACGCTGACTTTACTGATTAGCGATTGGCGCTTTCATTCAGAAAGCAGGGCTTCCTGTGATTGAGCGGCCATATTGAGCATTGCATTATTCCCCATTCAAAACTATAAAGTGGCATGTCTTGAGTATTCTAGTCTTTATCTATACTCTTTGGCTAGGCAACCGTTGCAGTTGGTGTTATAGCAACAAAAGACGCCCTTGGCTGCTATTTGTAACTAAAAATCTGGCGGCTTTTTATTTTACTAAAAAAGCACTCATCAACTTTTTCTAGTCCAAAAAGACGCCAAGTGTGAACATGCCCTTACTCGTCTTCAGTGTCAAATGATCCTTCAGAAATCATTCTAATGTTCTGAATTAGTGCTAAATAAACATGTTTTATTATGATCAACAGCTGTGCTACTTAATATTTCTGTGAAACAATTATAGGGTTGTTTTATAGGATTCCTTGATGAATAAAAAAAAAAAGTTAACGTTTCAAATGTCATTACTGTCAGTGTTTATCAATTTAATCTGTCCTTCCTGGATAATACTATTAATAAAAAAAATAATCATACTACTAAAATTACTCTTTGCTAAATATTCTAAATATTTGTTTTAATGGGCACATTTTATTTTTAGTTTTTCAGCAAGCCTCTTAAGGTGAATTTTTAAAAATGTTGACCTGTTATGTTTATTTCTCAGGTGAGCGACAAAAAGTTATTAACTGGCTGATATCATACAATCCACTTTGGCTGCGAATCGGACTTGAGGTATATATTTTTCTTGTGAAAGCATAATGTTCATTTTTTTTATTAATTGGCAACATATAGAGTTCTCGATGACATGTTTTACTCATTCCTTTTTTTCAGACAATCTTTGGAGAACTAATATCACTTGAAAGCAACAGTGATGTCATGGGACTGGCCATGTTTATTCTTGGACGTCTGCTGTGGAACCCAGACATAGCCGCTGAGTTCAGACACCCTAAAGTGCCCCATTTGTACAGAGATGGTAATTGAATTAATTTGATTTGTTTAATTTTGTCATGAAATAATTATTTATTTTTTTCATAGTGTTTATTACTATTATTTCTTCTTACTTTTGCAAACAATGTGTCTGCTACAACAGGCTCTTTATTTTTTCACTTTCACTCATCAGGCCACGAGAACGCGCTCTCTAGCTTCACTCTAAAGAAGCTAATCCTGCTGGTCTGCTTTCTGGATAAAGCCAAAGAGTCTAGACTGATCGAACATGATCCTTGTTTGTTCTGCATGGATGCTGAATTTAAGGTATGTGGGTTTATATATATATATATATATAAAAAAAACTTTACTATATACTTTATATTATACTATATACTTATATACTTATACTATATAAGTAAATATACTTATGTACTTATACTTTATATTATACTCTGAGTATTAGTATTATACTAATTAGTATTATATAATGTATTTGTATAACAATTGGGAATAAAGGTGGTTAAAACGAGGAATTTCACAATAGTGCACTTTAAAAAAAATTCTTTATCTTTCCCTATAGTCAAGCAAAGATCTGCTACTGGCATTTTCTCGTGACTTCCTCAGCGGTGAAGGCATTTTGTCACGGCACCTCGGCCACTTGGGCCTAGCAGTATCCCATGTTCAGACTCCTCTGGATGAGTTCAACTTTGCTGTGAAGAATCTTGCTGTTGATTTGAGATGTGGCATTCGATTGGTGTATGTTTGATTCGAAAATTTTGATTATTGCATGTTTATTGTTCATGTGTCATAATGAAATGTTATAGATTTTGTTACTCAAGCCAATATTTAGATTTGACATTTAACAAGCCAACAAAATCACATTATATACATCGTCATTAAATGTTTCTATATTCATCTTCAGACGGGTCATGGAGCTCTTCACTCTGGACTGGACTTTGTCTAGAAAGCTGCGTATACCTGCTATTAGCCGCCTGCAGAAAGTGCACAATGTTGATCTTGCGCTACAGGTTCTGAAAGACAAAGGTGTTGACCTTAAAGATGAGTATGGTGAGTTTCATGACCGTAAATACCTAGCAATGCCTTTATAATCTGGGGGAAAAAAACTCACTCTGAATTTGCCTTCATTATCTTGAAGGAGCAAACATTGACTCCAGAGACATTGTTGATGGACACCGGGAAAAGACCCTAAACCTTCTGTGGAAAATCATATTTGCTTTCCAGGTATCAACCAGGGCTGAATAACACATTTTCCAGTTCACTTTTATGATAAATAATTAGTTTGACTGTAGCTAATTTTTATTTTCAAATATTGCACAATATTGTGACCTTCTAAACACTGAACTTACATTCTGATGTACTTTAATTTTCATAGGTGGACGTGCTACTCGATGAGAATCAACTCAAAGAGGAAATCAGTTTCCTCAGGAAAACATGGAGGACTAAACAGAAGCTGACCTCGATAATGGCTAACAATGGGGTTGCAGTGACAAGGATGAAGTCAAGACAAGCATTTGAACATGCCAGCCAAAAAGTGACACTGCTCATGGACTGGGTCAATGCTGTTTGTGAATTCTACAACATAAAGGTGAGTCACGTTAAAGATATAGTTTGCTCGTTTATTCACTCTGTAGAGAGTTAATAATGTTTTTTTTATAAGGTGTCCTGAATAGGATCCTTCTCTGAACAAAATCTCCATTATTTTTCCAGGCTGAAAATTTCACGGTGTCCTTCTCAGATGGTCGTATCCTGTGCTACCTCATTCATCATTACCACCCTGGTCCTCTCCCTGCAGAAAAGATTCAACAGAGAACAACACAGACCATTGAATGTGGCCATCGTGGCAGAGTGGAGCTCAATAACTCCTCGACTGACTCCGACTGCTCTTTTGAAAATTTGCCCTCAATTCAAACTGGTACTTTGAATAAATGGCTTGTTTTTTAAGATTAAGCATTCCTATAATAGTGTGATAACGTATCAAATTTAGCATTTAAATATCTCAGAACAGTTTGCTTTTTTGCCTTGGTTCAGAATCTCCATCAGTGGACTTCAAAGAGCTTCTCGAGAATGAGAGAAGTAACTTTAAGTTGGTGAACATTGCCATGTCTTATCTGGGAGGGGTGCCTGCTATGATAAATCCAGAGGATATGTCCAACACTATCCCAAATGAAAAGGTAAAGAAAATTGTAATCCCCTTCCACATTTTGGCTTAGCACAAACATGCTTGTTGGGAAAAAAAATACTCTGAGGTTGTGTAGAAATAATTTTCAAATTAATGTTTATTTAATGCGTATTAAATTGTGACTTTTTTATCCCCAGGTTGTCACATGCTACCTCTCCTTCCTCTGTGCCCGTCTTTTGGATCTCCGCAATGAAACAAGAGCAGCCCGGGTCATCCAGGGTGCATGGCGAAGATACAAGCTACAGAAGGACATTGAGCTTATTCAGGTAACAGTACAGTTTTTCTACTTTTAAGCTGCTTGGAACCTTGCTGTGCTAAGATTTTTTTTTGTCTTATATTGAAATGCTCTGTACGCACAGCAAAGGAACCTGGCTGCTACTAAAATTCAAGCCCTTGTGCGGAAGTTCACCTTTAGAAGAAGAATGATCAAACAGAATAAGGCAGCCATCGTGATCCAAACATTCTGGAGAGGATACTTTGCACGGGAAAAGTTGAGAGTGCTGAAAAAAGAGAAACAGTTCGCTCTTCAAAATGCAGCTGCAACTGTAATTCAGGTATATTCAGGATTAAGACAATATGTACTATAGCACATTCTGTACCGCTGTACTAAGTAAAATAGTAATATTTAAGCAGTAAGCCAATTCATAGATATATCTCTAGATGGCTAATCTTAATTAGAATTTTCTTGTCCTCCCATAGAAAATGTACAAAGCTTGGAGGATTCAAAGTCTCTTAAAGAAAAACCATGCTGCCTCTGTAATCCAAGCAGCTTTCCGGAAGTGGCACGCAAAGAAATTGCATGAAAGAAATGCTGCAGCCTTGCACATTCAAGCATGGTACAGAATGCAGCGTTGTAAAACCCAGTACCTGGATTTGAAAAGCAAAGCAGTTTGTGTTCAAGCATGGTTTAGAGGTCACCTTCAAAGATGCAAGTTCCAGACTTTAAAGAAAAGGCATGATGCTTCAATTGTCATTCAGAGTGCATTCAGGGCCTACCTCGTCAGACAACACGTATCTAAAATGAAGCAAAATGCAGTCGCGATTCAGAGGTGGTTCCGAGCATGCATGCTAAGGAAAGCAGAACAGAAGAGATATTTCAAGATTAAATTGGCAGTTCTTGCTCTGCAAACAGCTTTCCGTGGTTGGAAGGTCCGGCGATCTGTGGCTCAGCGCCACCAAGCTGCAGTTCTGATTCAAACGGGTTTCAGGCGGTTTATGGCTCAAAGGCACTATTTATGTTTAAAAGTTCAGCCATTGTTCTGCAACAGAGATACAGAGCAAAAGTACTTGGAAACAAATTACAACAAGAGTATATGGCTCTTAAACTTGCTTCAGTGACAATTCAGGCAATTTGGCGAGGACGAGCTGAGAGGAAGAAGATCAGTCAACTCCACAAATTTGCCATAATCATTCAGTCAAACTACCGTAGATATGCAGCACAGACACTGTTTTTGGAAATTAAACAGGCTGCCATAGTCGTTCAAAGAAAATACAAAGCCTTCAGAGATGGACGGAAGGTTTACGCAGAATACACTGAAATTAAAAGAGCGGCCATTGTGCTACAGAGTGCTTATCGTGGCAAGAGAGCAAGACAAGAACTGCTGAAGAAAAACAAAGCAGCAACTTTGATTCAGTCTGTGATAAGAGCATATAGGAGCCGTCAGAGGTTTTTAGCTCTAAAACGTGCTGCTATTGTCATTCAACAACACCATCAGGCTTTAGCACTTGGACGGTTGGAAAGAAGCCATTTCATCCATTTGAGGAAGGCAACTATAACTCTACAGGCCATATATCGGGGTTCCAAAGTGAGGCAAAATCTGAGACGAGAGCATCAAGCCGCTACTATTATTCAAGCTCAATTCCAAATGCATAAGATACGCGTTGCCTTTCTTGCTGCAAAGTGTGCCGCTATCATCATACAGCAGCAGTACAGAGCCTATAGAGTTGGCAAATGCATGCAAGCTACTTACTTGAAAACAAAAAATGCCGCTATAGTTATTCAGTCAGCATTCAGGGGAATGACAGTTCGCAACTACTTAAGAAAATCTCATAAAGCTGCAACAGTGATTGAGGCACATTTCCGTGGACATTCCCAACTCAAGAAGTACCGAAGACAACAGTGGGCCGCATCAGTTTTACAGCAGCGATTCAGGGCAATGATGACTACAAATGCTGTCATGAAGCAATATGCAGCCATAAAATCAGCTGCCATATGTATCCAGTCAGCTTTCCGTGGAATGATGGTAAGAAAGCAGATTGCAGAAAGGCACACATCTGCAAAAATTATCCAGAAGACATATAGAGCGTACAAGCAACGCCGTGATTACCTTTCTCTTAGAAATGCCACTATTCGTATTCAGGAACAATTCAGAGCAATAGTAAGTGCAAGGCAACAACGTAAAAAGTTTTGTTCCTTGAGAACAGCCGCTATCACTTTGCAGTCTATGTACCGAGGGATGAGGGTAAGGAAAGAAATTGATAGAAAGCATAAAGCGGCCGCTGTCATTCAGGCAATGTACAAAATGTACAGAACTCGAGTGCCATTCCAAGCTATGAAACTGGCTGCATTGGTCATACAGAGGCAATACAGGTGCCATCTACTGAGAAAAGAGGCGAGAGAGAACTTTTTGAAGCTACGTCGTAGTGCAACTGCAATTCAGGCAATTTACAGAGGAAACCGTACACGCCATGACATTGCTAGAATGAATTTTGCAGCCACAGTCATTCAACGAAAGTACCTTACCTGCAAACAAAGAAAGCGCTTTTTGTCCATCAGAGCTGCTGTTGAATACTGTCAACAACACTATCGAGCCGTTTTGGTAGCAAGGCATGATCGGAGAGATTATTTTGCTAAACGCCAAGCAGTTGTTGCAATCCAAGCTACTTTCAGAGGAATGCAGGTCCGTCGACAGATCCGAAGAGAGCATGAAGCTGCAACAATCATTCAGTCCCATGTGAGAAAACATATCCTCGAGTTGCACTTCCAGCGACTTCGGTGGGCAGTCTGTACTGTTCAGCAGCGTTTCAGAGCTAACAAAATTATGAAACGAGAGATGGTAGCACTGCAGGAAAAGAAGAGTGCTGCCTTGATTCTGCAAGCAGCCTATCGTGGCATGAAGTCAAGACAGACTTTGAAGCAAACACATCAGGCTGCTACCACTGTTCAGGCAACTTTCAAAGCTTATAGCGCTCGTAAACGGTATTTAGCCATGAAATGCGCTGCCATTGTCATTCAGCAACACCATCAGGCTTTAGCACTTGGACGGTTGGAAAGAAGCCGTTACGTCCATTTGAGGAAGGCAACTATAACTCTACAGGCCATATATCGGGGTTCCAAAGTGAGGCAAAATCTGAGACGAGAGCATCAAGCCGCTACTATTATTCAAGCTCAATTCCAAATGCATAAGATACGCGTTGCCTTTCTTGCTGCAAAGTGTGCCGCTATCATCATACAGCAGCAGTACAGAGCCTATAGAGTTGGCAAATGCATGCAAGCTACTTACTTGAAAACAAAAAATGCCGCTATAGTTATTCAGTCAGCATTCAGGGGAATGACAGTTCGCAACTACTTAAGACAATCTCATAAAGCTGCAACAGTGATTGAGGCACATTTCCGTGGACATTCCCAACTCAAGAAGTACCGAAGACAACAGTGGGCCGCATTAGTTTTACAGCAGCGATTCAGGGCAATGATGACTACAAATGCTGTCATGAAGCAATATGCAGCCATAAAATCAGCTGCCATATGTATCCAGTCAGCTTTCCGTGGAATGATGGTAAGAAAGCTGACTGCAGAAAGGCACAAATCTGCAAAAATTATCCAGAAGACATATAGAGCGTACAAGCAACGCCGTGATTACCTTTCTCTTAGAAATGCCACTATTCGTATTCAGGAACAATTCAGAGCAATAGTAAGTGCAAGGCAACAACGTAAAAGGTTTTGTTCCTTGAGAACAGCCGCTATCACTTTGCAGTCTATGTACCGAGGGATGAGGGTAAGGAAAGAAATTGATAGAAAGCATAAAGCGGCCGCTGTCATTCAGGCAATGTACAAAATGTACAGAACTCGAGTGCCATTCCAAGCTATGAAACTGGCTGCATTGGTCATACAGAGGCAATACAGGTGCCATCTACTGAGAAAAGAGGCGAGAGAGAACTTTTTGAAGCTACGTCGTAGTGCAACTGCAATTCAGGCAATTTACAGAGGAAACCGTACACGCCATGATATTGCTAGAAAGAATTTTGCAGCCACAGTCATTCAACGAAAGTACCTTACCTGCAAACAAAGAAAGCGCTTTTTGTCCATCAGAGCTGCTGTTGAATACTGTCAACAACACTATCGAGCCATTTTGGTAGCAAGGCATGATCGGAGAGATTATTTTGTTAAACGTCAAGCAGTTGTTGCAATCCAAGCTACTTTCAGAGGAATGCAGGTCCGTCGACAGATCCGAAGAGAGCATGAAGCTGCAACAATCATTCAGTCCCATGTGAGAAAACATATCCTCAAGTTGCACTTCCAGCGAGTGGGCAGTCTGTACTATTCAGCAGCGTTTCAGAGCTAACAAAATTATGAAACGAGAGATGGTAGCACTGCAGGAACAGAAGAGTGCTGCCTTGATTCTGCAAGCAGCCTATCGTGGCATGAAGTCAAGACAGACTTTGAAGCAAACACATCAGGCTGCTACCACTGTTCAGGCAACTTTCAAAGCTTATAGTGCTCGTAAACGGTATTTAGCCATGAAATGCGCTGCCATTGTCATTCAGCAAAGGTACCGTGCCACAAATGTAGCGAAACAGCAGAGAAAGCATTTTCTTGAAATGTGCCACGGTGCACTTGTTGTTCAGGCATGTTATAGAGGTCTTAAAGTTAGAAGGAAACTACTACAACAGCGTCAAGCAGCTGTCTTGATTCAGTCTTGTTTTAGGAGACACAAAGAGATGTTTAAGTACCAGGCCATGAGGTTGTCAGCTATCATTATCCAGAGCCACTACAGATCATACATCCTGACTAGAGCAAATCGGGAGAACTATCTACGTTTAAGAAAGTCAGCCATTGTCATTCAAGCAGCTTATCGAGGACACTCTCTAAGGAGACAATTGGCAGAAAAGCAAGAAGCATCCATCATCATACAGGCTGCTTTCCGGATGTACCTGCAGAGGTCAGAATTTAAGAGAGAGCGCTGGGCAGCCAGGATTCTCCAACAGAGATTTAGAGCCCTGAAACTTCGAGACGAGCAGATGTGTAGATACCAGCAGGTAAGAAATGCTGCTGTATGCCTGCAGAAGTCTTTCAGAGGGATGAAGGGGAGAGAACTAGCCAGACAGAGCAAGGCCGCAAGAACCATCCAGTCCTACCTTAGGATGTCTGTCCAACGGCAGTGTTTTGTGAAAGAAAAGGCTGCAGCAATCACGATTCAGTCTGCGTACAGAGGCCATTGCTCCAGAGTTCATCATGCTAGGATGCAAGCAAGTGCAACACTCATCCAAAAGTGGTACAGATCATGTAAACTGCTCCAGAAAGATCGGAATGGTTTTGTTGCTCTTAAGCAAGCTACGCTTACCTTGCAATCTGCATTGCGTGGAATGCTAATGAGGAGGCTTGCAAAACGAAGGCTGGCTGCAATCAAGATTCAGTCTGTGATGCGCATGCACATACACCGCAAGCGCTATGTGACGCTCCGCTCACATGTCCTGAAGGTGCAAGCTCATTACAGAATGATTGTGGACCAGAGAAGATACCGTAGGTTGCAGGCTGCAACTGTTAGTCTCCAAAAGCATTACAGAGCTCACAGGGCAACAGTGGTGCAGAGGAGCAGTTATCTGAAAACACTCCAAAACATAAAGATCCTTCAGGCCAGAGTGCGTGGACACATTGATTACAGAAGATTTCAGAGATTACGTGCAAGTGCCATCATAATTCAGGTATGCAATTCACTATACTTGTATTCTGTCTTGTCACTTGTTTTATCCTGCATCACTTTGGAAATTCAACAGGAGTGACTAGGCCAAACTTTTTTTAACCCTCAAACAGGCCCATTATCGGGGAATGATTCAAAGACGCAAGTTTCAGCATCTCAAGGAATCTGTTTTGGTTATACAGAAGCATTACAGAGCTTTCCGCCTCTGCCAGAGAGAGCGTGCACAGTTTCTTCAACTGCGAAAGTCAGCTGTTGTGATGCAAGTAAGCATGTAACAACTCAAAGTACATTTGATTAAGCTTTTTTCTTCTTGATTTTTCCCTGAATCTCTAGCACCTGTTACAGCAAAAATCCTACTTCTGTTTCTGTTTATTTTTAATGTACACTTTTGTGTTTCTGCTTATGATCCTATTTGAGATTTTTGGATTTATGTGTGTATATTTGATTTTCATGTTTGGTTTATCTCTGGTTGACCTCAGACAGCATTTCGGGCTTATCAAGCAAGACAACATGCTGTGCGAGCACAGGCTGCCCGTAAAATTCAGGCCTGGTTCCGAGGACGCATAGCTAGACGAAACTACATTTTAAAACAAGCTGCTGTTGCAACCATTATTCGGTGTATTCAAGCAAGACGCCAACGTTCAAGGTAACGAAGGATATTTTATTATTCTCTTCTGCTTTTAAATTGTCGCATGGATTTACAACATGACCATTTGTTCTCCACTCCAAGATTTCTAGCAGTCCAGCACAGTGTCCAAGTCATTCAGGAAAGATGGAGGGAAACTCTAATCGCCAGAAAACAGCATGCTGACTTCCTGAGGTTTAGAAATTCTGTTCTATGCATCCAGGCATTGTGGAGAGGTCAAAGAGTGAGAAATTCCATTCAAAAGGTACTTGTTCATTTTTGTGGGAATCAATATTATAAAGGAATTGCTAATATAATTCTGCCTTTAAGGGTAAGTTGTGTTTGACTTATACTGACACCTAGTTGTGTGGAAGCAGCATTACACTAAAGCAAATTTGAATTGCTGCTGTAGAAATCTGCTGTCAACTTAGATTAGTAGAGATCGACCGATATATCGGTTTACCGATATTTAAGCATTTTACCATTATCGGGTTTGGTAAAAAAAACGTTTTTTTTTTTTCACACAATTATACAGTGAAGAACTAGCAGTAAATGAGTATAGTTCTGTGTAAATAGATAAACCTTGTTGTCAGCAGTTTTCATAATTTAGAATGACAAAAAAAAACATTTTAATAATTATGATAAAACGTGCCAGTTAAGAAATGCAATAAAATACGATGTTTTGTTTGTTATAGCGTATTTCAATATTCCAGAAAATATTATTCAATGTATTATTCTTCACTCTTTAGTCTATTAAACAGCTTATAAACCTACTAAAACTGTAGTTTAAAATGAAGTTGATATGACTTCTATCTTTTATTTTCTGCATTAGAAAACATTAGACATTCTTTTGCTGTTTGTTTTTTATCAGTGTTGCTGATGATGCTTTTTATAAATAAAATGTTTTTATTGTTGTAATTTTAAGATTAAAGATTAAAAAGATTTAAGACTAAACATTAGCATATTCCGTGAGTGAAAGTATTGAATAATAGGCGATTACTGAGATGTAGTTAATGGTATTTGGCTGGTTAAGTGATCATGACATGACCCACTTTTTAATAAGAGAAAAAAAAGAATGAGTGCACCTTTTAAATGTTGGTGAATTTGCTTTGAAATGTCACTGTTGTGTAATCGGTTTACATACACTTCTTGTAAGCAAAATATTAGACTTTGCGCAGTGATGACATTGCTCTGTAAACACAGTCTAACTAAAGCTTGTTATTTGCACATAACACAAGTTTCAGGGGAAACCATTATCAAAGTCCATTCATTTATACAGAAATTGATGACATTATCCTGTGTAATTTTGCTTCTATTAGCAAATATTTATTTAGGTCTGTTATGTCTTGACAGATTTTTTTTTTTATATTTGGGTTGATTGTGTTGTGATTGCATACAAAGCTTTTGCTTTGACTTACAAAGAACTGCTGAAGCAGCAATAGCAACAATCCTTTTATTCACAAATGTTGTTTATCAACTTTTGAAATTATCACTAAGCCTTCAATCTGTTCTTTTTCACAGCAAATAACAGCTGCTGTAAAGATACAGTCAGCTTTCCGAGGCTTTAGCCAAAGATGTCGATATCACCAACAGAGAGAAGCTGCCATAATTCTACAGCGCCATTTCCGATTTTTACGGCTGGCCAGAATTAAAGAAGAAAATCTAAGACAACGACATAATGCCACTGTCTATCTTCAGGCTTTGTGGCGTGGTTGGCTTGCGAGACAACAGGCAAGTTTTCTTTATATATATATATGAGTAATGTTGTTATTGACTTGAACAAGTAATTGACTATTTAATATTAGGAAGTGATAGTTCACTTCCAGAATAAAAATTGTCAACATTTACTCACCCTCCACTTGTCCTCCAAAATCTGTACTACGACTTCAGTTTAACACAAACAAAGATATTGCAGGGTTCGTACGGTCATGAAAAACCTGGAAAAGTCATGGAATTTTAAAACCGCATTTTCCAGGCCTGGAAAAGTTTTGGAAAAATGAATAAACCCAGAAAGTTTTGGAAAAGTCATGGAAATCTATTTTACAAATCTTTGTATAATACAATTATGTTTATTCGGGTCCTGAATTTCGGTACGGGATTGCGCATGGGCTATATCGCATATTTCTACTCTTTCCTGCAGCTTTCGACTTTAAAATGATGGATATTCACACATTTATTCAATAGCCTATAGCTTGTAGGCTGAAGAGTAAATAGATCCACACAGAATATCAAATCGGTCATTTGAAAACGGATTCATCAGCTGTGTTTTCTCTCTTTGACTTTCTCTTAAAACACGTAATCAGCGCATCTCGTCTGCACTAAAGAGCTGCACGGTGCGATACAAGTCTTTCTCTGGTATTTTGGTACAGTTGACAGAATTGTCACCTGCCTAATCGGGTCATTGTTGCATTGTCACTAAAATGTAGCCTATTATTTATTTGCACGTCTTTTAAGCGTTCTGTACTGTGCGCTCAGAGGCGGTTTCCGCTGCACTCAGTCATGTCCAAATGGCGTCCGTATAAAGCCGCCGTACCAAATTGACTTTGATACCAAACAACCTCAGTAGAATCCTGCACGGGCCTCAAACATACGCCCCAGTCCAATCCTTGTCCAGCAGATAATCAGAATTACCTTCCCGAGTCCGACTGGAGCCCATGTCTTTCTTTCTCTCTTCCCCATTACACAGCTGCTGTTCTAGCCATTCAAATAGTTCAGTTTCGTTTTTAATGGCAAAGCGTATTTCGTTTCTTAAGTTAATTTAGAAATAAGTTTGAAAAATTTATTTGTTTATTAAATTCAAGTTTTTGTTTTTAAAGTATCTTTTGAGCAATCGGCCAGCAGCAGACAGTGAGTTTGGCTATTATGTTTGATCAATTTAGCCTTCTTAAATCACCACTTGACTAAAATTAAATCTATATAAAATACTTAAAAAAGCATATCACAATGTTAGTTTAAACGTTTAACCTAGACAAATGTGTGCTATTAGACAGGTCGAGCTGCTCTTGTCAGTCGCGGTATTGTTTCCACGAGCAGTTTTGTGTACTGTGATCATCGTGGATTATTATGTGTAAAATTGCAACAACAAAAATCATTAATTAATGCTTGACGATTGCGATTTAAACCTAACTCACTTCAATAAAGATAATTATAGGCCTACATGAGCATCTGCTGTCCTCGATTACGCGCTCTTGTTAGGGTGACAAAAAGCTTTAAAAGTCTGCTCTGCTTCAGCGGGCAAACAGCTAAATCAATGTCAAAGTAATTGAATTCAAATCAAATCAAAGTAGGCGGAGTTTAGCTTTCACAGATGCTGTAGCCGAAAGCGTCAGATTAATAAAAGAGGCGAGGTAAGATGTTTAGTCAACTGTTTCTGAAAGAAATGTTAAATGACCGACAATTCTATTCAGTGAAGCAAACTACTCGACTTGTTTCTCAAATATGCCCATTTTGAGAGAGAAAGAGATGAAATGTGCATGTTTTAATTATCTGCATCTGTTTGTCCCTACAAACAATGGAACTGTAATTTAGTTCTACTTCAAAAACACGACCAACTACTAGTGTTGAAAAATAATACAACTTTATTTTATTAAGACATAATCACAAAATATTTTATTTTTAATAGTAGGCTAAATCCCTTTATTTTTCAACATGTAAATGTTTAATTTTCATTCATTAAAATATAAATTAAATCGATGTTTCATGCCTTAATCTGATAACCAGTCAAATTTAAATACACAACACAGAATTTCTGAGGAAAAAACAATGCATAAGGCTACTGTAAGAGTAAAAAAATTGTATGCATTCAAATAATCAGATGAGCTAAAACAGAATTTGGCAACAATAAAACATAAGATGAGAAAAAATATAACATTTCATACGACCATAAACATGTCATTTTGTTACACTTTTAATAAATTAAATTGTATAAGTTTCATGATTTTAATTAATTAGACATGCTTTTTGATAAATACAATTTAATTTGATCATTAAAAAGGAGTCTATAAAATGAAAGCGGAAAAAACGGAATCTAGAAAAATTGAAACGGTAAAAATGAATTTAGAAAAAATAAAATGGAATTTGGGAAAAATTAAAAGCAGTTTCATAGGGCCATATATATATATATATATATATAGCAAAACGAAATTCTGGCCCCTGCGTTTAACTGAGTTAAATAAATGATAATAGTGATGTGATATGTTCTCTGTGTGGAGTAAAGGTCCTTACACACGAGTCAGAAATGTTTGTATGCGTTTTTGCATGTGAAATTTCGGACTGCAAGGACCTTCACATCTGGCGCAGTTTAAGCTTGTACTAAAACAAAAAAGCAAACAATAGTATTAATAGTCATTCATTTTAGTTAAAATGCTATGATAATTTGAACAGATTTTTATTCTTATTGTAAAATAATGTGAAATTAGGTCATGGAAATTGTCACAAAAGTCATGGAAAAGTCATGGAAATTTGTTGGCAAAAATGTGTACGAACCCTGTATTGGTATTCGAACGGTTGATGAGCACCATTGACTTTCATAGTAGGAATAAAATACTATGGAAGTCAATGGTGCTTATCTGTTTTGATGCCAAAATATTTAATCTTTTGTGCTCAACAGAACAAAGAAACTCATACAGATTAGAACAAGTGGACGGTGTGTAAATGATGACAGAATCTTTTATTCTGGAAGTGAACTAATCCTTTAAAGGGGTCATCGGATACCTGTTTTCCACAAGTTCATATGATTCTTTAGGGCAGGGGTTCTCAAAGTTTACATTCAAAGGTCCGAATCTGAATTATCATCTACGTCATAAGGTCCGAAATATGTTTTTATAAACATGCTTAACTTTATTTAACAAGTTTAACAATTAAATGTTATATATGCTTAATTATAATATTTACGACGTCATAAGGTCGGACTTGCGTTTACGAAAATTAACCATGGTTTTATACAAATAAAGCACAAACGTCCATCTGTGTAACAAACTATGTGAACATTTCAACCCTTTACAGACTAACTACATTCATGTTCACATGTCAGACAGTGATAGGTTCTAGGAAACTCTGTTTTGTACTCGTTCATTCACAATTCGGCTGCGTTTCAGTTCTTTAAATACGCTGCTAACTCTGCCGGTGGAGAAAGACTGCATCGAGAAGGCGAAACCGGTGACATTATTCTACTGAATGAAAGCTAATGTTTATCCAAAATGTCGTCAGTTGCTATGTGCTTTGTCTTACAAAAGAGTCTGTAAACACGGCAACACTGGTTCGTGTGTGTGTGTGCCATGCATGCCGCACGGAGGTCTGAGTGCTACGCGTGCACTTGAAATAAGAAGTGGAGGCGGGTCCGGATTGAATTCCCTCCGGAACTGTATTAGGAAAGGCGATTTGCAAAGATTCATTAAAAAAAAAACTTACACTCCTTCTGGAGGTAAAGCTGGATCACGAATGATTCACAAGAATATAGACTGCATTTAGGTAGATCGGGGGTGCATTCCCTTCAGAAACGAATGTAATCTGCGTCTTCAGCGGCTCAGATGGCAGGAGTAAATGACGACTGCTATGTTAATTATTAAATCCAACAACAAAACACCTCAATCGCTTAGGAGACATTGTCTACATCTGCTCCGGCGGTGAAACAATGGCGGACTGATGACAGCTCACTCAGGGCAGGTCTAAGGTTAGACTCCAGTCCAGTCTGCTGAAACACTACTGTCACTCAAACTATCATGGGAGGGGCCTGTCAGTGTGATGTCACTCAGACAGGCATCTGAGATCGGAAAGTAATTTGAGAATGGGTCGATCTTTATCATTTATAGGGTGGTTGTGTACACACACTGCCAACACGCATTTCAGTTCAAACAACTTGTAAAAGTGCATGTCGCATCTGATGACCCCTTTTAAATAACCGTTCAGCAACCAACTAGTTACTTAGATTAGATTACTTACTCAATGCCCATCCATAATTCTTGAATCAACTGATGGGACTAAATATGCTAATAAAGTTAATAAATGCGTATTAACCCGTTTCCTTTTATAGGTAAAAGAAATGGCTTGTGCTGCAAGACGCCACCGTTTCACAGCTGCTGTTTACCATCATCTCTGTGCAATAAGGATTCAGAGAGCTGTGCGAGCACACTGGACTCTTAAATCTGCCAAGAGGAAGATCTCTTCGGTCCTATACATCCAGGTACATTTAATAATCAAAATAAAATAATTGATTAATTACAGAGAAGGATTTACATGTTTTTGAAGTTCACAGATTTTCAACTAGCTTTGTATTGTTACAGTGTTAGTTGTAAATAAAAGTGTGCTTTTTATCTGTTACCTGCATTGAGATAAATAAATCAGGATATCTTGGTGCAGATAACCAAGAAAGTGTACACTGTTAACAGTTCAGGGCTTTTGTGAAAATTACAGATTTCAGTGTTCATTTCTCTCTTTCTCTGATCCTCTTTTCTAGCAATGTTTTAGGGCAAAGCTGCAAAGAAAGAGATACCTTAAAGACAGAAAAGAGATCATCAAGACCCAGAGGGCAGTGAGAACTTGGTTACATCATCGCAACAAAGCTGCGGCTACTATCCAGCGTGCACTTAGGAAGCTCCTTCTGAGACGCCGCAAGGAGAGGCTACAACATGGAATAATAAAGGCACAGGTATGGTGTAAAGTAACTTGTTTAAAAAAACAATAACTTATACATATACATGCAAATAGTGTGTAAAATACATTTTTTATTTTTCAAAATCAGTATTACTTTGTATCTTTAGACCACAAAACTGTTATTGATCAGTTGTTCAAAATAATAGCAGTCCAACATCAATTACTAGATCAATCACTGTTTTTGGTAGAAATGATGTTTCTACATGGCAAATATTTTACTAGTAGGTGTGGTAGAGTAATAGAAAACCAACAGTCATGACATGCATGCTGTTGATTGTGTAAATTAATCATTAATTGAAAAGGGCATGTTCAAAATAATAGCAGTGTGGAGTTTAATTAGAGAGGTAAATCATTCTGTGAAAAGACTGGTGTTTAACAAGTGGCCCTTATTTAAGTATGAAGGCAGCAAATGTTGAACTGTGCGTTTCACTCTGAAAATCTGAGTAAAATGGGTCGTTCCAGACATGGTTCAAAATAGCGTACTTTAAAAAGTTGGTTCGAGAGGGGCAAACATATAAAGTGCAGAAAATTATAGGCTATTCAGATAAAATTATATCAAATGCTTTAAAATGGCAAAAAAAAACAGAAAACTACTTTTTTGAATGGATTGAAGAATAGCCAAAATGGCAAAGACTACAGGAGTCTAAAGTTACCGAGTACTGTAACAATTAGAAGATGCGTCTATGTGAAGCCAAGCTAATATTCGGCAAGACGTCCCTGCAAAGTCCCATTGTTGAAAAAATGAAGAGGTTACAATTTGCCAAAGAACACATCGACTGGCCTAAAGAGAAATAGTGCCATACTTGTGGACTGATGAAGCCAGATTGTTTTTTTATGGGTCATGGGGACAGTTTGTCAGACGACCCCCAAACACTGAATTCAAGCCACAGTACACTAGTGCTGTGTTCGATACATCGATACGATGAGAGAGAGATTTATATGAGTATCATATATGAGTATCGATACAGCTGGCCCTGTATCAATATTTGTGGCACGTGTGCAAAAGTGGACCACACTTAATTTGACTACAAGAACCCTGTTTAACAAACACCAATGTTTAATCTGGCCGCAGAAGAACACTACTGGGTTGACTGATATAAAGAGACGTAATCCCCGAAACAGAGCTTCCCACTTGCGCAATACGGAAATATCTGCTAAGTGTGATACTTATCTTTGTAAACCAGGGTTGCACCAGCATTTGGAAGTTCTTAAATTAGAGCGTTAAGTCCACACTAGATGCTTAGTAGCTACTAGCTAGTTTGTAACTAAATCTAAACATTATTTGGTTGCACCAATTGTTCATAAGGCAGGACGTAGCTAGTAGTTCGTAAGCTCTCTGTAAAGTAATGCGTAGTTGCTTAATATGGCGTTTACCCTAAATCTTCCAATAAAAACCTTCAAATACACAAGCAGAACTAATTTATTCTTCATTCTAACGTCTTTTGCATCGTGTATACTAAAGGTAAAAACAAGTTTCCATTTAAAAATGATACATTAAGATCATTAGTCTGTATATAAGCTATTTTATATGTAAATAACATTCAGAAACTGTAATTGAAATAAGGATCAATAAATACTGAAAAAAACAACATAAGAAATGCCATTTGTTTATTATTTCATCTGACATGCGCAACACTTCAACGTTGAAGACGTGCTAAAAAAAAAGTACGTTTATTCACATTTTATTCTCTCTCTTAATATGTACGGGAGTGTAAATGTCTGCAGGATCATATATGCCTGAAGGTTGTCGGGTAAAAGAGCATATTGACGCAGTTCACTCAGTCTGCTATTTTATTCCAGCCGTTACTCCTGACTAGATGCTTCCGTAAATATTTAGTTTCTATGTAGAGTTACACTTCAACTCTTGCTCTAGTTTGCAGTTTAGCGATCTCCACTTCAATATTCTATTCTCAGAAAAGTGTAATTAATCAAGTGTTCCTTTATGAGAGAGAGCGCTATAAATAGAAATGCTGTTACCACCGCAACAGTGAAGCTGTTTAGAAACACCAACAAGATTAACGTTATGGAGTGACCAGCCCAATCTCCAGACCTTAATGCAATAGAAAACTTGTGGGATGACATCAAAAATTGTTTCTGAGGCAAAACCAAGAAACGCAGAGGAATGTGGTCTGTAGTGCAATCGTCCTGGACTGCAGGTGCTAGACTCCATGCAACACAGATGTGAAACAGTTCTCAGAAAACTAAATGTTAGTTCAGTGATTCACAAGAAAGTTTCTGTTTATACAGTAAATGTTTGACTTTGAAAATAAAAATACAGTCCCGATCACACCAAACACGTTTTTTAGTACTGAAAAACGCGAGGCGCCCTGCCTTTTTGAAAACTGCCTTTTTTTATATTTCTAGGCAACCATCAAATCAGTTGTCCTGTCAGTCTAATCCTGGGATCTCCAACCCTGCTCCTGGAGAGCTACAGTCCTGCACATTTTAGTTTCAACCCTGCTTCAACACACCTGCCTGAAATTAACAAGTAGCCTTGAAGACCTTGATTAGCTGGTTCAGGTGTGTTTGATTGGGGTTGGAGGAGCTGAAATCTGTAGGATGGTAGCTCTCCAGGAGCAGGGATGAAGACCCTTGGTATGATCAAAGGATTATAGCGTGAGTGCTCTAAAATCATATTTATTTGCTGTTAAGTAAACTGTCATATTAACAACCTTAAAATACAGCTCCGGGTAAAACCCACGGCAGACACCAAGTTTCGCATCCATTTTCTGCTCAGAGTAGCTGTTCTTTTTCTCTGGTCTTCAGGTGCTCAGAGCGCTTCTGCAAAAAGCGAGGCATAGCAGGCAGCGAAAACGTGAAGTGCCCGGGGCCTAAACAGCGCACAGAACGCTCCTTGCTAACAGAAAACAATTTAAAAAATGGTGCCTCTCACTGCAAAAAAAAAAAAACGCGTTCGGTGTGATCGGGGTCTAATATTCCTTTTTCACTTTCTGTAAAGTAATAACACATTTTCTATTTTTTTTCGTCAGTTCTGATTTAGAATAGAATGTGCAATGTTCTCAATGCATTTGTATTAAAGTAAAAGCTATTATAAGGATTTTGAGCTTTACTCGCTTTTTTTACACTGCTATTATTTTGAACACAACTGTAGATGTTGGAAGCGTTTTCTATTTTGGGTGAACAACTAATTCAAATTTGTATAATGTGATTGTATTAAGGCGCTCTGGAGGGGTCATTGTTCAAGAAAACATCATGACACAAGCAAAGTAATTTCCATGAGGCGCCGTCTTAAGGAAGTAAATCGAGGGGTGAAGGAAGAGGACAAGCTGTGTAACAAGACTACAACAGCACTAAGCTACCTGCTTGGACTTCAAAATTATGCGTACATTCTTGCAGCCTTGAAACATTTGGGTAAGACCTTGTTTTTGAAGTTTGAAGGCTGGCTGATTCATAAAATGATAGCTAATGTTATGTTTTTGTCATGGTTAAAGAAACTGCCACAAGACTTTCTCCAGAGTGCTGTGAACGTCTTGTTGAAAGCGGAGCAACACACACCATCTTCACTCTGATAAGGAGCTGCAACAGAAGTGTGCCTTCAATGGAGATTATCACATTATCCATCCAAGTTCTTCTCAATTTATCAAAAGTATGGTGCCTCATAATTAAGGAATTAGGATTGTTGGTTACAAATTTGTATTAAATCACTTAATATGCGGATTAATTAATTGCATATAACATTGATGAATTGTGCTTTTGTCAAAATATTTTTCAGTACAACAGAACCATTGTTGCAGTTTATGATGTGGACAACTCTGTAGAAACCCTCCTGGATCTTCTGCAGATCTACAGGGAGAAGGCTGGAGATAAGGTTGCAGAAAAAGGTGGCTGCATCTTTACCAAGGCTTGTTTTCTCTTGGTCCTCTTAGTCCACGATGAAAGGAGAGCAATGGTGGGTATTTTGCCTTAAGCAACTGGGTAAAAAAAAAGTGCTATCAATTGATAGTTTTCAGTCACGTGATCGGCTCGAAGACTTGGAGGGCAAAATATTCCTAGAACTGCAGCACAAGCGTGTCAATTTTTCACCTGTTTCCCAGCTGCAAATATTTAGATCACCTCTCAAAAGAATCAAACAAAGCAATTTTTGGCCAAAATGCAGGTTTTGGCCATTTGCGATTCATATAAGGCACCCGTCATAAATAGTGCGACAAAACGTTGTAAAAACACTTAAAGTGCCTTAATATATTTAAAACCGTAATATTAAAAGATCAAATTCAGTAATCACCACATTAATGATGCAATGTTTACACAGGCAAGCAGATGAGGCCGGGAACATGAACGTAGTCCGCTTAACGGTTCAGTGTTTTTCTTCTAATGGTTTTCTATGGGAAGCCATTTAATGTGAAACTTTGCAAATTGTGTTTATATTCTGGCTTCATATTCTTGCCTGTTCAAAATGTACATCATCAATAAGGTGCCCACAGTATCTCGCCTTTTAATATCTGCGTTTTACTACAGTACTTGATGCTATCTGCGTAAAAATAGCTGGGCGGTCAGTGGAGCAAAGCTTCGTTTTGCTCGCCAGGTGGGCGTTCCTATAAGGGTGTGACGTCACGTGAAAACTATCAATACTTGTATTGAACCTGTAGCAGTTTTAATGCTAAGAAAGCAATTCATTTTGGACCGTTCTGTTCACACAGGAGGTTCGAAAACTTCCAAAGGTTTCAGATCGCATTCGCAGCATCTACCGACTTACACTTCGAAAGTGCAGGATGGATACTGAGAGAAACAAAGTCAAGCAGAAAATGAACACCTCTCTCAATGGAAGCTTCCTCCTCCAAGCAACCCCTCGAAAATCAAAACCTGTGGCCAGGTATGCAATTATCTACCATCTATAAAATATTTTTCCATAGTCTGTGTTGTAAGGAAGGCACTGATCCCATCAACCTTCTGGTTTCCCTCAGGTTTGCTCCCGACTGGGTTCTACGTCGTGACAAATTAAAGGACATCGTAGATCCTCTTCGTGCCATTCAGATGCTGGCTAACACTCTGGCTATTGTGCCTTGAAAATATTGCAGCAAGGAAAATTCTATAAACCTGTTCACTGCCAAAAGTGTGTAATTGTTGCTCCGAATTGTGCACCCTTGTAAATATTGTGTATTTTTGTATTGTGAATATTTTTAATACTTTGTTTTATCAAAATGTTGTGGATGTTTTAGTGGTACATTGGGGTCTGTGCTAAAAAATGGCACGTTAGCTCGGATATTCTGATAAATACAAGTGCAGTTTGGAATTGATTTATTTTTAAAGTGCTGGAATTGAATATTAAAAAGAACCACAGCTTATGTTCTGGTGCCTTGTGATTGGCTGTTAATTTACATCTCATGAGCTGGGGGGGGTGGTGAATTCTGATAATTTTAACTATTCTGTGTAAATACAATCTTTCACATTTGCAGAGAATTGGAACAGTTGTTGGAACTATTGTCTTTGGTGTGAATGGGCTCGGTTTCCTTCTCGTTGGTTTATTGAGCTGTTAAATCTGTTTTAAGGCTTCTAGTGAATTCCATACACATTTGTTTTTGATAAAAGGATCCCTGCTAACGTACGTAACACTGCAAACTCCATCAGATCACTCCCAAGTACCACTGAGGTGGTTTTCATGTTTTACTGTATCATTTAATAATTGCATACTAAAGTCAAGACAAATGCTATTACCTCACTGTATCCCATATTATATATATTTTTTTACAAATATAAACTCAAATTGTTTTCTGCAAACTCTACCAGATTATTGATTTGCATATCCCCAAGTACCACTGGGGTGATTTTCATGTTTTACTGTAATTTGTAAATGTGTTCTGCAATACTTTGGGTTAGGTAGAACAGAGATAAACTAACAAGAACTTTTGGATTGGCTGGCTAACCAGTTGATGGAGAAATACAGTGATGACGATTAGTTATAATGAATTATAGCAACTAAAATTTATGTTGTGAACAAAAAAATTGTAATAGGAGCTGTGGAGTTTAGGAACACCTGTCAAATCAAATTAAGATAAATTATTGTTAATACGGAAGTGGATTTTTGATAATATACACTGTTTTACAGGAATTTATGATGTCTTTTAATGAATATTTGGCAGTTTAGATCTGAGCAATAGTATTGTTTGATAGGATTATGAAATCTGTCTGTCTTTGCTCAGTTTATAAAATTTTAGATTCAATGAGTATCACTGCCAAATGACAATAATGAATTAAGAGTTTTTAAGACATAAAAAAATGTAGCTGACCTGTAAGCATTACTGACAAGACACTGAGGACCAAATTGACATTTGCTCAAGGTTCTGAGAATTTGCTTTGAATTCGTGATTACTATTCGTATAGCACTTTTTACGATACAATCGTGGCCAAGCAACTTCACAGGAAATTAAGTTTCTACAATATATTTATATATTGTAGAGACTCAATATAATTAACTTATGGCAAAATTTGGTTAATACTGTATACTGTCTGAGGGTTGGCGTCCTCTGAGGGGGTGGCATCATCTCTTCTCAGGTGTTCGGTCATCTCAGATAATTTAAGGGTTGGATTCAGACGGAAGCTTGTGTAATTCCTAGTTACCACAACATCCCGTGGCAGAAACAGAAACAAATATAGACAATTAGCGTAGCTGTTGTTCCATCCAGGAACAACCCTGGATTAAATGATCTGTTCAAGCTAAAGCATATTAATGTGCGTTTGATCAGACCTGTAGTACAAGATTGTGAAATGCATTATATGAATATTTGGCTAAAGAGATCTGTCTTTAATCTATATTTAAATAGAGAGAGTGTGTCTGAACCCCGAACGTTATCAGGAAGGCCATTCCAGAGTTTGGGATCCAAATATGAAAAAGTTCTACCTCCTTTAGTGGACTTTGTTATCCTAGGTACTACCAAGATTAGTTAGGTGCGCAGGAGCTAAATAATTTAGGGCCTTATAGGAATAAAAATATTTTGTAACTGATACGGAACTTAATAGGTAGCCAGTGCAGAGACTGTAAAATTGGAGTAATATGATCATTCTTTCTTGACCTGGTAAGGACTCTAGCCGCAGCATTTTGCAACTATCTGTAGATTGTTTATTGATGATGTAGGACAACCACCTAGCAACGCATTACAATAGTCCAGTCTAGAGGTCATGAATGCATGAACTAACTTTTCTGCATCAGAAACAGTTAACATGTTCCGTAGCTTGGCAATGTTTCTAAGATGTAAGAATGCTGTTTTTGTAACATGGGAAATATGATTTTCAAAAGATAGGCTGCTGTCTAATATAACACCCAGATTTTTGACTGTAGAGGAAGTAACAGTACATCCGTCTAGTTGAATCTGGTCTTGTTGAGATATATAGTTGAGTGTCATCAGCATAACAATGGAAACTAATCCCGTATTTTCTAATAATATTACCAAGGGGCAACATGTATAATAAAAATAGCAGAGGATCTAGGACAGATCCTTATGGTACTCCATACTTTACTGTTGATAATAAAGATGCCTCCCCATTTAAATAAACAAAGTGGTAGCGATCGGACAGGTGGGACCTAAACCATCTTAAAGCCTGCGCTTGAATACCTGTATAGTTTTGTAATCGATCTATGAGTATGTCATGATCTATAGTGTCGAACGCAGCACTAAGATCAAGCAAAACTAGCAATGAGATGCAGCCTTGGTCTGACGCAAGAAGCAAGTCATTTGTAATTTTAACAAGTGCAGTTTCTGTGTTATGACGGGGCCTGAAACCTGACTGAAATTCTTCATAGATATCATTTTTTTGCAAGAAGGAGCACAATTGAGCAGACACACGTTTTTCTAACATTTTTGACATAAACGGAAGATTTGAAATGGGTCTGTAATTTGCCAGTTCACAAGAATCTAGTTTTGGTTTCTTAATAAGAGGCTATATTTCTTAATAAGAGGTAATAATATTGAGAAGCGGTTCTTCTGCTACAGGTAACAACTCTTTCAATAATTTAGTGGGTACAGAATCTAATAAACATGTTGTTGGTTTAGATGCAGTTATAAGTTTATTTAGCTCATCCTGTCCTATAGTTGCAAAGCACTGCACTTTTTCCTTGGGTGCGATGAATGAAGCTGAAGTACTAGATGCTGTAGAATCTACATTTGTTATTGTATTTCTGATGTTATCTATATTTTCAGTAAAGAAATTCATGAAGTCATTACTGTTAAACTGTGAGGGAATATTTAGACCGGGTGACATCTGTTTATTTGTTAATCTAGCCACTGTGCTAAATAGAAACCTTGGATTGTTTTGGTGATTATCTATGAGTTTGCGGATATACTCGGTTCTTGCAGTTTTTAGAGCCTGTCTATAGCTGGACATACTGTTTTTCCACGCAATTCTAAATATTTCCAAGTTAGTTTTTCTCCATTTGTGCTCAAGATTATGAGTTTCTTTCTTGAGAGAATGGGTATAACTGTTGTACCATGGCGCAGCACGATTTTTCTCTAACCTTTTTTAATTTGATGGGCAACAGTTTCTAACGTATTAGAGAAGACAGTTCCCATGTTGCTAGTCTAGTTCTAGGCTAGGCTAGTCTAATTGTGTCTAGTTCATATGTAGTTATGGGTACACAGAGCAGTTGAGATAAATCAGGCAGGTTATTGGTGAATCTGTCTTTAGTAGCTGGAATAATAATTCTGCCTGGACGATAACGCGGAGCCATATAGTTAAAATCACTAATATGCAGCATGCTCGATACAAGAAAATGGTCAGTAACATCATCACTTTGAGGTACGATATCTATATCAGTAAGATCAACTCCATGCGATTATAATAAAATCTCCATCATCAAAACTATTATCTGGGATCATTTCATTTACAATAACTGCTTTGGGTGTGAGTGACCGGATGTTTAGGAGCCCAAGCTTTAAAAAAAAAAGAAATATTTTCATTTATTTAGCATTTTTCTGGTTTAATCAAGATCAGATTTTTTCTAGATCCTGCGTTAAATTTATATTTCGACCTCTGTATAGACCTCTTATATTTTGTCTGAATAGATTGGACACTGCACGCACCTCTATCCTTTAAGTGGGTAGAACAGAAGTCATCATAGCAGTTATTTGAGAATTGGCTTACTAGTCAAATGGAGTGTAGCGTCCTGGTGATGTTGTCCGACAGGAGTTCCGCTCCGACTCTGCTGGGGTGCAGGCCATCAGCACGGAAAAGCCTAAGACGCTCCCAGAGTTTTTGCACCATGACAACAACCATTTGTTTAAAGCAAACAGTCTACTGAACCTTTCGTGTCCTCGTGGGAAGAGGTCCTGAACAGGTCCTGACACAAAAATCTAGGTGTTATATGGGACAGCAACTTATCTTTTGAAAATCATATTTTCCATGTTACAAAAACAGCAATCTTTAATCTTAGAAACATTGCCAAGCTACGGAACATGTTAACTGTTTCTGATGCAGAAAAGTTAGTTCATGCATTCATGACCTCTAGACTGGACTATTGTAATGCACTGCTAGGTGGTTGTCCTGCATCTTCAATAAACAAGCTACAGATAGTACAAAATGCTGCGGCTAGAGTCCTTACCTGGTCAAGAAAATATGATCATATTACTCCAATTTTACAGTCTCTGCACTGGCTACCTATTAAGTTTCGTATCAGTTACAAAATATTCTTACTTGCCTATAAGGCCCTAAATGGTTTCAGCTCCTGCATACCTAACTAATCTTCTATCCCGCTACAATCCAACCCACTCCCTTAGGTCGCAAAACTCTGGACTCTTGGTAGTAGGAAAGCAAAGTCCATATTTGGCTCCCAAACTCTGGAATGGCCTTCCTGATAACTTTTGGGGTTCAGACACACTCTCTCTATTTAAATATAGATTAAAGATACACCTCTTTAGCCAAGCATTCATATAATGCATCTCATAATCTTGTACTGCAGTTATATCTGATCAAACGCACATTATTATTCTTTAGCTTTGGTTGAACAAATAATTTTTGCTTGGACAGAACAATGAACCGCTAATTATGCTATGCACTACGCTAATTTAGTTTTTATTTGTTTCTCTGTTTCTGCCACGGGATTAACATCCTTTGATAACTAGGAATTACACAAACTTCAGTCTGGATCCAACCCTTAAATTATCTGAGATGACCAAACACCTGAGAAGAGATGATGCCAACCACTCAGAGGACCTCAAATGAAGCCAACCCTCAGACAGTATACAGAATTAACAAAATGTTGCCATAAGTTAAATATATTACGTTTCTGCAATATATAAATCTATTGTAGAAACGTATTTTCCTATATACGATTGTATCGTAAATAGTGCTATACAAATAATCTTGAAATTAATTGAACTGAATTAAATTAAATAGTATCCAGCATGTCCTTAATGGGGTGAAGAGACAATTGTGAACCGTTATGAGATCATGCGTCACCACTCCACCTTCCGTAGTGACCTCACTTGGTAGACCATACATGGGGTATTGGACCCCACACTGGTCTAAAACGGGGGACTGAAGGAGTGGATCGCAGATCTACAATGGCCTTCATAATAATATTAATGATAATATTTCTTGAATAATTATTATTTAAAGTTATTTATGCATGTTAGAGAATAAGTTGAATATGGCTTTAGTCTGCCTTTTTACCCTCTAAGAAGCTGCTGTCGTTGTGTGTGTGACCGTGCCTGATAAGGTTTAGGGGTCAACCTTGAAGTAAGATAAGTGTTTCTCTGCGTATGTGTGTTAGTATCTGTCTGTACAGGGAGAAGCTCAGACAGCGTATCAGATAAACGTCTTTGGAGAGACGTATTGCGTCTGACCTCTGATAGTCCAAAATAGTCCTCAGAAGATATGCTTCAAGCTTGCATCCATATGTGGAAATTGTCTAAGTTTATCTAGGTTTTAGAACCAATCAGAATTTTGATGACTTGTGCATTAATGCTATTAGCAATCTATGCCAGGGTATAATTGTTGGTGTTTTGAAATGTAAAGCAGAGCGGCTGATGAACTCAGTGTGAGCCTTAAATCTGTCTTCTACGGATGAGACAGCAAACCATTTCTTCAGTAAATTTCTTCAATTAAATCACATCTGTGACTCCTGGGACCTCATGAATAAATGTTGCGTATGCACAAAATGGACATAGAAATGTGCCTATGCTGTTTTCCAAGCACATGTCAGAATTTATACAAAATAAACTTGGTGTAAATATGTGCATGTACTGATGCTCTTGACTGTGCGTACGCACTCTTTTTTCCTGGATTAATGAAGTAAACAGTTATTTTAATTTTTTTAATTTCCATATACACATTTACATTAAATATTCCACTCTCATCAATGGAGATAGGCACGGAAATTTGCCTACATAAAGTCATTACACAGAAGTTAAACCAGAATGTAATGAATTTAGATATATTTGTAGTTGATGCGCTTAGTCACTTTTCCTGTGGCATGCAATGTTTTAATGACAGCGATGAGTGTTATAATAATTAATATATTTAAACTAAACTGCGGATCTCATGTTATGAGATTTTTTTTAAAAGATTTGCCTGTTTCCTTTTTAAAATACTTTGTCAGTGACGTGCAAGTCAGACAATTGTATTTACACTGCAATAAATGCCTTCCCTGTTTCCACTAAAAATAGCTAAAAGATGTTCACCTTTTCAGCAAAACTACAAGCATTTATTTTTATTTGAGTTGTTTAAAACAATTGAAATATTATTTGGTCAGTGGAATGTGATATTTTGATATATTTTAAAACATTGTGGATGATTTTGGCAACAATAATTAATGTGGCACAAATGGCATTTAGTCCATATCTCATATTTTCTTAACGTTTTGTACGTTTTACGGTGTTAAATACGGTATTACGTGACTGGGAATATACATGGAAATGATATGCAGATGTGGTTATGCATAGTAAAACAAGGCGCTGCCAGCTCCATATATGGTGATTTCTGGGAGGAGTCGGCGTGGAGATGCACGTAACGCACAATCAGTGCCGATCCTAGACTTCTGGGCCCGAATTCATGAAAAATCTTAGTGCTAAGAGTTGCTCCTAGTAACAAAATTTTAAGACAATTCTTAGAAATATGGAAATTTCCTCTTAAAAATAAAGAAAAGATCTTATAAAGAAAATAGTAATTAAAAAAATAAATAAAAGTAAATTGTTGGCCTTCTGGAAAGTATGTTAATTTACTGTATATTACTCAATACTTGGTAGGGACTCCTTTTGCTTTAATTACTGCCTCAATTCGGCGTGGCATGGAGGTGATCAGTTTGTGGCACTGCTGAGGTGTTATGGAAGCCCAGGTTTCTTGAGCCTTCAGCTCATGTGCATATTTTGGTCTCTTGTTTCTCATTTTCCTCTTGACAATACTCCATAGATTCTCTCTGGGGTTCAGATCTGGTGAGTTTGCTGGCCAGTCAAGCACACCAACACCATGATAATTTAACCAACTTTTGGTGCTTTTGGCAGTGTGGGCAGGTGCCAAATCCTGCTGGAAAATTAAATCAGCATCTTTAAAAAGCTGGTCAGCAGAAGGAAGCAATAAGTGCTCCAAAATATCTTGGTAAATGGGTGCAGTGACGTTGGTTTTCAATAAACACAATGGACCGACACCAGCAGATGACATTGCACCCCAAATCATCACAGACTGTGGAAACTTTAACACTGGACTTCAAGCAACTTGCGCTATGAGCTTCTTCACCCTTCCTCCAGACTCTAGGACCTTGGTTTCCAAATGTAATAAAAAATTTGCTCTCATCTGAAAAGAGGACTTTGGGCTCAGTTTGAAATTGCTTAATTTGTATGTTCGTTCTATTTATTTATTTCTGCTATTTACACAATATGAACTATAGTGTCCTGCACCCACTAGTAAAATCAAATATAAAACATTATATCTGATGTCTGAACAATTTTTGGTTTGACTGTGGATTAATTCTTGTTAAACTACAAAGTAATTCAGTCAAGACCAGTGAGTGATTTTCTTTCTTTCATTTTCTTGGATTAACATAAAGGACACCGACAGCAGATAGTAAATTAGGCGCGGTCAATTTAAGAGATAATGTGTCCAGTATAATAATGCGAATTCAATTTATTTCCCCACGATTATTTTCACGTAAGATATAACCTACCGTTTTTCGAGGATTCTCTCCAAGACGAGTATTTTGACATAAAATGTATGTATTTATCGGTACAAGAGCAAGAAGAGGCAAATTCGATGTTTAATCGATTTGAAACGCGTCTCTCTGCCCGCGCTCTGTGCGCTCAGAACACCGAGCGCTGGTGCTGAATTTGCCTCTTTCAGATCTTTTTCTGTTTGCATGTTTAAACTACGATTTGTATTTGTTCATTCAGGTGCAGGAGGACACGAAGGAGAGCTCGGTTCGGTCTTGCTGTCCGTGAGACGCGGCTCTCTTCACGTGCACTAGGCCTACTCAGCTTTTCCGCATCTTGTGTTTGAATGTTTTAAACTCTTTTGAATGTTTAAATTGGCAAGGCTTAAAACACGTGTAATGATTAAGCTTTCGTGACGACTCGCAGCAGTGGCCTGTCAACTATCCTGCTCGTCTTTTTAGGCAGGCCAGGCTCAGCCAGTCGGTTAGATCGCCGGGGGCCCCCGCTCAGCTGTTAGCCCCATAATCATCACCACCTTTCACCCCACTAGCGACGGCCCTGGGGTGTTTGGTGGGGCGGAGTCCTGTTTGGTGGGGCGGAGGTTAGGGGACGGTTGCTTTTTATCTACATTACACAGACTTCAGAGATTCATATAAACACTGCTCCTAAGAGTTCATCAATACATATTTTGGAATACAGGTAATCAGGGTTTTTCATCAGTACTCGTCAAGTTTAACACTAAATAAATATTTGCATTGATTTGTGGTAAATAAGGAAAGTGAATCAGCCTTTAAAGATTAAATATTTGGTAGATGATTTGTAAATTCTGTTTGTAAAGTTTATTAGCTTTGTAAACCGTACTAAGCCATTTGTCATGTTTTATAGCTTAAAATGAATTATTGTGAGATATTTCTCTTTCTTCTATTAACGATCGTGGATGTCTCAACAAATGCTCAAGGTAAAACAATGAGTAGCTAAAGGATCAAAATTCAATATGTTGCACAGTATTTAATAATATCATGTTTTTATTTATAATGCTGGTCTGAATGTATCTATTGTTTTTTGTTCATTTTCATTGACCAAACAACCTAAATGTGGGTCTAAATTTGAAGTTAGCTGTCATTAAACTGCCCTGCTTTGCTTTATTTCAGTAAAACTTTAACAGCTATATTTTAATAAGGATTCACTTTTATTTCTTCATCTACAGAAGTTACCTGTGAAGGAGAACAACTCCTCAATGTTGACATTTTAATTGGACATCCAGGTATTGCTCCACCTTATAAACCTGGACATATTTTAGTTTTTCGCTGCACCGATGTGAACCTTAAGATGCAAGGACAACGAGCAATTGAATGCCAGTCAAATGGAAAATGGGATCACCCATATCCGATATGTGGAGGTATGAAGCAATACTGTAATAAGATATTTGCTTTAAATATTTAAAAAAATTTTTTTACAAAATGTTGAAATGTTTATTAAATTACATTCTAGATGCAAAAATACTATAGAAACATATTAGCTGAGCTCCCACAAGTTTTTTTTAGATAATTATGGGCCATTATTCGAAGCATAAACCATAAGATATGTCCACCCTGTCATGGACATATATATTACTGTTAAATACATTTTCAATTGCAAAATTAAGATGCAAATTATATTTTCTGAAAGGTATGATGTCAATTTCCTAAACAGGGTTCTTTGTTTGCTTTCAAAATATAAATACATAAAACAATTTATGCAAACCATGTGTTTTGAAAACCTCGTACAATTCTCACATGTATTTTTTTCTTATTTGGAGAAAACTGATATTTGGATGCAGTTATTTATTTGCCTGCTACTGCCCCCACGTATATCTATTGAACACACTGGATTATATAGATATTATTGAATTATTGAAAAATATCAAGATGACAGTGTGAACTTGCGCATGATGTGTGCAAACATAGAGCAAAACACAAAGCATGACAAAACATGGCAATGAAACATCAACTTGGAAAAAATTACATAATAATAATAAATAATATAATTACATCCTCAATCACATTAATCCCCCTAATAAATTTTAGTTTTTAGCAATATTAGAATTCTCTTATGTCTCTTTGCTCCTTCACAGTGGACAGAATACTAGACCTAAACAAAATAAGAACACTGTAAACCCTAATGAGTTGAGACTACTCAAATGATTTGAGGAAAGTGATTCTCTCAGTTTAATTGAGTTCACCTAATGTGGTCTTCTCATTGAATTAACTGGCTTTTTAAGTACAGATAACTCAAAAGTCAAACAGACTCAAACTTTCCACTTTATACATTGTTTAATTGATTTTAAATAAAATCTTCAAATCGACAACTTTATTTGGGTTACACTACATTACATTCGATAATGTATACTGACATAGCTGCATAATAACATTTAATAAAAAAACAAAAACATTACAATTCATGGAGTATCACAACAATTCAAAGCAAACTGAACAACAACAGACAATTTTTTTTTACCTACATTAATGTATTTAACAGAAACAATGCTTTTATAAGAGTAAGCTCATATTAAGTCACATTTTCATCAGAAACATTTTAAGTCAACAAAATGTGAATCTGTATGGAGCATAGAAATGTGCACATTATTTGTGAATGGTATTTTGCATTTTTATTTTACTTTTTAACCAAATAGGTTTACCAAAGACTGTTTAGGCTGCAGGTCTTTCTGCTCCATGGAAAGTAGAATACATTGAACACATCAAGGATCATGCTGCGATCATCGGACATCTAGAAAAGATGAATAAACAAATTAAAATTAATTCACATGTATCCAAACTCACGTACATTTCAAAAGGTGTAAAATAAAGGGATATTTCACCCAAAAATGAAAATTTGCTGTTTCTTTACTCACCCTCATGACATCCAAATGTAGGTGACTTTTCTTCTTCAGTTCAACACTAAAGAAGATTTTAAGCTGGAACTGTGGTCCTTGGTGAATCATATCATGTAAGTCAACGGCTACCAGCACTATGCGAGTCAAAACAACATACAAATAGGAAAAACAAATGTAATATTGTGGCTCCTAACGAAACATCGAGGTCTTATGAAGTGAGTAAATTAACAGCAAATTTTAATGTAAACTATCCCTTTCACCTACCAGCGTACTTCAATGAGTCTTTATCACAAGGCTCTCTTCCCGCTTGATTCAGGATGACCGCATGTCTGCTAGTCCTGCTGTCGGAGGAAAACAGGAAATTTAACACCACTCCAAAGTTCTTACAGGAAGTTAGTATCTCGAACGTGTATATACCTTGGAGATAGGGCTGAGCTCGCAGTGTTGTTTAGTGATTGCGTTACCGCGATCGGTCAGTGAATAAGTAAAAAGCGCATTTGCTCCGAGCTCTCCGCGGTGCTCTTTTCATTTGGGCCAAGTTGATAAAAGGTCTGATCACACTAAAATGAAAACATTTTGAAGACAACTAAGTTGTACACACATATTTTAACATTAACCTACCAGCATACTTCAATGAGTCTTCATGAGGGCTCTTTCCGCCTGCTTCACGACAACCGCCTGTCGCTTCCGGAGAAAAAAGGGAAATTTGCAATTATACCTTTCAAATAACATTACAATGAAACTTGTATGGTATTAAGAAAAGTGTGTGTGTGTGTATATATATATATAATATATATATATAAACATATATATGCATTTTAATCTCTACTTACCAATTAAACATTTAATTTTCATCTTAGATGCTCTCTGCCAGTGCCTCTGGACTGAAGCTACGTTCAACGACCAAAATGTACCGCCTTGTGTTATATCGACCAATCAGCGCGTTTGTCAAGGCAGAATTTCAAACATGACCTATCATATTAAACAGAGACACAGAGCATAATTTAAATAAATAGAAATTTTGAGTTAATTACACTTAACTTCTTCATTCGAAAGATTTTTGCTCCCAAATCAGTTAATGAAACATACCTGTTTAAGTTTTGACACCAAAACTTGCCATTTTAAGTAATGTTAAGTTATGATAACTTGATTTCTTTATTAATGACAACATTGGGGTTTACAGTCTAAGCGGCACCCTTTTCCCTCTGTTTTTTTTTCTCCGTGTTTTGAAAGTTTTTAGTTTCCTGTTTGTTTCTCCAGTTGGCATGATACCGCTGCATGTTTCTCCCTGGGTGAAAGAATGAATGAAACACATTTGCCCGTGTTCTTCACTCCTTCTGGAATTGTGCTCATGGAAGGCATGGAAACAGTATCTCTTCCTCGGTATGCTTTCTATTCTTTTTTTTTTGTCTCAAGCCTTTGTCAAGAGACTGTATGACATTCACATTACAAGATTTGACTAATCTTTATGTAGATAGGATGGCAGCACACCGCATTAAAAGAAATGATCATTCATGTTTTCATAACTGCTTGCCAAGCTCAAAAACGAAACTACAATTAAAACATCTTTGTTTCGGGGGCCCTGCGCAGCTTGCGTATTCTGTGTATAGGGAGAATCGGCTCTGATCATGGCAAATTAGTTGTTTATGTACAGGACACCAAAAGGCATCCTGCAGTGATATTGACCCATGAGTTATTCATTGAAACATCAATCATTCATCATACATTAAACATAATGATTTTGTATGCTGTCTTTCTTAATCTCTTAGTGAGTTGATTAACAGCTGACTAGTCCCAGTCTCCACTATACAGCAAAAATATGATTGCTGATATAAAGTTAATTTCGTTAACTTATATGATTTTCCCCTATAAAAATGGTAGATTTAATGTTTCACTAGTATATTAAGACAAATGACAACTTCTTATGAATGGATAAATAAGTCCAGATGGAGGACACTGCAACATCAAGAACAACACGGCAACCACAAATTTATGAACTAGTAATGTGACAGCGGAGCGGGCTTTACATGAAATAAACAACCCTCTGAGTAATCAGTGAACCAGCAACTCTTCAGAAATTTATAAAAACACTTCCACAGAATTATCACTTTCTTTAAACACATTAACAATAACTACTTCATTGTCATTAATAGTCTAACATACTATATAGCAGGGTGTCCCAAAGTGGGGTTCGCAAACCCCTGGTGGTTCGTGAGGGAATTCCAGGGGGTTCGTAAGTTGGTACTTTTACCATTTAACTAATTAATAAAAAATATATGTAAATTAAATGAAAACGTTTTTGCAAGGAAATGTTACAGATTTATACAAATGTGATGTAAATGTTAAATCTTAAATGTATAAAATAAATCTCTTTTTGGGAAACAAAAGCTATGTAAATACTTCCGGAACTTTAAAACTGATAAAACATAAATGTTTTTAAAGTTAAACATGCAAAAGTGCCATACAATTATTGAAATATTTACTTAAAATTTCAGGGGGTACTTCAAGTAAATAATTTAGGTCAAAGGGGTTCGGCTGACAAAAAAGTTTGAAAACTCCTGCTATATGGTTTAGCAGCATAAAATGAAATCTGGCTAATACTAAGATTTTTAAATTTATTGGTGCTAACAGTCTAAAAATAAAATGTTGGCCACCACCAAACATGAACCATGAGAATGCAGAAAAAATATATAGAATCAATACAATACAGGGAATAAAATACAATTTTGGGGAAAAAGCAAAAATTCTGATGATACGGATTACCTGAGCTATTTATTTTTTGGTCCAATTAGATGCTCTCTAGAATAAAAATGTATTTAGTATTTTAGTGCCATTGTGCTATACACTCCCTCCCATAAGACACAATATTTTGTAATAATAGTAACACATAATAGTCAGCAGCCATATCACCCTGCAGCCCAAGACCGGATGCCCACTGAAGCTAAGGAGGACTGAGCCTGGTCAATACCTGGATGGGAGACCTCCTGAGAAAACTAGGTTGCTGCTGGAAGAGGTGTTAGTGAGGCCAGCAGGGGGTGCTCACCCTGCAGTCTATGTGGGTCCTAATGCCTCAGTGTAGTGACTGGTACAATATACTATAAAAAAGCACCATCCTTCGGATGAGACGTTAAACCAAGGTCCTGACTCTCTGTGGTAATTTAAAATCCCAGGATGCTGGGGTTACACCCCTACTCTTTTTCCATGGCCACATTTCCCCATTGGCCTCTAACCATCATTGCCTCCTAATCGTCCCCATACACTGATTGGCTTCATCACTCTGTCTCCTCTCCATCAGTAAGCTGGTGTGTGGTGAGCATTCTGGCGCAATATGGCTGCCGTCGCATCATCCAGGTGGATGCTGCTCACTGGTGATGGTTGAGGAGATTCCATCCCTTCTATATAAAGTGCTTTGAGTACCCAGAAAAGCGCTATATAAATGTAACAAATTATTATTATTATTAAATTGAATTACATTTGTAATAGATTTTTTTTTATCCTGAGATTTACTTGTTCTTGAAGTGTCCAGAAGCCCCTCTGTTTCAGCACTGGTTTTTAACACCTTAGATCTGAAAGAAAAAAAAACACTCCAGAAATGGGCGTGTAAATCTGTGGAAAAGTGGCAGTGTAGAGGGTGGGAAGATGAGAGAATACAACCAATAAAACACAGACCAACAACACACTCATTATACAGACAAATGAATATGAAAATATCTTTAAAACAGAAAGAATAAAGGTATAGTTAATTTTGTTTACTCTTCTTTGAATTTTCGGTCTATATCATTGTTTGCTGTATCACAATACTCTTGTCTTGTCATCGCGTTCATGATCAGACAAACTGCTGTATCCGCACCTTTATTTGTGCATATTTCATTTGCACGTACACGGTTATGGTTCATGTTTGGAGCACGAGAGAATATGAAATATACTCACAAAAACTCGAAACATTCTTGCTCCTGTCCGGATAAGAACTATGATCCGCGCAGCGAGTGTTGTTAAACTCATTGCGGTGTTCAGCTCAGAAACCGCCCTCTCATGCGCGCTCCAAATGTTGTTACATATTAATGTATGCTTACAGAGATGAACTGACTGCGCAGAAGCTGTTTCATGAGATTTGAATTCTCCACTGTAAGACGACCTCGTGCATAATAATACAGCACAGTGATTGGATCATAAGAGTTCATTCTCATTAATAAAACAGAAAAACTTGGAAAACTGATGACGTAGATGCATACTCATTAGCCACGGCAGCCAATCACTACTCCAAATGAACACATACGCGTCACTTTTCGTGACGTTGGTTTAAGTTTGCTTTTTGAATGGGAAGAACGAAATTGCTAAAAAAAAGAAATAAAAGAGTGCTATTGTTGTCTTCACTGATGTGCAAACTGTCCATATATGTTAAAATTTAAAAAATGTGTTTTAGGGTTTCATTACACTTTAAAGGGTGATGTTATGTCCTCAGTATTATTAAAGAAACCAAGAGGTAACAAACAGGTCTAATACTATTCAAATAATAATAATAATAACAAAAATCTAAAAAGAAAAAGAGAATGTGATTTGTTAAAATAACAGAAAGTCAGTTTTGTTGGATCACAAAATAAAAAAACTCTTATCTACACACTGTTCTCTGGCATGAAAATTCTTAAAAACAAAAATGAAATACAAAAGGAAATAAGTGTGTTATAATTTTTTTTTTTTTTTAACATAAATACATCATAACCATGTCTTCTACAGAAATAACTTGTGAGCTTCAGTCAACCACATTTGGAGTAAAAATATGGAGGGAAAGACTATTTTCAGAGCTGGAGAAAATGTGGAAATCACCTGCTCTGAAAAATACCTGAACATAATTTTTAAAGAAACCAGTAAAACATTTACATGCAAAGATAATGGGGAGTGGGATCATAAGCCTCTTTGTGAAGGTAAGATTATAGAGAAACACTTCTGGATTTGGTGATGAACTCACTACATTCTTACTAATGCCATATATTATTATTTTTTTTGGTGATGACAGTCTCAAGGAAATGTGGACCACCACCACACGTGAACAATGCAGATACAGTAGAAATGGCAAAAAATGAATACAGCACAAGAGAGACAGTTGAATACATGTGTTTTAATAAATACATATTGGATTCACATCCCCCTGCCTCCAAACACTTGACCTGTCAGCGAGGCGAATGGAGAGGGAATATCACATGTTTAAGTAAGTATGAACAAACTTCACCATATATATAATGCATATATATCATGATGCAGTCTTGTAGATTAATTTGTATGTTGTGATAATTAGTTAATACATGTATACTGTGACACTGATAGTGACATGTTGGGTTTATTTCAGAGCCCTGTATAGTGACAAAGGAGGAAATGGATGAAAGAGGTATTGAGTTGGCCTTCGCTGATTTGCAAAAGCTTTTCGTACACCATGGTGACTACATCACATTTAAGTGTCAGAGGGGCAAAGTTTCAATTAGTTTCACTTTTATCCCAAGACAAAAGTGTAATAATGGAGCAATAACTTGGCCTGTGTGTGTGTGATAGTGGAAATAAAACATTGACAAAGCATCAGCTATACTACTAGGCAAAAACAAATGGAGCAGATTAAAATAATAAAAAAATATTTCCAATTCAGTTTGTCTGTTTTGGATTAATTGAAAGAAAAAGCAAACCAACAAACAACTAAAGAAATACTAAATGTATAATTATTTAGATGTGCATGTATGAATAAAGAAATGAGCCCCAAGAAGCCATGGTTCACAGTGAATTTATAACAGCTAAGGGGCGTTGTTAGGCACAATGCGAATCTGAAACCCACATAGCTGTTATAATTTCACTGTAAACCACGGCTTCACAGGGTTTATTGATTTTATTAAACAGTTATGAACGGGTTATTCCATATATGTAGTACGGTTTCACAAAAGAAAACAGCAAATAAAGTGCAATGATATTAATAAAAACAGTATTCTTCCAACAAACAATCGCTGTGTCCCAATTCGCATACCTATCAGTCCTAAATAGTATTCGAAAATAAAATTAGTATGTCCATAGTATGTAACATATCATAGTATGTTTAAAAAAGTATGCCAAAGATTCCCGGATGGTCTACTACATTCGGTTAGAATTCGAAGTGCAGATCGATGCACAATCAAACGGCTAATATTGCCCACAACACATTGCGCGGTGGACGGGGATTCGATTAGAACTACAAACAAGCATAACAAGACAAATATGGTGGATATGCACGACCGACGGACCGGTAGAGAAAGGGATTTGAGCATGAGTGATAAATAATCAATGTCTAACCTGATGAAAAAATATTAATTTAATGTTATCCACGTAATATTTAATCTGCAGTAACACTGAACTTTTATAATGATATATTTGGTGTTTAACTTTTAAATACATCATTAAGCAAACACTTTTTCTCACAGAATTCTCAGCATGAAAGACCCGCAATGTGCTTTATTTCTCTCCAATACGGTAGGAAATCAAATTAAACGAAAAGTGGATGATATTAACTGTGACAAGATGATTGACAAGGCAGTTTAAACAGTTACAGGATGCACGAAAATAAGCAACAGAGCACCTGTTAAAGAAGCAGCTATGATTAAGTAGTATGTCCCAAAGCTTGCCTGCTACTTTTTCTTCACAAAAAGAGTACATACTTTTAGGGCATAGTATAAGTAGGCGAACTGGGATGCAGCATATGTAGTTCCTCAGAAACAGTTGTGGTTGCAACAAAGTGCTTGCCAAGAAACTCACAAAGTTAACAAAGGAGTAGGTTTATAGAATAATTTACAACAGCTTTGAATGTGGCTGAACCAATCAGAATGAAGGACCGGAACTATCCGTATTATACAATGATACTAACCCTTTTAACCCTACATTTTTTCCTATATACTGCAAGTCAGTGAATGTATTCACTTTATGTAATTCATTTATGAAGATAAAAATGTAGAAAAAATGTGTGTCCTGATGGAAAACAAAGACTTTTAAAATGAAAATGACATAAAATGACGATTTTAACCAGTAGATGGCAGTAGAGAATCACTCCTTAGCTCAGTTCAGGGTATCTGTAGGATTTTTAGGCTCAAATTTAAGACATTTTAAGACCTTTTTAAATACCTGCACAAATTAAATTGATACCATATAAGCGATGTCGGGCATTGTCTATGGCAACATATTAATTAAATAACATATAAAATATTCTACTAATATTCTAGTTAGAATCGGTGAATGCGGTTAACAGGTTTCCTAGAAAGAGAAAGAATATAGACTATAGCGGCACCAGCTCTATTGCGGTTTACCCGAGCATTGCAATAATTTTCTTTCTTTCAATTCATACTAGAATACAAACAAATGGCTTTTCCAACTCATCTTTGCGTGTGCGCGCGCGCAGCTTAAAGGGGACAGTGGATACAGGTATCCTGCAGCAAAAACATAATTGAAAGCCAGCTAAGCAGACAGCTGGACTTCAAAGACATCATAAGTGACTTTGCCAACAAAAAAGTCAGACAATGGGATTTCGGTTCATCCTAGGCGAAGTGACGTGAAATATCATCAAAGTTTAAAGATCAAGCAAACCAATATACATCTACAATAGAATTTATGTAATAAGAATGATTGGCATAATTTTCATAGTTATTTCAGGGTTTATTACTGATCAAAATATTTTTTTGTTGCTTAACTGTTGCTATTTATTTGTTATAATATTTGTTTTATATTGCATTCATAAATGCATGCACAGTTTGCAGCTTTAATCGTCTTTTTGGTAATTTCATGACTTAACTGACGTTAGTCTTGTATGCAGTTTCTTGTGCGCTTATTTATGATGATGCGATCAGGGCGTGCGCTGTGAGCACAGTGACAGCTGACAGGAAAGTTTGTTTTACTGACATATAGCCTAATAGCATCTCATTGTTCTACTGAAGTTAATTTGGCTGGTGTACCTTTTCCGCGCTCATTTGACTCGTGCCTGGTGCTGAGGCAAAGCTGCTGTGCGCGTCTGAAAAGTCTCCCGTTTGATTTGGATGCAAAAAATACGCCGGTTTCACGTCTTAATAAAGGCTTTTCTTGTCAAGAAAAAGGGGACAAAAACTGCAGTTTTGAGTAGGGTGGCCAAGCTTAGATCAGAGGTGGCACTGCTGCACGGATGAACCAAGTGATCACAAAATTGTGATCGCACACCGCAAAGGTTGAGGAATTAAAAAGACAAATAATTGTAATTTAGGAATTGAATCACGTTGGTGTTTGAATCATTTTCGCGATCTTTAACGATCTATTAAATCAATGTCATGTTGGTGGTGACACCTCTCTTGCAACATGTTTAGCTATCACAGATATTATACTTAGCTTTTTTGGCTTCTGATCGTAAATGCAGCCAAACTTTGGTACGCTTAGATTAGCGAGCAAGGTCCTGGCAGATCGCTAGGTCCGGTCCTCACAGATAAAGAAAAAAAAGCGCATAGGAATCGATAGGCGGAATCAAAGTTTTAATTTGACAACAAGTGTACTAAATTGAGGGCCAGTTTGACTGTTCATGCAGTTATTTGTGTAATAGTCTTATTCGTTGTGTGATTATAAGTCTGGCAGTTAGTTAATAACCTATCATCAGGACCCAGATCCGCGTTAGAGACCCGGATGCTGGCGCAGTTTAGAAATATTTAAGCGCTGTTATTATAAGTGCGAGATCGTTGGACTTAACGGTGATAATAACGTCATTTCATCCACGATGCTTGAGTAATCACATGTGTGCGTGCATCAACGAGTAAGTTAATTTCTTTATATGTTATATTTACATTGCTACCATTCATTTGTTTCAAAATACGTGCTTATCGCGTATGCCATAACACATGTCTCTGTAAGCTAATCGCAAGCTAATTCTGTTATGCAATCACTGTATGAGCATTTGCCGTGTTTATTGACATACGAAATGCCGACTGTTACTCATTTGCATACTGATGTTCTTTCATGTAAACTTGTACTTTATTATTGTTATTTCTATTTCTAGAACCACACTTAAGTAAACTGTTCAATTCTGAAAGAGTGGTCTGTGAGTGGTGTGTGCTTTTAACTCCTCCAACTGACATAACGAAATTGTTCTGATCGGACAAGTTTTGGTGGTTGCCACCGGGTATTAATCAGCACATAAGAGCATATCAATATTTTTCATGGTCCTTCGAGCCGGAAAAGACAACTTCTGAAATTGCATAATGTCCATACTTGAAGAGGAGTTTAGCGATGCTACTGTTCGCTCTCGTCGCCGAACACAGATGCCAAGATACCTCGAAAACTATGAGGTGGATTATGTGTCAGAGCAGCAATTAGTGCACACACCCTCAGGCCACTCCAACGAGGGAGAACAATTAGTAGGGGCTTCAGGAGGTCCATTTGCTATCGGCAACCCCCTGGTTGCTAGCATTGATCACTTTCCTGCCTCCAAAGGTATTCCACACTTCTCTCCTGAAGTACTGCAGAGGCGCCTCCAGGATCTGGAAGAGGAGAACAGTCGGCTGAGACATGACCTCAGAGAACACTCTGCCGCTCATTCTCCAAGACCTCTGTCTCCATCTCAGTCAATTCATTCGCCCAGACATTCAATGCGTAATATGGAGGAACAAGCCTCTACCTCAACGTCATATCACAGAGTAACGTCTACAAGAGATCAAAGAGATCCATGTTATGAAAAGGATAAGTCAGTGAACTTTAATGAGGATAAGTTATGCGCAGAACATCAACGTGACAGAATAGATGAGATCATCCTTGAGCTTCAGAGAATGAAAGTGAATTTCAAGACATCCAGATCAGCCTCGCCACCACCAAAGCATGCAGCAACACTCCAGAGAGCTGAGCATGCTGATGAACACTATAACAGCCCTACCTCAAGGCAACAGCAACCATATGTTCCTTATCGTTCCTCACTGCCACATAGTCAAGAGAACATCTACCGTGGTCCAACCCCTACTATTCCTGATTTCACTAGAGAGGATCCACGTGAGTTTGCCCGGTTAAAGGTAGCTCTTGATAATCTTCTGCCTGCCAACGCTACAGAGCGCTTTAAGTTCCAGATATTGACAGATCACTTGAAGCTTGAGGAAGCACTGCTCATTGCTGACTCCTACAGTAATAGCAGGTATCCTTACAGTCATACCATGCAAGCTCTAACAGAACTCTATGGGCAACCCCATCAACTTGCACTTCAGCGCATTGCTGGGCTGATGGATGGACCCAGTATAAGAAGTGGTGACACCAAAGGATTCAGGCTTTTTGCTCTGAAGATACGGGCCCTGGTTGGAATGCTGGAGCAGTTAGGAGGTTATGGACGTACAGAATTGACCTGCGGGTCACACGTATCCCGACTCCTGACTAAATTGCCCCACGATCTCCGAGCAAACTTTAAGAGGTATGTAAATCCCCTAAAGACACCAATTCCGACCTTATTAGACTTGGCAGAATGGATGGAATATGAAGTGAGGGTACAGGAAGACGGTACTCAATTCAATACTGACTCAAGTGGCGAGAGAATGAGTTCCCACAGAGAACAGCGAAGAGGGCTGAAAGTTTCACACAAACCTACTGCCATCTTCCATGGAAGTGAACAAAGGCAAGCCCTCGATTCGGAATCGGTTCAGCAAAGTGCAGTTTCTGAGGTGAGATCACAAGAGAAACCAAAGAAATACTGCCCCTTCTGCAACACAACTCAACACTATCTCAACCAGTGTTCAAACTTTAAACTGCTGACTAAAGAACAGATTGTGACCTGGATCAGATCAAATAAGAGATGCTGGAAATGTGGACGTGATCATCAAGCGGGTCAGTGTACTCTTAAAGCAAAATGCAAGAAGTGTCAGAGGAGACACCTAGAAGTCCTGCATGAGGTCAACAATGAAAGGAGTGCTTATTCTACCAAAGCAACAGGAGAGATCTCTCAGTCTACCAGCAATACAGTAGAAACTCTGTACGTCGATCGTCCGACAGGCAGCAGTAAAGTTTTACTGAAACTGTGCAAAGTCATCATACGCAACGGAGACCTTTCACTGGATACATATGCCCTGCTAGATGATGGATCAGAACGCACCATACTTCTCCATGAGGCAGCTCAGCAACTCAGCCTTCATGGTAAGCCCGAAGACCTGTGTCTACGCACAGTGCGCCAAGACATCCGCATCATCTGTGGCTCCACAGTATCATTCACAGTGAGTCCCGCTACACAACCAGATTGCAACTTCACAATCAAGAGAGCTTTCACAGCTGAGGAGCTTGGACTAGCACCTCATACTTACCCAATTGAGACATTACAGAAAAGATATCACCACCTCAAAGGCCTACCTTTGCAGTCAATTGATCATGCAAGGCCATTATTACTCATTGGGTCAGATTACCCACAACTGATCACCCCAGTCCAGCCAGTCCGATTGGGACCCCCTGGGGGTCCAGCAGCAGTGAAAACTCGCCTGGGATGGACATTACAAGGTCCATCAAAGTTCCTCGAATTCATTCCGCACACGCCGCAGTGTCTATTCACATCTGTCAGCCTTGCACCTAATGATCTGTTCAGTCAAGTAGAAAGGTTGTGGCAGATGGACATCTTGCCCTATCGCAACGAAAAGCTTGTGATAAGATCGAAGCAAGACACAGAAGCTATGCGCATATTGGAAGAGAAAACAATCAGGGTAGAGGTAAAAGGTGTGCAAAGATATGCTACCCCTCTCCTCTGGAAAACTAGCCTTCCACCTCTTGCTGCTCCAAAGGAAGCAGTACTACCTCATTTGCGGCGGACTGAAAATCAGCTGTCCCGGAGTCCTGAGAAATCTCAAGCGTACAAGTCTGAAATATCCAAGTTGCTGGAGGCAGGCTATGTAATAAAATCCTCAATCCACAGCCATACAAACTCAAGGGTGGTACATTCCGCACCACATGGTCCACCACAACGGAAAGAACAGGATTGTATTCAACTGTTCCTTCAATTTTCAAGGATTGAGTCTGAATGAATACCTTCTTCCAGGACCGACACTGGGTGCAAACTTGTTGGGGGTACTTCTCCGTTTCCGAGAACATGCAGTAGCCATCAGCAGCGACATAAAAGGGATGTTTCATCAGGTCCGTCTCCTAACCGAAGACCAAAAATTCTTGCGATTCCTGTGGCGAGACATGAACACAACCAGCCCACCTGATATCTATCAGTGGTCAGTGTTACCCTTCGGTACCACTTCCAGCCCGTGCTGTGCTACCTTTGCTCTCCGGAAACATGTTGTCGATCACAGCAAACCAGACAGTGAGGCACGTGCATCAATAGAGCGTTGCTTTTATGTAGATAATTGGCTGCAAAGTATTCCCTCTCATGATACTGCCAGGCAACTAGTGGATGACATGCGACATCTGCTAGCCGAGGGTGGATTTGAACTGCGCCAATGGGCTAGCAACACTCCCCAAATCCTGCAACATCTGCCACAGCAAATCAAATCAGAGAACTATGAGCTTTGGTTCAGTTCAGATAGGGCAGACCCTCAGGAAAGTACACTAGGACTTAGGTGGCAGTGTAGATCTGACACACTTGGATACAAACATGGCCATGTCATTAAAGCCGAGCCGACTATGCGACACATTTATCGCGTCCTTTCGAGTCAGTACGATCCTTTGGGATTCATTACCCCATTTACCACCCGAGCAAAGATCATAGTGCAAAGGCTCTGGGACAAAAAAAGAGAATGGGATGACCCTGAATTGCCCGCAGACCTCAGAAATGCATGGCTAACTTGGGAAGACGAGCTTCCACAACTCCCAAATGTCACGCTGCCCAGATGCTACACTACGAAGGTAGATCCCCTGACCAGTTCAAGAAGTGTACACGTTTTCTGTGATGCCTCAGAACGGGCATACGGCTCAGTAGCGTATCTTCGCACTGAAGATAACAAAGGCCATATAGAGGTATCATTCCTGGCAGCTAGATCACGAGTAGCTCCAAAGAGGCAGCAGACAATCCCCAGACTTGAGCTTTGCGCAGCCTTAACTGGATCACAACTGGCAGCAGTTCTGCAAAGAGAGCTCACGCTAGACATCAGCAGTTTCAAATACTGGACTGATTCTACCACAGTTTTAAACTGGCTGCAGTCAGACTCATGCCACTACAAAGTGTTCGTGGGAACTAGAATCGCAGAGATTCAAGAGCTTACTGACTCACAGCTATGGTCGTATGTGCAATCTCAAGACAATCCCGCTGATGATATTACTCATGGAATGTCCTTGTCTCAGCTTGCCAAACCTTGTAGGTGGAAGGATGGCCCAGCATTCTTACAGAAACCTCAATTACACTGGCCAAAATTACCCAACCTAAAGCCAGCCGCTACCTCAGAGGAACTGCGTAAACCAATATCTTTCCATCTTCTCATGACTCAGGATGATCAAGGTGTTACGTCTCAATATGACAGCTTTCAAGAGCTTCTTGATGAAACAGCCCGATCCCTTCACGGGGCGGCCAGTCCCACCGACACTGTCACAGCTGATACGTATAAGAAAGCTGAACTTGGAGTCATCCAACAGTCCCAAATGGAAAGCTTCCCTGACGAGTACGCTCAGCTTCAAGCAGGGAAACCCATCTCCCCAAACAGCCGTCTAAAGACATTAGCTCCTGAATTTGATCCCAACAGTCAACTGATTAGAGTAGGTGGAAGACTCAGACAATGCCATTTGCTGAGCCCTGATATTCTGCACCCTATTGTTTTAGACCCAATCCATCCAGTGACTAAACTTCTAATTAAGCAGTATGACACACAGCTACATCACCCCGATGCGGAGCGGGTCTTTGCTGATATCAGAAGGCGCTTCTGGATCTTGAGAGGTCGACAAGCTGTTAGATCAATTCAGCATCACTGCACCGAGTGTCAGAGATGGCGTGGCAAGCCCAACATCCCTAAAATGGCAGACTTGCCCCCTTCCAGCTTAAGACTCTTCCAGCCAGCCTTCTACTCAACAGGCATGGACTGTTTTGGCCCATTTGCCATCAAAATTGGGCGTCGAAATGAGAAACGTTGGGGCATCATCTATAAATGCCTAACCACAAAGGCAGTGTACATTGACCTTCTATCTCAAGCAGACACGGACTCCTTCCTTATGTCTCTACGCAGATTCGCCGCCCGTGAGGAAAACCTCACCAATTGCTCAGCGATCAGGGCACCAATTTCAAAGGCGGAGACCGTGAGCTGAAGGAAGCCTTCAACAATATTCACCCTCAGTTGCAAACAGAGCTTGCCAAGCAACAGATCAACTTTCAGTACAATCCACCAAACTCTCCCCACTTTGGTGGATCTTGGGAGAGGAGATTAGATCTGTTAAAGCTGCACTGTACACAGCCATTGGTGCACAAACCGTCACTGAAGAAGTGCTCAGGACTGTCCTAATTGAAATAGAAGGAATTCTAAATTCAAAGCCATTGGGATATGTATCCGCTGATATTGCTGATCCAGACCCAGTAACGCCTAATTCACTCTTGATGGGACGACTGGATTCTGCTTTGCCTCAGGTAATTTACCCTGAATCTGAACTGCTTAGCCGCAAACGCTGGAGACACAGTCAAATACTGGCAGACCAGTTCTGGAACTGTTATCTGCGTAACTACCTGCCTGGACTCCAATCTCGCCAGAAGTGGCAACAAGAGAAAGACAATCTAACAGTTGGGACGGTAGTCATGATCGCGGATCCCCAATTTCCCCGAGCACTCTGGCCCACTGGAAAGGTGAAAGCTGTCATACCTGGAACTGATGGTAAAGTCAGAGCTGCGGAGATTCAGGTCAAAGACAGAACCTACATCAGGCCCATTGTCAGACTGATTAAGCTACCTCCACTCCCTGAATGACTGAATGAGTACTGGCCCAAGATGCAAATATGCAAGCACATTTGGGGCGGCTGTACTAAATTGAGGGCCAGTTTGACTGTTCATGCAGTTATTTGTGTAATAGTCTTATTCGTTGTGTGATTATAAGTCTGGCAGTTAGTTAATAACCTATCATCAGGACCCAGATCCGCGTTAGAGACCCGGATGCTGGCGCAGTTTAGAAATATTTAAGCGCTGTTATTATAAGTGCGAGATCGTTGGACTTAACGGTGATAATAACGTCATTTCATCCACGATGCTTGAGTAATCACATGTGTGCGTGCATCAACGAGTAAGTTAATTTCTTTATATGTTATATTTACATTGCTACCATTCATTTGTTTCAAAATACGTGCTTATCGCGTATGCCATAACACATGTCTCTGTAAGCTAATCGCAAGCTAATTCTGTTATGCAATCACTGTATGAGCATTTGCCGTGTTTATTGACATACGAAATGCCGACTGTTACTCATTTGCATACTGATGTTCTTTCATGTAAACTTGTACTTTATTATTGTTATTTCTATTTCTAGAACCACACTTAAGTAAACTGTTCAATTCTGAAAGAGTGGTCTGTGAGTGGTGTGTGCTTTTAACTCCTCCAACTGACATAACGAAATTGTTCTGATCGGACAAGTTTTGGTGGTTGCCACCGGGTATTAATCAGCACATAAGAGCATATCAATATTTTTCAACAAGTATCCGATTCCTGACCTTAAGTATCCGATTCTAGAATCGGAATCGATTTTCGATTCCCAACCCTACTCGAGGGTCCGCGTTAATCACTCAGTCAGTTTTTGGATTATGCTCTGTTGTCAGTCAGTTCGTCATTCAACATGGGTGTCACAGAGGAGGAAAGCTACATCGCGTCCGTGCTGATAATGGCGGCCACAGCGTTTAGTCAATCGCCGGCTCTGGGACATTAAAGCTTATTGATTGCAGCTTATTGATTAAACCCGCTCGTGAAATGGCGGCCGTACCAGAGCGCACTCACATAATGGCGGCAACAGTGGAACCTGTTCACAAAGTTGCGACCACAACGATGCTGCGTCATGTCACAACTGCCATTTATGAGTCAAGTCACAATTGATCTTCATGAGGCAAGTCCAGCTACAGTTGATCATCATGAACCAAGTCACGTCTCCGCTGAACTTCCAGAGTCTCGTCAGGTCTCAGTTGAACTTCCAGAGCCTTGTCAGGTCTCAGCTGAACTTCCAGAGTCTCGTCACCTCACAGCTGATCGTCCAGAGTCCTGTCACTCCCTGTTAGTTGCACCCAGATATTCAAGGTCAATCCTTCGATTTCCCAGTCTGGTATCCAGTGTGAGGGATGCACCGCTGGTGTTTGCTCGCGCAGCTGGTATCCCCAAACCCACTCACTCTAGCCTTTCTGTTCCTGAAATCATTTCTCTGTTTGAAGTGCTTCCCATGATGGGGATCGCCTTTTGGTGTGTTTGAGCTGCATTCACCACCACTGAACTCCCTGAGATGGCAGCGTCCACTATGATGTCTCTAGAGGTGGTGGCTGACGCTGCAGAACCTCCTGAGAAATTGGCGCTCGCTGCTGTGTTCCCTGAAGTGATGGTGTCCGCTGCAGTTTCTCCAGAGGTGGCGGCGCATGCTGCAGAACCTCCCGAAGCGGCGGTGCTCACCTCAGCTCATTGCGTGTTGGTGGCGCCCAGCAAAGAACTTTCAGCTATTCATGTCATGGTCGAAGGAACCATTGCTGAACTCACCTTGTGTCCTGATGGTACTCCTGTAGAACCTCCAGAGGTGGCAGCGGCACCCGCTGCAGACCCTCTAAAGGTGTCAGTGGTACCCACATATGGACTCTCGTTCTGCACTGTCACGGCTATGGAGGCCGTCTGTGATTTCTCGTCTTGCCCTGTCACGGCTGTGGAGGCCGTCTGCAAATACTTGTCCTGCCCTGTTATGGCTATGGAGGCCGTCTGCGAATCCATGTCCTGCCTTGTCATGGCTATGGAGGCCGTCTGCAAATCCTTGTCCTGCCCTGTTACGGCTATGGAGGCCGTCTGCGAATCCTTGTTCTGCCCTGTCGCGGCTATGGAGGCCGTCTACGAATCCTTGTCCTGCTCTGTCACGGCTATGGAGGCTGTCTGTGATTCCTCATCTTGCCTTGTCACGGCCATGGAGGCACGGCCCTGTTATGCCTCCGTGGCCGTGACAAGCCCTAGTGGCTGATTGTGAACTGTCTGTCCCGTCTCATCTTAACTAATGTGTCTGATTTTGAACTGTCTGTCTTGCCTGTCTCTGTCAAATAATCTAAACCTGAACTGTCTGTCTTGAGCTCAGAAACTATAAATGCACCCCATATGTGTCCCGTTAACCCTATCACTGCCATGAAATACTTAAATGAACATTCTGTATGCCCTGTTAACCCTGTAATTGCCAAAGAGACCATTAATGAAGAGTCTGTCTGTCCCCGTCCAGTCAATGAGTTTACTCCTGAGCTATCTGTCTGTCTGGTTTCAACCTATGAATCTGAGTTTGCCTGTTCAGTTGTCACTAATGTTCTTGCATTTAGAATTATCTGTCTGTCCTGTTTCAATAAATGAGTCTGACTGTGAGTTGTCTGCCATTGTTTTCCTCACTGGAAAATCTACCAGTCCAGATTCAGTCGATGTACCTGGTTACGAACACCCTTTGTGATTTGACTGAGATTGTGCTATTGAGATTGACTGATTAGAACGATCCAGAACTGTGTCAAGCACAGCATTCATGCTCCAATGATAAATGAGTAGCCATTAAGGGATAAGAGAGTTTTCAAAGCATTTGGAAAAAAAGGCGGCATCATATGAATTTGGGGCATAAATATTAACAAATGCCAACCTCTTTCCTTCTATTGAAGTACAACAGTATGCGACTCTGCCATCATTATCTGAACCTGTATGTTCAACAGAGAAGTTAGAGTTACGTTTGAGTAAAATTATCACCCCTTTCTTTTTAGAATTACAACTTGATGACACTATGGGAATATAATGCCTGTTTTGCATTCTTTAATTGTCCGATGCAACCAGGTGGGTTTCTTGGAGGAATGCAACATGGATCTTTTTTCTATGTAGAAGATCTAGAACCTTTGTACGTTTGGTAGAAGTGTTTAACCCCCTAACATTCAGAGACCGAATGTTTATTCTAAACATAATCTATAATTGGGGAACTCTCACAAGTGGACACATAAAAGGTTATTGCATACAAAAAAGCTATCCATTAGAATCACAGATGTGCTTCATGCGCTTAAGCACTCCCTCCCTCTCCCAAATCCCCCATTTAGCCAACATCTGTGGCGATCGCTAGGCAATGTCTAAGCACTAATCACCTTATCAACCCCCTGAGAGTTTGTCAATTGAGGAAAGTTACATTTATAAAACAATAAAAACAAACATAAAACTGTATTCTAACATGAGACAACTCCCTAACCGAGTTTTTGATGTGCAAAATTTAAATTAGGAACTAGAACACATCTTTATCAAACAATCATATAACAGTTAAATTATGACTCTTAATATAGCAGTATTTGACACCCTAAACAGAAAAAAAACTTTGTTATAAAGAGCGTTTTAAATCAGAATGCAATTGAACAAAAATAAAATTGTCCATGTATAACAAACAGGTTTGTTGGGAAAATATCACTTATTTTTACTATACGGCCTCCTCCAGTGGTTCCTGGAACTGAAGATTTAGAAATCTGTGAGCTGTCACACCATCCAAGCCTGTGATGTATTTATTGGCGTCCTCCGTATATTCAAATGAGTGCTTCTGGCCCTTGTAGGTGACTAATGGGGCTTTTCCACTGCATGGTACGGCACGGTACGGTTCGGTACGGTTCACTTTTGGGGGGTTTTCCACTGGGTACTGTACCTGGTACCTGGTACTTTTTTAATACCACCTCAGCCGAGGTCCCAAGCGAGCCGTACCGTTACCAAAACGTGACGTGTAACCTCTGCTAATCACTGATTGGCCGGAGAGAATCGTCATTACTGCGTCACTGAACTTGCGACACGAGACCCTCCTCTACAGCCCTACCTGCTAGATTTAAATCAGCACAGCCAGCGAAGGATCGGACGCAACTTCTGTTTAAACAAACGCACATTGTTGCATCAACCACAAAATAGCAGTGTCGTTGTCTGTTGAGGAAGTTCAGACGTTCCTTTTGTTGATAGCCGAGGAGCGGATCCAGCGAGAGCTTGATGGCACGACGCCGAAGGAAAAAGCCTTATGCATATAACGTTACTTTTGAACTTGCTATATTTTCAGAGTATGTTTTCTGTTTATATTTTTACCTTTGTATATGTGTTTTGCTTCAATTAAAAACAATCTGATCGAATAAGTGTACCTCCAGACTATATTAAATATGTATTATTGTATGAGCACGTAATGAACCTCTTGAAAAAGACAAATGATTAATGCCACGATTATAAAAACCATCATATAAATAAAAAAAACAAGGGATACATTGTATATTTTGAATTATTCAAAAGTTTATTGATAATTCACTTTACAGAACACGCTACATGAGTAATTAACTAACTTAATCAAGTAACGCAGCACACCTGCACGAACATCCCTGCTCTCCTCATCTACAGCCCGTGGCACTTTCACAGTCTCTGCTGCTGGGGTAAATCCCAAGCATTCTCACAGACCTCTCCATTGCTGTTAAAAACATCCACATGCCGAGAGTGAAGAACACTATTCCGTCTCCTTTCTTTGTTGTGAGTTTATTTATGGCGCGTTTAAAATGATGTCACGGCAGTAGAGGCGGCGCAATTATAACGACGCGTGAATAATCCCGCCCACTCTATAGCGGTACTAAACTGCAGTGGAAATGCAAACCGACCCGAACTGAGCCGTACCGTACCGTACCGAACCGTACCGTACCGTACCATGCAGTGGAAAAGCGCCATTAGTAATGCTGGATAGATCAGGACATTTTCGGCGCCTTTCTGGTGGAGCTTTGCTCTAACGGCTGAAAATGCCTTCCTTTTTTGTGCCATCTCAGGACTAGGGCTGTGTGATTTGGGGAAAATATCTAATTGCCATTTTTTTGACAGATATTACGATTACGATTTGATTTGCGATTTTAAATTTGCAAAGTCAAGCTTCAGCTCAATATTGTCAATAATGTGCAGAAAAGTATGAGTATCGTTACCCTGCTGAAAAAAAACCAAAAATACAATAGAAACCATCACAGAAATTCTTATAGTTTCCATAAAAACCATTACAAAATTCCTTTTGTTTTGGGTATTATTCCAATAGGAATTACTGCCATCTTCTAGATTACATCCCACCAATAGAATGCATCAAATACCAGTAGACACCATTATAGTTTACATTAAAATCAATACAATTGCCATTACAACCCTTAAATCCATTACTTTTTCTATTGTTTTTGGGAGGGGTTCTATTGTTATTTATTTATTTTTTTTCTGCAGGAAAGATTATAATTGTATTACTACTTTTACATAATTACTGAATTTCACAGGAAATATTTGTTTATTTTTTATAAATAAAAGAGCTGTATTTCTTTAGTCAATTCAAAACAATCTGATCGAATAAATGTACCTCCAGACTATATAAAAATGTTATTATTGTAAGAGCACGTAATGCACCTCTTGAAAAATACAAATGATTAATGCCACGTTGCTATACAAAGCCAACACATAAATAAATCAAGGGATACATTGTACATTTTGAAATATTAAAAAAGGTTTATTGATAATTCACTTTACACAGAACATTCTACAAGAATAGTTTACTATTTAAGTAACCTAACGCAGCATACCTGCACTAACATCCCTGCCCTCCTCCTCTACAGCTGTGGCACTGCCATCAGTCTCTGCTGCTGGGGGTAAATCTCAAGCATTTTCATAAGCTTGTCCATTGCTGTTAAAAACATCCACATGCCGAGAATGAATAACACAATTCCATCGATATGCTCCTTTGTTGTGTGTTTGTTTGTGGCGCGTTTATGATGATGTCACCGCAGTAGAGGCGGCGCAACTATAACAATACGTGAATAATCCTGCCCACTCTAAAGCGGCACTAAACTGCAGTGGAAATGCAAACCGACCTGAACTGAGCCGTAACGAGCCATGCCGAACCGAGTCATACCACGCAGTGGAAAAGCGCCATATGAGAAGCATTCAGAGACACGGGCTGTGTGTGCGGTCTTCTGAATTAGCAAACATGCATTATAAACTCATTACAAATTAAGCTGTTGAGATCAAATGTGTAAGATAGCGTTCATGTAGCCTACTAATAAAATCATCAAAAAATGTATCTTTTATTCTCCAGTACTGAACGCAGAACCAAAAAGGGAGCTCTTGATATGCGTTGTGACACAGCTCTTGCAAATTACCTTTTGTTCATTGTCTGTCAAATCGAAGCTAAAGTTACATATGTTTTTCTTTAATTTGAACTGGCCTAACTTTTGATCGAACCCTTTTTAAATGGTGGGCGTTTACGCAGTTGGCTAGAACAGTGCTGATCGGGGAGAACGGAGGTGCGCTCTCTCTATTGATTAGTAAGACTGCCACTCAAGGCTGGTAATCATGCATATGTTCTGGAACAGAGTAATATCGCGTCCACATCGCAGGCTTTGCGATTAGCAAATCACAATGTCTCAAATCGCGATTGCAATTCAATTTCGATTAATCGCACAGCCCTACTCAGGACTGTAATCAGCATAGAATTCCATACTCGTTCCTCCAGGCAGAGTGGGTTTTGCTTTACGTACCCCTTGAAGGATGGCTTGTCTGTCAGGATAGCGGAGAAGACGAAATATCATCGAGCGTGGTTTGGGTGAGTTGGAGTTCGAGTACACTCGGTGAGCTCTGTCGATCTCAATCGGGCACGTGCATGCTGAAAGCTCGGGGATCCATTTGGGTAGTATTTTTTGAAGAAAGACGACGGGATCGTCCCCTTCCATTCCTGATGGAAGATTAACCAGGCGGATATTGTTGCGATGCGACCGATCTTCTAAATCATTGCATTTTCGTTGCATCTGTTCAATCTGAGACAAGCACAGATTCGTATCTTTTTTTTGTTTTACGAAGACTGCCTTGAAGATTGTCTACGTTCGTTGTGATAGTGGACAAATTTTTACTCAGAGTCCATTTCTTCTTTCAGTGTTCTAAGAACAGCACCATTCTTGTTAATACAGTCATTAAAGGGAATAAGAGCCGTTTTTATTGCCTCTGTTAACATGTTGGAAAATTATTTTGCGCATAGCCTTCTGTTGTGCTTCGATTGCGTGGCTGACAAAGGAGGCCACGTAGTCTTCGGTAATCTTGTCATTTTGTACTTTGTTTGCTCCTGTCTGGGTTATTGCTCACGTTTTCGGATTACCTTTGAATGACAAGGATATTATTACACAATAAGTTACCCAGTTTACTTCAAATGCATACAATTACATTTAAAAGTAATTTAACCGCAGCACAATGTATTATAAATTGTGTGTGTCTTGTATACCAACATATACATTTTTCACCACGCCATTTAATCTATTTATTATCACTAGATTTGTAGATTCTTTTCTCTGAGAGACATTGCCATATATGCAGTTATATGCAAGTTGATCACCATCAGAGTAGTTGTTTTTCTTGGAGCTTTCAGCAACTTCTGCATTCTCGACCACTGGGATCTCAGAGCAATCTATTAGACTTTTGCAATATAACGTTGTTGCTCTAATTTTTGTTAGTATTTCAAGTATTCATTTAATCACATTTACTATTAGAAAGATAGGGTCTTTGCACATGCACTATGTACCTTTCATTAGTCAGGATCTGTAGAAAGAGCAAGAGTGATTCAGAAAATGCAAAGACTGTATGTGAATGAGGATTAAACTGTAAAACCCATGTTATGGGGATCGAGGGGCCAGCTGCCTAAACATAGTCACTATGTTAAGACTGTGTCTTAAGAAGTTTGACCAAATATCAGTTAGCCAATGAGTAACCAGTCTTGCTTTTCAATTCAAATTAGACCAGTCTGCATTTTACAACTGCCATTTCATATACAATGAGGATGTAGTGTAAAAATAAACCAAACTTATTGTAACAGTTTGAATGTAAAAGCTTTATTCTGAATCAGTGATGACTTTGTAACATAAGCAATTAGATGGGTGTATCAAACAAGTGTGTTTTATGTGTCTGAGTTGCTCCTGCATCAGCTTGTTTTTCCAGCTTCATTCACATCCAAGGGATCATCAGATCTTAATACAGAATATTATGATAAATGCAGAGTTGTATGCGGGTGGATGTTAATGTTGTTTTTAATATAAGTTTACATTTCAAAAAATGCTTATCTATACTAAAAATTACAATATATTTATTCCATTCAAATTTTGCACTGCAACAAACTCTGCAAACAGAAAATATATTGTTGTAAATCAAATGTGGCGAGTAATGCCGTTAAAAGGTTTCATAGTTTCATACCTCGGTGTTTCACTCAATGACAGTGTATATGCCTTTTTGAACTGAAAAAAGCAAAACAACAAAAACAATGAATTTTCAATCAATCAACGAAAAGTTGAATTTCATGCAGATATAGCTATTAACTAAACATTTTTCAGGAGACAAAAAATACAGAAGTTTAACCTGGAGTTGAAACTCTTGCCTGGTTTATTTCAAACTAGCTTAAATACAAATCCAACCCTAATTGAAAGAAAACAAGTTGACAAAAAGATTGATTGCAATATTTGGAAATATTATTGCATAACAAGAGATTCATAAGATAGGTTTTGTTGACCGTTCATTTTTGACCAGAAACACCACACGTGTGACAGTGATTTGAACACAATCTGAGGGATAAACACTGTTCTTTGAACTTTTTGTTCAGTAAAACTGCCTGTAACTGACTGAACTCAAACCTCAACAAAAGGAGGTCTGAATGTCGCATCTATTTAGACTGTTTGTTTGCATTTCTTGTTTATTTATTTAGTTCCTTTGCTTTATGTATCATGTTCTCATTGGTTTATTGTCCTTTTATGTATTTAATTTGGTCTACGCAGGGCCGTCGCTAGTGGGGTGAAAGGTGGTAGCAATTCTAGGGGGCCCTCACCGCCCAGGGGGCCCCACAAAATCCAGGAATTATACTACATAGGCTATAATATAATATACATATATATATTTTTTTTTTGAAAGAGACTGTAAATAGAGTTTGACAAACAGAAAAAAACTGTCATGAGTCACGATGCATTATGACAAGCACTATGGACCTGCCGGCTGTGTTAGGGTCAAGAGAACATGAATGCAACACAATGCTCTTGGAAGAAGAAATGTAGCTATTAGCTTTGTTCAATAATATATTGTGCAGCACCATTTATTATCTAATTAAGATAACGAGTAATAGTAGTGTTTTATTTAGTAATTTAATGATTTATTTATTTTTACATTAGACTGCATTATTATATGTTTCTGAATTTTTACTTTTTGATTTACGAATTATAACAGGTGGGAAAAACTATTATATTGCTGGTCCTTTAAAAAAGGTTTTTTATTATCATTTAATAATTCCTTTGTCTTTTGGTAGTTTTTTATTAATTTGTCTTAAATAAGGGCATGACGTCTTTAAATAGTGTTTCATATGTTATGGTTTAATGGCATTAAAATAAATGAATAAAAAATTTAAATAAATTATAGAATCAAATAAATTAGACAATTTAATACATTATTTTATCTATATTCTAACTTTAAAATATAAGGTTTACAACAACATTGCCAAAGTGATGTGATATTATTTTGTTTTATAATGTTCTGCAGCATCAGATGTGGCATCGTCTGACTCACAGACATTTTTCAAAGATGACTTGGAGGGTCAGTGCAGATGAAACTCATTGGGTATATTGACTTGTCAGGGAATCACGTTATTATTTCTAGTCACGTGTATTTTAACTGAAATGAACTGCAAAGTATTGGTTTATTTTTGATACTCTTTGAGTCATGGTATTTGTTGTCTACAGAGGCAGGTCCCTCAACTGAACAAATGCATGAAAATAGGCCAACGTCAGTTAGTGAAGGTCAAAATGAAGAAGCTGAAAGTAGCAGCAGTCAAGACACAGTCACAGACAGCCCAGACTCAGCAAGTGTAGGGCAAAATGTAGGCGAGAATGAAGATTTTTTGACAACTGATCCAGGATTATGGCCAGAGAGGTTGACAGATCATGAACCTGAGGTGATTGTTAGAAAGCTAGCCACTGCCAGTCAGATAGACCTGATAATTGTTATGCCCAAGGATTCAGAAGGAAAGACATTTCCAGAGTATCTCCAGTTTAGTAAGTCAGCAAATGGGAGAGAAAAACAGAAGAGAGACTGGTTGACATACAGTCCAAGCATGGATGCATTATATTGTGTGCCATGCATGCTGTTTTCACATGATGACCTTAAAAGGCATCATCTAGTGCGCTAAATACTAAAGAAGGGTACAAGACAGCAGATTTAAAATGGGGACGAATGTACGACAAATTCCCTGACCATGAAGCAAGTAAGGCACACAAAGCACGCAACCTCATGTGGAAAAATCTGAAATATTCTTTGATGGAAGCAAAAGGAATATATAGCAGCTTACAAAAACAAATACATCTGGAAGTTGAAAAAAAACAAAGCAATTCTTGAAAGAATATTAGATGTCACACTTTTTTTGGTATCAAGAAACTTAGCATTCAGAGGGACCACAGAAAATGTAGGTGACGTTCACAATGGAAACTTTCTTGGCACATTAGAGCTGTTGGCACGTTGTGATCCTCTGCTCAGTGAACATTTAAAAAAAGTGTCAGAGAAGAAGAAAGGTACAAGAATGACACATTACCTTAGCCTGGAATCACAAAATTAGTTAATTGAACTCTGTAGAGAAAAGGTCTTGAAAGAAATATTGAAGGAAAGGGAGAATGCTATTTATTATTCTGTGATTTGTGATGCAACTCCTGACATATCTCATGTGGAACAGAATGTGATTCTGTTAAGATATATAGCAAAGGAGGAGAATAATCAGTGGGAGATAATTGAATGTTTTTACAGTTCAAAGCTTTCAATGGAAAGACTGGCCGGAAAATATCAGAAATTACATTGAAGACTTTGGAGGAGCATGGCATTGCTATTTCAGATTGCCGGGGACAAGGATTTGACAATGGGGTAAATATGTCCGGCAAAGTGAAAGGGGTTCAGGCTGAAATAAAGAAAATAAACCCTCTTGCCACATATTCACCCTGTGCTTCACACTCCCTGAATAGTGTTGGTGTACAAGCAGCAGAGTCATGTCCTGATGTGTCAACATTTTTTGGCTGTTTGAACCGCTTATACAGCTCTTTAGAGCAAGTCCAGAGCGGTTGGCAATCCTTAAAAGTAAAACTGGCTCCTCCCTTCAATGTTTGTCAGAGACCAGGTGGAGTGCACGCATAGCTGCAGTTAAACCTGTTGCAAACCACTTGCCATCAATCATAGAAGCTCTGGACACCATCCTTGCAAAGTGCAGTTTAACCAATGAAGCCAGGTCAGAGGCCAGTGGTTTAAAACAGTACTTCATGTCCTTCAAAGCCATAGTTCTTCTCACTGTATGGAAGAAAATCTTGCAGTCCATTGAAGACAGAAACCTAATTCTGCAATCAGGGAATATTTCAATGGAGGTTGACATAAGCAACATACAGGCACTGAAAGAAGAGATGGAGGTTTTGCGTAATTCATGGGATAATCTTTTTGCAGAAGCTATGGATGTGCCAAAGGGGTTTCCAGTCAGCCACAAGAGAAGGAGAAAGCGGTTTGCAGATTAAAGTCAGAGTTCAAAGGACACTAATCAGTAAGAGACAGAGGAAAACCGATTTCGAAACAATATTTTCTTTGTGTCATTGCATAATATAATCTCTGCGTTGGATACCCGCTTTCAAACCACAGCAGAGATATTTGAAGAGGTTGCTGCAATCTTGAAGTTAAAAGATTTAGAAGAAGATCAGATTCACCCAGCTTTCCACTCATTAGTGAGCAAATATACACAGGATCTCACAGCAGGCTTTGAAAATTAGGTGAGGCATCTTAAGTCTGTGTACAATGCCACATTTGTAGACTGTGAGTCTCCTCTTGACCTGCTGAATTCAATTTACAGGATGCAGCTCAAGTGCTTTTTTGCAGAAGTGTGTGTTGCAGTTCGCATCTTCTGCTCTTTACCGCTCTCTGTATCTGGTGCAGAAAGGGCTTTCAGCAAGTTAAAGCTTGTCAAAAACTCTCTCAGGTCTACCCAAACTAAGGAGAGGTTTAATAGCCTTGCCCGACTTTCAATTGAAAGCCAGCTAAGCAGACAGCTGGACTTAATAGACATCATAAGTGACTTTGCCAACAAAAAAGTCAGACAATGGGATTTCGGTTCATCCTAGGTGAAGTGACATGAAATGTCATCAAAGTTTAAAGATCAAGCAAACCAATATACATCTACAATATAATTGATGTAATAAGAATGAAGAAAGCACAAAAGGGACACGAGCAAATTCCTCATTCACATCTTTCAAAAGGCCTTTCATAATTTTAATTTGCTAAGTGCGTTTTCCACTTTGGATTGAACAATGCCATCTCCCTGGTTTGAGAACATGAATCTAGCTAATTAATGATGCTCTGCCACTCTGTGATTCGCTAAAAAGTGAACTTAAGCAAAATGGTTTCATTGTAAAGTAAAGCCTGTGAACTACAAAATATGAGTGTAATTATTTATAAATTTATATGAAAATCTGTAATTCAGGATCTATCAGGGCCTACTCTTTGCAACTTACTTTGTTTGATGCCACTAGATGCCAAAATGTACCAGAACATTTTTTATTTTTCAAATAACAGCTTCCAAACAAAAGTTACTGCATCATAAATGAAGCGAGTGAAATTGTCATATTTTGCATCTACAAGTGTCATTTTGAGTTTTCTATGCTAAAACAGGCTATATGAAACACATTACACCAAGAATCCTATTTTGCTATGTGCCATAAGCACGTTTCTTGATTGTTGATGGAATTATGTTACATTTTTATGTTCTTCTAAGTAGTAATGTACAAAATTGCATAAGCGAATTGGAGAAAATTTCACATTTTGTGTTTTATATTATCAGATTTATTCTTTCAGTAGACACAAGACTGTATAAATGATCAAATATATATAGTCTATCAAATCTAAAATAGAATCCACATCTTCCAGCTTTATAACATTCCATTTATGTGCATTCTGCATTGGTATACTGTTTGGAGCATCATTTGCATTGTTGGTCTCATCATCTGTTGCCCCTGGACACAAGCTAACAGCTCATTCGTGTTGCTAAAGCTGTCTGTCACGGCTCTCCGCACTTCAGAATGTCAACAAACAAATATCTCTTCATTCACACTGTACTGTAATAATCCATGTATATTTATTGTATATTCTCCGAACTACATACTGTACTACACTTTTGTATCAATAGAGTTCATCAGACTGTTTTCCATGCTATCACGTTCTCACTTTAACGATTTGATAAAAAAACAGAGCACACACACTGAAAGTGCTCATAAATGCTCACCAGATGCGAGTCCTGTCCTCTCCACGGTGCAGCTGATCACTCTTCATCATCTATATCTTATATTTGTATATCCAAATATTGCTTTATCCGAACTCAGATGTGTTTAGCCTTCCACTGCACCATTTCCGTCTTCAAAACAGTTCAGGAAATACATTTCCCAACAACAAATAGCATTAGCGCGTTAGCATTAGATGTGCGTGCCCCCGCCCTTCTTTTCACCCAGAAGTGTCAAGTTTCACAGCTCTCAGCTAATCTGAACTCTTAGACAGCTCTGAATAGCACAGAGTTATAGATAATCAGAGGCGCTTCAACCAAACGCATATGATTTGAAGAGCGTGTGTTTTGCTAAGAGCTCGTCTCTGGTGCGCATCTGGAACACACGACGATTGCTCAGCTTTGAGAGCACGCAGAAACATGTAAATGGTCTAGTTTAAAAGAAGAGATCGTAATCTAAAGGATAATATAGAGTTTGTGGCTGACTGAAGCAGTAGTAAGAGTAGGAAAATTACAAAAAACAAAGTTTGTGAAAGGTGAGAAAAAAGACATCGCGATTCTATTGAAGATAGATGAACACAATTAAATAATTTATACAGTCAGATTCCTGAGAATGAGAGCTTTCTTGTGATATATGACTTGACTGTATTGTGAAAAATAATAAAAATACACATTCTTAGGAATAAATCTTAGGAGAAATTAATTCTGGGCCTTGGCCTCATTACTTTGGTAATATGGTGATTCATTCAATTATAACTGCGCTCATGATTTTAAGGACATCTGTGGATAAGCTGTTATTGTTAGGTATTTTAAATTGTTAATTCAATTTTTGTAATTACACTGAACAAAATTATAAACACAACACTTTTGTTTTTGCCCCCATTTTTCATAAGCTGAACTCAAAATACTTTTTCTATGTACACAAAAGGTCAATTTCTATCAAATATAAAAATATTTCTATCAAATATTGTTCACAAATCTATATAAATCTGTGTTAGTGAGCACTTCTCCTTTACAGAGATAATCCATCCCTCTCACAGGTGTGGCATATCAGATATCAAGATGCTCATTAGACAGCATGATTATTGCACAGGTGTGCCTTAGGCTGACCACAAAAAAGGCCACTCTAAAATGTGCAGTTTTATCACACAGCACAATGCCACAAGTTTTGAGAGGGCATGCAATTGGCATGCTGACTGCAGGAATGTCCACCAGAGCTGTTGCCCATGAATTGATTGTTTATTTCTCTACCATAAGCCGTCTCCAAAGGCGTTTCAGAGAATTTGGCAGTATATCCAACCGGCCTCACAACCACAGACCACGTGTAACCACACCAGCCCAGGACCTCCACATCCAGCATCTTCACCTCCAAGATCGTCTGAGACCATCCACTCAGAAAGCTGCTGCAACAATTGGTTTGCATAACCAAATAATTTCTGCACAAACTGTCAGAAACTGTCTCAGGAAAGCTCATCTGCATGCTCGCCGTCCTCACCGGGGTCTCGACCTGACTGCAGTTTGTATTTTTAACCGACTTGAGTGGGCAAATGCTCACATTCGATGGTGTCTGGCACTTTGGAGAGGTGCTCTCTTCACGGATGAATCCCGGTTTTCACTGTAGAGAGCAGATGGCAGACAGCGTGCATGGCGTCATGTGGGTGAGCAGTTTGCTGATGTCGAGTGGCCCATGGTGGCGGTGGGGTTATGGTATGGGCAGGTGTATTTGATGGACAACGAACACATGTGTATTTTATTGATGGCATTTTGAAAGCACAGAGATACCGTGACGAGATCCTGAGGCCCATTGTTGTGCCATTCATCCACGACCATCACCTCATGTTGCAGCATGATAATGCCCAAGCCCATGTTGCAAGGATCAGCATATGAGGATGGCCAGCATACTCACCGGACATGTCACCCGTTGAGCATGTTTGGGATGCTCTGGATCGGTGTATATGACAGCGTGTTCCAGTTCCTGCCAATATCCTGCAACTTCGCACAGCCATTGAAGAGGAGTGGACCAACATTCCACAGGCCACAATCAACAACCTGATCAACTCTATACGAAGGAGATGTGAGGCAAATGGTGGTCACACCAGATACTTACTGGTTTTCGGACGCCTCCGGACCCCCCAATACAGTAAAACTGCACATTTTATTGTGGCCAGCCTAAGGCACACCTGTGCAATAATCATGCTGTCTAATCAGCATCTTGATATGCCACACGTGTGAGCTGGATGGATTATTTCGGCAAAGGAGAAGTGCTCACTAACACAGATTTAGACAGATTTGTGAACAATATTTGAGAGAAATATGCCTTTTGTGTACATAGAAAAAGTCTTAGATCTTTGATTTCAGCTCATGAAAAATGGGGGCAAAAACAAAAGTGTTGCGTTTATAATTTTGTTCAACATATATATATATATATATATATATACTATATACAATACCCTTTTACAAACCGCTCTGTTCACAGCGACTCGTTTCGGTGCATATCTCAAGGTCAAGGTTTCTTTATTTGTCACATAATAAGTTATACAGGGTATAATTAGAAGTGAAATGTAATATCTCTTTACATGCTAATGATCACTGCTCACCCCGCCTCTCTCTTCTGTGGAAATGATCATCCTTTAATTTTAACTTTTTAATAAAACCTGCCTTGAATTGTCCCTCATTCAGAAAACAATCTGGAGTAAAATGATTTGCGCAGCCAGGCATAAAATAATTTAGTGAAAATGAAGTGATGTGTGGCCAAGTATGGTGACCCATACCCGGAATTTGTGCTCTGCATTTAACCCATCCAAGTGCACACACACAGTAGTGAACACACACACCGTGGACAAACACCCGGAGCAGTTGGCAGCCACATTGCTGCGGTGCCTGGGGAGCAGTTGGGAGACTTGCTCAAGGGTCTCGCCTCAGTCGTGGTATTGAAGGTGGAAGAGAGTGCTGGTTATTTGCTCCATAATCAAAATTGCTTGATAATTGAGACTGTTTTAAATTTTGGGGGTATTAAAACAAATTGTGAATTTCTATCATTGTAGAATGGTTGTGTCCACAAATTGTAAAAACACGTTTATATGCAAATTAAGATATTTTTCATCCAATGTCTGCTTTAAAATGACTATATTATGATCTTAATTCAAGTGACGAAAGATTTCGAAAGTCTGACAGTTATCAGTGTTGAGTACTACTGTAAGGTTAACCCTGCCTGGTTAACATGTTTGAAAATGATTAACAGTTGAAAACGTTAGAAATTTAGAAAGTAATCAAAAAGTTATCAAATATAATCAGTTACATTACTTTGATAAAGTAATTAAAAATGTACACTACTTATTACATTTTAAGTAGGGTAACTTGTAATCTGTAACCTATTACATTTCCAAAGTAATCTTCCCAACACTGTTCACACATTATTTCTACAAAACAAATGCCCATCTGATTAGAATTCATATTACATGAAGAATCTTTTGCACAAATTTGAACATTTAATGGCTGAACATACCAACACACAGTGGGTTTGGTGTCCATCCATCTCGTGTACATATGGCCTCATCTGCTGTTTCACGATATCCAGACATACAACTGTAAGATTTTGTTGCTCCCAGTTTATTATCTTTACTGAAGTAATGTTGAGGCACATGCTGGTCATGTGGGACTTTACATGTAATATCTGAAACAAGATTCAAATGCTTTCAATAGCATGCAGTGAGTTTTTCACAAAATCCAGAAATGTTTCTCCATAATCTTACCTTCACAAACAGGCTCATAGTCCCACTTCCCTCTATGTTGGCATATGAATTCTTTTTTGGTTTTATATGAAAAAAATACCCAAAATTTTTGAGAGCAGGTGATCTCCACTTTATCTCCAGGTCTGAAAATTGTTTTTCCAATCGGGGTGATCTTTTTTACTCCAGATTTGTTTGTCTTAAGTTCACAAATTACTGCAATTAAAGACATAATTATGCTGAAGAAAGGCTAAGAACAGATGAAGCATCAAAATCTTGGCACCATTACTGTAAATATTTCGTCTTTTGCAGGAGAAATTTAAAATCAGGCAAAATAAAATAAAAATAAAATAGCCTGCAATGAGAACAACATTTGTCCCTATATACGTACGTATTAGAAGTACGTTATGTTTAGAGACTTATCAGATATACAGTATTTGCTAAACTGATATTTGAAAATTAAGCTAGCATGACAAGTATGTAACGGATGTCGGCAAGAATTCAACTGTCTCTACAAGTCACCAGAGGGGGGGCAGCTAAAGAATCAGCAACCCTCTAAAGCCCCTCCTTCGCCTCAGCGCAAAAGTGGGCATTTTCTTTCTATTACAGAACAAAGGAATGTAACGGGAACGTTTCTAAAAGACATTCGTTCATTTCATGACTTTCAAAAACATCTACACAAGAAACATATGGATATTAATGTTGTACTCGGCCCTTCATAGGCTTGATGTGATGATTTCGAATGTGAATTATTTAGGACAATGTGGGTGATTTTTAATCATGCTTTAAACTGCATAAACTGTAGTGTGTGTGGGCACCAAATGCGATGTTTAGTCTCTAAAAGAAGCTGGCGTCGTAAGCCACAAATGGTGTTGATAACTGTTAAACTTTAGCATCCTGCATGTTTATAACAGATATAAAGGCCTGTGTATATCTTTCACGGAATGAATTAAATATCAGATGACGAGTGATCATGTGCCTTGCAAAAGTAGGTGCAGGCGGGGCTCGCATCACGGACACTGATTGGACCAGCCGCCTGTGGGCGATGTCCAAACCAGACGGTTTAAAACGACGCGCCAACGTGCGCGCTCGCTCTCTTGAACCTCGCTTGTAACTCTTCCTGCTCTCGAAGCTCGCTCTCCAACGCCGGAAGGACGGCCCGCTGGACTCTCGCCTTAAGACCGGCTGAGACAAATAACGCACGCGTGAATCAAAGACTGTGTAAACGCCGTAACGTCGCAGAACCAGCAGCGTAACGACGCTTCCATCTCAACGCAAAACCAGCATCAAATAACCTCCGAGATTTCAACTCCCCGGTGACGTCACGCAGCAGAGTTTTCCCAGAGCACGCGTGGAAACCCACGTGCCAGACGAGACAAAGGTTCCCAGAGCAACGCGTGGAAACGAAACTAAAGCAACAGCCTGCTTAAACCAACAAAAGCAAGTAACAAACTTATGTTTTATCCTAACTGAAACTGGTAAATTTGATCTGAATGTAGAAAAGAAAGCCTAGGCACCTTTCGTGATCTTTGCTGGTTGTTTAAGTTATGAAATAGGAAAGAATGGTATTCTTTCAACATTTAACCTCAAAACTCACGTATGCATGTGTGTATGTTTGTGGGTTATTACGTATGTTAGGATATTAGTATTGTAAATAAACCTTGTTTCGTTTTATAAATAATTGTCTCTGGAATGTGATTTTAAGTATTTTATCCTTATTTGCCACCAAAGATAACGGTACCTAGCTCGAATTTGAGAGATGTATTAATCTCGTTTTATTGTCCCGTGGCCATGAGGCAATAGAAGCGAGATTTAATAGAGATATACTGATGTAGTGATCGCTGGACGAGCACTTAAAGTATAAATCATAAGTTAAATATTAATATTACTTCAAACAAGCAATATTGAATATTTAATAAATAATTCCCGGAGCTGAAACAATAGCTTCATACTCAGTTGCATTACAGAATGGTGGAGAATGAAAGCTGGCATTGAAGATTAATCTGAAAATCAAACCAGAGACAATAAGACTATTTCTCACTTTTATCCGGAAAAATTGAGTGAATATAGAGAAATAAGCGGTTATTTGTGATATTGAATTCTTGTTTATAAAACACAGTGCGTTTTGAATGAAAGAGAGTGTAACTGTTAATTCGAGCTCGTTGAGAAGAAACGAAACTGCAGTAAATAATTAATATGAAGTCGCGTTAAAGCGCACGAGCAGTGAACGGGCGTGTTCCTCGTTTGCTCTCTGATTTAAGGCCTGTATAGTTTTGATTTGGTAAGTGCGTGTCCCACTTTCAAACTCAGCTATAATTTTATTCTCCCGGCTGTAGGATATTAAAGTAGCTAATTAAGTAATCCTCAGCCATTATTTAATTTCACACGAGTGAAATCCAAAAACGTGGCGCTCAGACAAAGGAGTGGCCATGCGGTTTGGGAAGGGGGAAGTTTTGCAATCGATTGAATTGTTTTTATGTGTGCTGTCTGAACAGACAAATATTTGCATAATAGCCCGCCGAGGCTTTGATGATTTATAAGTAATCCGTAGATAAATTTATCTCGCCCTAAACGAGTGAGATTATATGTGCTGTAAAAGATTCAAATCTGAACAATGCTTGTTGATTTTGAAGCGTGAAGCACATTTTTTTTTTTTAACAGGCACTGAGTCGTCATAGCGACCAGTTTAGCCAGGAAAACCCCTTCCGGGCAGTGGAGATTTAGCCACGTGTAAACTAATAGCATTAGCGCTAAGCTAACAAAGAAACTTTAGCATCGTAGCAAATGCCATGCTGGTAGCATTACGGCTAGCGATTAGCACATAGCATTTAGAGCTTGAATGAGTTGAATGCAGTGTGTGGAAAGGTGGTTCACAGCTAACCTTAATTCTAGTTCTCTTGCTCTCTATCTATCTTTATCTATCTCTATCGATTTAACAGACTAACATATGTTAAGAAGCTGGCTGTGTTAATGTTACTCCCAATCATCAGTGTTTACCAATTTCACAGGTTGGGTTAATAAACATTTGATTAAAGCCTTTTACCTTTTGTGGGTACCAGCTTAATAACTGGTGGGTTATTAGAAGATAATCCAGTATTACCTTGATAATATGGTGATTCATTCAATTATAACGGCTTTTCTGATTTTAAAACACATCAGTGGATAAGTTGCTATTGTTATGAATTTTTAATTGTTAATTGAATGTCATAATTGATTACAAATTAATTTGAAATTAATTTCATTTAATAAAATAATTTCAATTCCTGCCTCCAAGTAGCCTTATCCAGTGATTAATCACAAGCGATCTTATAATTTGACAACCACAGTAAAACCTTAATTATTATCAAGAGGGCCAGAAATTTTCAATTTCGCTTACAAGTAATTAGGATACAGAATTTTTTTTTTATGTTAATGACACAATGAGGAATGATTAAGTTTGGAAATTATTTAATTACTATTATAGGAATCCGAAACTAGTGATTTGGAAGCTGTAAATTAATTCCATAATTAATTATGAATTCGAAAATTCTAATTACATTTAATAATTAATTACACTTCCTGTTTACATATTGCAACAATATTGGTTTATCAACTCTTTATCAAAATTGCAGATTGCACTTGTAATTCTAATCCTAAGAGATCCTATCAATTGTAATTATAACATCATAAAATCTTTATTAGAAACCACAAATTCTAATTTTAATTATAATTTCAGACTTAACACAAGTTTGGCGGCACCTGTAGGCCATACTTCATTTCCTTAGGTGATCTGATTAACTCAAAAAAAATAATAATAATACAAATAATAATTTAATTAAAATAATTTCATTAAGTTAAAATTAAATAAAGTCCTCTTTACTTAGGCCTGAGAGTAGATAGTGCTCCCCCTAGTGTTGTGTTGGTGAAGTGACAGTGACACCATGCTGCCAACTTATTATTAGTTTTAAACCTTGGGAATAAATTAATCTTCTCTTACCTTTCCTCCCTGTTACTAACTTCTTCTAATTTGACTTGTTTGCTAAGACTTTGCCAGTGGAAAGATCACGAATAGAGAGAAATGCCACAATTGAACAGATGTTTATGGAACTTGAGAACTGTTTGCTATTTACCCTCTATTGTGAAATCCTACCCCTCCAAGTTAAAGCAGGTGCAATGAGAAGATAGACATCGGCAAAAAAATGTTAAACACGCGCGAGAGACACGCTGACCAGCGTTGCGGTGTAAAATTGCCAGTAAGGGGCCAGTACTGTCATTGCTATTGTTTTCCTCCATCAAGGAGAAAATTTGAATAGCAATAACAGTCCTACTACAAAAGAGAAATTTCGCTTATAATTTTCTGACTAGAAGCGTCCTTCTAAATCAGATTTAACAAAAAAGAAAAAGCGAAAAGAAGAAAATCTGCTATTAAAAGAGAGACCTGTTTAGTGTTATTGTCCTTCACCTTCGTATTTAGATTGATCTTCTTCCTAAAAGGGAAAGGAGGCTTTCTCGTACAAGAAAAGGTGAAGCACACAATTGTTATCCCTGTTTACTCATTCTGTTAGTGTGCTTTTCTTCCTCTGTTTCTCAGCTGTGCTGCCTCACGTGCTCAATTTCTCACAGAAGCTGCAAATTACACGCACCCCACTACAGAGGATCACAGAAACAGAATCACACTCAACACTAGCATACACTACACTGTGCACATTCACACCCCTGTTGTTTTGTTTGTGTTTTGTTTTGCTTTGTTTCCCATCCAAGGTCTGTGTCAGTTCGGTCCAAGATCCCCATCACCCACCAGAACATGTCTCACAAAACAGAACATGTCGGTCACTGGGAAATGTGGCTAAGTGTTACAACAGACAGCATCCTCCCTAAAGCTGCTGAAGCACTCCGACATCAGACGCAGGACCAGCTAGATGACAACATCACAAGCATTATGGGACAAGACCCAAGTCAAAACTACAATCACAAAGAATTAGCCAAGATCACCAGCTCCTTAAGCTACACACTCATCGCCACCCTCAAACTGAGCGACAAGCACGCTGCACAACGCCAGCAGGAGCTGACAAGCGCACAACGACGCATAGAGCAGCTGGAACGTGAAGCTCAGGAATGACAGGAAGGGACCGATGAGGTGGAGCAAGGCGCCGAGGAGGAGATCAACAGGCTAAAAGAGACTCTAGAGGCTACCAGCCACGAAATGCAGCAAATCAAAGAGGACATCACTGATCGTGCAGACAAGCTACAGTATGCAGAGAAGCTACTAGAGAAGGCAAAGACTGACTTCAGGGACAAAAACAGCAGAATCAAGGCCCTTGAAGCTCATCTGGCTGAGTCAAGAAGCGAGATTTGCCGACTAACACGACAGCTCGACTACTTCACAGAGGAGTCTGAACGTGTCCAAGAGGAACTCAAGCATGCTTATGAACTGCGCCATGAGCCGTCAAGGACAGGACGTGCACCAACCGCACCCCTGCCAAGCAGGACCAAGTCACCTGTTCCTGGACTGACACGTGAACATAAGACAGAGGGGGTGGTGTTAAAACATTCACCAGCGCCGTCTGAAGAACTTTATATCACGACAGAACCAGAAGAATCTGCTGCAGCCAGCCGCAGATCGTCGCACGACTTGGACCTAAAAGATCTTGACAAGCTGGCTCAAACGCGTTGGCAAATTCAACCCCAGCGTGCCAAACAGCCAAAAGGTCCAAGCGTATCTGCAAGATATTGATTTCCATCTGAAATGCGACCTAACGTTACGGACAAAGATAAACTCTACTTTACTCCGAGCGACATCCAGTCCTGAAGTACGCAGCTTCCTTGACCGGCAGCCTGTTAACACAAAGACTGATTATCAACGGCTGCGAAAAGCCCTCATTAAAGAGTTCGCCGACCCTGAGTCCGATCAAGGCTTAGTGGCTGCCCTGGAGGCGAGACAAGGGCGTCCACGAACCTCCTCAAGCTTACTATAGTCGACTCAGACAAGCATATTTTGGAACTCGCAATGATTCTGACATGGAAGATGAACTGAACTTTAAAACTCTCTTCCTCAGGAACCTTCATCCTGGCATAAGCCACCATCTTGGCGTTCTTGCATGTCCACGAACGATGAACACTCAGCAGTTGCGAGATTTGGTGCAAAAGGCCTACTACAAACAAAAGATGGCCTCAGAAAAGAGCGCAAAAACCCCAGCAGTTCTTGATTTCAACACGCAACACCATGAACTGGCTCTAGAGGGCACCCAACGCCAAGACAGCGCTAAGCCACCACACAGAGAGTGGAATGCACCCCCGTCCAACAGAGAACGAGACTCACACGCTGGCACCCGACCTAAACAGAGGTATGACCGCTGGGATGAACCGCGTGGACGTCAACGCTCACCTGGACGACACTGGGATAAGTCATGGGACCAAGCAAGGCCTCATGAGAATCAGTGGGAAAAGGAAGAGGAACCAGAGTCAGCCTGACTAGCTGCCGGACGAACAGGCTGTGACAAGCTGAACAAATCAGCCACAGAAAACAGCACTGCTTCTCCTCACTCTCAGAGAACAGTAAACACCCTAACTTCAGATGGACATGAAACCCCATCTGAAAACCCAGCAACAGAGTTAAACACTAACTCAACACCCAATACTCCAAATCACAGCAGCGTCCAACAAACACCTGCTGATGAAACCCCTCAAGTTCCTGAAAGTGCTGTCTCAGTCACCTGCCATTCCTCCGAAGAACACCAGATCAGTTCTGACATCCTAAACGTTTCCTCCCAAACTCCAGCCCCTCAAATGACCAAACCAATGCCCTCACCAAAGCAGGTGCATTACATGAAGAGTCATGGATACTTCATGCCCTCCCACCCAACCCTACAGTGGCAGCAGTAACCCGCCGCCAGCACGCCACTGGCGCGCACACCCCTGCCCCCCTGCATTGCCATACCACCTCAGTTTGCTGCTGACGATCTCCTCACCCTCCAAAATGTGGATTCGTCACTACGAACCATGACAGCTCACATGTCAAACCCATTTGAACATTCCATTTCCTCTACGGACCTGAACACATCCTCCGAGCTCCGCATGCTCCACTCTGTCAAGTACATGCTGCATCTGCGAGACGGTGTCCACACGTATGTCCCTGAGCCACTCACTGCGCCACAGCTCGTAGTACCTCACGGCCAGAGGGGGAGTACGCTGACACACACGATGCACCATGATGCCAGTTCCAACCGGCAAATCCAAACCACCGACAGGAAAAGGGGGAAGATCAAACCCACTGACACAGACCGACAACCATATTGTGTGCTGACCGACAACACAAGCATAAGTATTGTCATTTTAGGAAAACATATAGCAACCATGCTTAGACACAACCCATATTCTCTCCTCCGCAGCACTGCTAGGACAAATCTAGTAGAGAGGAGTTACTCTCAATTTTTTTTTTATATATATAATTCCATATTCTCTCCTCCGCAGCACTGCTAGGACCAATCTAGTAGAGAGGAGTTACTCTCAATTTTTTTTTAATATATATAACAATTTTTTTCTTTTAATTTTGTTTGATTTTTCTTTTTGAATAATTTTTTTTTTTTAAGTTTTTTTTTATTTGCTTTGTCGTTTGATTTCTTTATCTCATGTCTCACTTTGTGTTTTTCCTTTCCTCTCTCTCACTTTGAACCCCCTTAACCAATCCTTGAATCCAGGTCCTGAAATTGAGATCGACTTCCGTCAGTAAAGTCGTTGTAATTCGCTGTGAGAACCGTTGTCGACCGATCGAGGCCACCTGCCAAAATCATGACGACATGATACGATGTAAGTTCCTTGATTGACAACGTAGCCATGAATAGGATTCCGTGCTACGATACCTCTTAGCCTTGTTCAAAGGTTGTAACTTGACCACTGCGGGCCCGCTAGTCTCATCCAAACCCATCTCTGCCCCTTTCGGTAGCGCTATTCCCATATCGCAAACCCGAAACAGGTGACTTAGTTGTCTTTTCAGTTTGCCCATTATCGGCGTTAATAATGTTTACCGGCTCAAAGGCGTTGTGAATGTGGGATTACGGCAAGGAAAACCTATGTCAAAATCCACACTCCTAAAGTCATCGCGTATCATGATAACAACGAACAGTTGTATCTGGCCCCAAACTTAAAGATGGGCACGCTCACTTAGGACATTCACTCCCCCTACCGAGTAAACTCTGCGTACCAAGGGCATCTGCGGTTTAGAATCCATTAAACCCTGACACTAGCTGCCCGCGAAGCAACACCACGTTCTCAAGTTGAGGCAACGCAAGCGAAATCATCGGAAACCGATGGACTGGTCAATACCCCAGCACGAACAGCTACCCTCACATGCGATCGACATGACACCGCTACGCGCATTAATTTGCCCAACCAAACTTTATGGATCACTGTCCCTAAGGGCGCGATCCTCCATATTGACAAGTTAGCATGGTATCACCTCCCCGACGATGAATATCAGGTTGAAATCGAAATCTCTTATTGATTTGACACCGGCTGACAGCTTTAGAGGCTATCGCTCGCCTTCTGCCTGCCGGCGTGCCAATTATTCGGTCTTTGTCTACCGCTGACACAGCGCTTTGTATCTCTACTATCGTAGGATATGTCGTGACTTTGACACTGGCCTTCCTCCTACACAAGCGAGTGAACGCCGTTCAAGAGTCTCTCAACAAATACCCGTCAGGCGTCCCGCGCCTTTTCCGACGTGGTGAACCCGAACCCGAGAACTCGACCAACCTGATGGAGATCATGCCTATACCGCCTCGTCGAACCCCTGACAATTAAACCAGTCAAAATGACCCAATTGTCAATAATGCTAAACAATGCATCCCTATGTCTTCTCAAGTTTCTAACCTGTTCCTTCCCAAATTACCCTGCACCAGGTTTCAGTCAGTGATAGAAATTATGTTTGTGGCTTGTATGTGCCTGTTCTTCCTGCCTCTTGTTCCAGGGCCTGATGATGTTCCATCAGGGAACATCACCAAGCCAAAGGGGGATATGTAACGGATGTCGGCAGGAATTCAACTGTCTCTATAAGTCACCAGAGGGGGGGGCAGCTAAAGAATCAGCAACCCTCTAAAGCCCCTCCTCCGCCTCCGCCATTTTCTTTCTATTACAGAACAAAGGAATGTGACGGGAACATTTCTAAAAGACATTCGTTCATTTCATGACTTTCAAAAACATCTACACAAGAAACATATGGATATTAATGTTGTACTCGGCCCTTCATAGGCTTGATGTGATGATTTCGAATGTGAATTATTTAGGACAATGTGGGTGATTTTTAATCATGCTTTAAACTGCATAAACTGTAGTGTGTGTGGGCACCAAATGCGATGTTTAGTCTTTAAAAGAAGCTGGCGTCGTAAGCCACAAATGGTGTTGATAACCGTTAAACTTTAGCATCCTGCATGTTTATAACAGATATAAAGGCCTGTGTATATCTTTCACGGAATGAATTAAATATCAGATGACGAGTGATCATGTGCCTTGCAAAAGTAGCCGTGCAGGCGGGGCTCCGCCCCATACGGACACTGATTGGACCAGCCGCCTGTGGACGATGTCCAAACCAGACAGTTTAAAACTACACGCCAACGTGCGCGCTCGCTCTCTTGAACCTCGCTTGTAACTCTTCCTGCTCTCGAAGCTCGCTCTCCAACGCCGGAAGGACGGCCCGCTGGACTCTCGCCTTAAGACCGGCTGAGACAAATAACGCACGCGTGAATCAAAGACTGTGTAAACGCCGTAACGTCGCAGAACCAGCAGCGTAACGACGCTTCCATCTCAACGCAAAACCAGCATCAAATAACCTCCGAGATTTCAACTCCCCGGTGACGTCACGCAGCAGAGTTTTCCCAGACCACGCGTGGAAACCCACGTGCGAGACGAGACAAAGGTTCCCAGAGCAACGCGTGGAAACGAAACTAAAGCAACAGCCTGCTTAAACCAACAAAAGCAAGTAACAAACTTAAGTTTTATCCTAACTGAAACTGGTAAATTTGATCTGAATGCAGAAAAGAAAGCCTAGGCACCTTTCGTGATCTTTGCTGGTTGTTTAAGTTATGAAATAGGAAAGAATGGTATTCTTTCAACATTTAACCTCAAAACTCCCGTATGCATGTGTGTATGTTTGTGGGTTATTACGTATGTTAGGATATTAGTATTGTAAATAAACCTTGTTTCGTTTTATAAAGAATTGTCTCTGGAATGTGATTTTAAGTATTTTATCCTTATTTGCCACCAAAGATAACGGTACCTAGCTCAAATTTGAGAGATGTATTAATCTTGTTTTATTGTCCCGTGGCCATGAGGCAATAGAAGCTAGATTTAATAGAGATATACTGATGTAGTGATCGCTGGACGAGCACTTAAAGTATAAATCGTAAGTTAAATATTAATATTACTTCAATCAAGCAATATTGAATATTTAATAAATAATTCCCGGAGCTGAAACAATAGCTCCATACTCAGTTGCATTACAAGTAGCTAGTTTCAAATGTCTGTATCCCCCTGCCTTTGAGTTATTTTTCTTGTGTGTTATGTGTCTTGTTCCCCGTGTGTTTCCATGTCCTTATTGGTTTGTTCCTGTTCTTGTTTAGTACCCATTCTGTTCATTAAAGGGATAGTTCACCAAAAAATTGAAATTCTGTCATCCTTTACTCATCCTCAAGTAGTTCCAAACCTGTATGAATTTCTTTGTTCTGCCGAACACAAAGGAAGATATTTGGAAGAAAGTTTGTAACCAGGCTCTTTTGGGGCAGCATTGACTTCCATAGTAGGAAACAAAATATAAAGTCAATGGTGCCCCAGAACTTCTCTGTTTCCCACATTCTTCAGAATATCTTCCTTTATGTTAAGCAGAACAAAGACATTCGTAAAGGTTTGGAACTACTTGAGGGTGAATAAATTATGACAGAATTTTCATGTTTGGGTGAACTATCCCTTTAAGTCCCAGCTGTGTTTTATGTTCCAGGTGCGTCTCATTTTTCCTTCGTTAATTCTGTCTATTTATAGTGTGTTCTGCTGTTAAATGCCGTCTATATGTCTTCCTGTGTTCCTTTGTTGGACTGAGTGTTGATAAAATTATTAAAAGATTTAAAGATTGAATTATTCAAGAACTCCTTGTCTTCTCGCTCCTTCATCCCCAGCGTTACCATGACAGTAGTAAGTAGTTATTAGCTCATTTTAAAATTACCTAATAACAATGCTTAGCTGTATAATACTTTACACGTGAATTCTAATGCCTCATTTTCCTTAATTAAGAAGAAAAATCTCTACCACTATTCCTAACACGATTCCCTACCACAATAAAATCTAGAAAACAAACACCAATTGGAAGCTTCCTACAGCATGATAGGAAGACATGTAAATAATATATTTCCATTTGAATTTTCTAAAGTTATGTACAAATGTGTTGACTGCATTTATCTAACTTGAAGTTAAAATAAAAATGTAAGTAAGATTAGACGCATATATCTATCTTAACTTAGGCCTAATTTGTGTTTTGTTTTTGCATTTTCAAATTTAGATGCAAGTTTAATGGCTATCTTGTAGTTTCAGTTAATGTGTGACCCCTTTTTTCGCATTGTGAAATATTAATAGAAGTATTTGAGTATAATTATGTAACAGTGGCGGATTACCATTACACTCTGGGCTCAGAGTCCAGCCAAATTTAGAACATATGGGGATTTCCTCTCTCTCCTTGAACCCTGTATTGCATCTGTATTTTAATTTGGCATCTTTCTGGTATTCTTGCAGTGGATCAACAGCATATCCATTTAGTATGACAGGTGCTGTGCATGCTATATCTGTATGAAAAGTGAAATAAACAAGAGTAATTCAACTGGTGCTTTGAAAAAAAGCACAGAAATTTGTGATCAATTATACAGATAAACAGAAAAAAATAAACAATAGACTGAACCTTTGCATGTTGGAACAGCGTCACTCCATTTGCCCGTCTCATTGCAGTGAATTTCACTTCTTCCATTTATCTTTTTGTCAGAAGAGACACATGCAAAGTAAATAATGTTGCCATAACTTCCCTCCTCTGTGTTTCCCGATGCAGTCACATCTCCGACAGTGTAAATAGCTGGACATTTTACAGCTAGACAATATATGAATATGAAAATAAATAAATAAACAAGCAAACAAACCAATCACTCAAAAATAAATAAATCAATATAATTATCTTCTAGCATATGAGTCACTACTCTAAACTATTCACTGTTCACTATTCACTATTTTGACAGAAAAAAATGAGAATAAATAAAAAGGAAAAACAGTGACTTCCAAGAAATCGTACCCTCACAAACAGGAACAGTATTGTCCCATCCTTGAGCTCTGCAGGTACGCTTATTGATTATGCTTGTCATTTCATATCTGTGAACACACCGTTTTTACAAGTACAAGGATTGTCAAACTGAAGAGGATAGTATACATTTCTTACAATAAAAAAAGTTTATAAAAAACAAAGCATTTTTACCCTTTCTTGCAAGTATACACCACTGTTACTCCAAAAACAAACTCCGCACCCCCTTCAAGTGTTAAATCAGCATTTGGTGTGTCGCCTGGATGATTACATTTCTTCTCTGCATAAATTCAAACAAGTTTAACTTTACATGATTTCATTGATTTAATAACCCAAACAATTATGTGGCCATTGTATTGATAATTTTCTTACTTGCGCATGATTGGTTAATAGATTCTTTCCATTTTCCCTTTTCACACTTTAATTTATACAAGCCGGTATAACCTGTCATGCAGTTCACTCTCACAGTTTCACCATCAGCATATGAAGTTTTTGTGACTTGCTCTGTGTTTTTATATTCAATGTTCTCTCGGAGACATTCTGAGAAGAACAAAGACATAAATTGTCTTATGTGTATTAAATGCTGAAGTACATGCACAACTATTCAACACTCTCTAAACCTACATAAGGTCAATATAACATTTAGATTAAAGTCATCAAAATCTAAAATAAAAATATATTAAAATAAATAACAACAACAACAACAACAACAACAAATCACTTGCCTTGACATCGGGTAAAATTTAAGAAAAACAACCAAATGCCGAGGAGTTTTACAGCAACTCTCATTTTGAGCTCAGTTCACAAGGACTGTACCTTTTTTTTGGTCTGCCTCTGAGAGTCTTGCTTGCTTGGGGATCAACAAGTTAATAATTCACCAATTTCAAAAATACGTCTTTCTTACACTGGACCACTATGTGCACAAGCAATATTTCCTGTAAAAAAAATAAAAAATAAAATAAAAAATACAAACAAACTAAATAAATATAATAGCATAACTAATAATAATAAATACATCTTATCTGATGCAGCAATTCATGTTTGCCATTTGGACGAAAAAAAAAAACCTTAGGGAAGTCAATGTTCTTGAGTCAAATGCATGAACATATGAACAGGAAGCAAAGTGCAGGTTTCAAAATAATTTTCATGTTTATTGCTTAATCCACTAATATGTTTTTAGCTGGTTCAAGTACTTTATGTGATTGATTCAAGAAGAACATGATGTGATTAATTAATCTGCCCCATTAGAAATTAGTGAAAAGAGAGAAGAGTCACAACACGTTGAAGCCTTCAAACATTACAATAGTACAAGCATTGCAAAAATATCTGTAACTGCCATTGCATTGCGCAATGTGTGTATTAGAATTAAGCAATCTATTGAACTCATACACAACACAGTAGACAGAAGAAGAGTTTGACACCTATTGATCTTTGATTAAATTGTTGTTGTCTCCTAGATGACCTGCTGATCCTCCTTATTTTGCAATAAAATGTTGTTTTTTTAACCTTAAAAGTTGGATGTCACTTACTGGATCGTACAATGTAGACTTGGTAAACATTAGCATGTTAAACTCAAAGGTCTTTAGCTTTGTTTGTAAATGGTTGGCATGTGCTCAAAAAACTATTTTTTACTCTTCAACTTAAGCCTATTTCAATTATGTAGTTATAACTGCACATCGATTGGTTCATGTAGGATTAAAAAAACGAACCAATGCACGGCAGAATACATTCAGTCGCTGCTGTGTTCACATTGCACAATGGATTGGCTACAGGACATTTTTATATACACAAATCTATAAGTAGTCTACTTAAAAGTGAAACAAATGTGTTGTGTATTTTATAATGAGTTTATTTCTCATAGCCTATAAAAGCCCTCAAAGTGATAAAAAAAAGAAGAATATTATTTACAAGAAACACCCTAGCCCTTTCTTCATCGTTATGTAGCCTACCTGATCTGTATATTCTAATGCCAAAATGTATGCACTTTGTTTGTAAATGGCTAATCGCTTAATTTGTACAAAAAAAGTCCTCCCGAGCTCCCCGCTGCCCTGTATCTTGCTCTCTCATTGGCTGTAGGTCATCACTGATATATTTTTCAGTCAGAAACAATTCTCATAGCAGGATTGTGAATCGCCCACAGCTACAGATATTTAGCATGCCAAATATTTCGCAGGTGTCGGCGACATATCGGCGATGACCTCAGATCGCGTATTTGATAACTCACACTGCGCGATTGTCTCTTGCGTGAACGAGCACCGATTTGCCTCCGATGTTGGGCATTTGTCAGCGATTTATCAAAACCTATCGGCGAGTGAAAAATTGGGCTAAAATCGTGCAGTGTGAACTTGGCATAAAATAGTAAAAAAAAAAAAAAAAGAACAATATCTAAAACAGCTCGACGAGTGATGGAAATCTTTTTAATGATGGCTTCCCGCTCATGTGTTTTTGGATGTGGTCACTTCCTGACTTCATCTGACGGTCACGATCACTGTGTCTCGTGCTTGGGCTTAAAATTAGCACACTGAGACAGTGCTCGTTGATGAGTCTTGTTCTCATTGCGGAAACATTACCATCGCGATGTTGCAGTCTAGATGCCTCATCGACAAATGAGAGGGTATCCCCCTTGCCATGCCCCGATCTAGTTCCTCCGTCTCTCAGCAGCAGAGGGCTACTTCGGCTTATGGTCAGGGTGATCTGAGGATTATGGTGAGAGCTTCCCCACTGAGCGCGTCGCCGCGGGCTGCTCATTCCTCCAGCACATTACAACATCTGGCGCCTGTTTTCATTTTTATTTTAACATATCAATAGAACAGTATAATAAAGACCAAGTGTTACCTGTTAGATTTACCCAAAACAAATTATATATTATGTTTAACCACTACAGAGAAATCAGAGCCAGCAGTACATTTCAGAAGAACTAGCCGAGGTTATGCTTCTCTTTTCGGGATACATGAGGATTGAGCGCCCAGTGATCGCGTGGAGCTCACTTCTCCGAAATCGGTGAAGCACATTTTCAAATAGGTTTTTATACACTGAACAAAATTTTACCTAATGTTTTTGCCCCCATTTTTCATGAGTTGAACTCAAAGATCTAAGACTTTTTCTATGTACATGAAAGGCCTATTTCTCTCAAATATTGTTAACAAATCTGTCTAAATCTGTGTTAGTGAGCACTACTCCTTTGCCGAGATAATCCATCCACCTCACAGATGTGGCATATCAAGATGCAGCATGATTATTGCAAAGGTGTGCCTTAGGCTGGCCACAATAAAAGGTCACTCTAAAATGTGCAGTTTTACTGTATTGGGGGTCCGAAAACCAGTAAGTATCTGGTGTGACCACCATTTGCCTCATGCAGTGCAACACATTTCGTTCGCAAAGAGTTGATCAGGTTGTTGATTGTGGCCTGTGGAATGTTGGTCAACTCCTCTTCAATGGCTGTGCGAAGTTGCTGGATATTAACAGGAACTGGAAAACGCTGTCGTATACGCTGATCCAGAGCATCCCAAACATGCTCAATGGGTGACATGTCCGGTGAGTATTCTGGCCATGCAAGAACTGGGATGTTTACAGCTTCCAGGAATTGTGTACAGATCCTTGCAACGTGGGCCGTGCATTATCATACTGCAATATGAGGTGATGGTCATGGATGACTGGCACAACAACGAGCCTCATGATCTCGTCATGGTATCTCTGTGCATTCAATGAGGGTCTTGGTTGAGACCATAGCTCACCATGCAATGCACTTGTGATATTTTTGAACACCTGGGACAGGTGTTGATGCTTGACTGGCTTCTTGTTCCTTGTGGAAAACTAATCTTTTTCCTTGCAAAGGAGGTGGCGTGTGAAGCTGAGCTTGGCATAATTTAAGTCTGTGTAACTGAGGAGTTCTCTAATGCAGATCTTGTGAGCCGCTGCGATTTAAAGGGTGATCAGGATAGCTGTCACTTGTAATGTGAGTTTGATGATGTAATGTGGTCTTGAGTGAGTCCACATAGTTGACATCAGCTACATGCAGTGGTCTGATGCACGCTTAACAGCCGTTGTGCTCAAAGAACGTTAGTCGGATGTAAATATGGATTGGAATCTCGCACTCAGCCAGTCATGGCCTGTCGTTCACACTTCATTCATTGTCTATTGTCTCTAAGGAAACTTATTTCTCTGCATGGCCACGAAAAATACTTTCCTTACTGATACATTGCTCACAGAGCATGTAACAAAACCTGTACATTAATGTGACCTCGTTCTGTAAGCAACAGACACAGACAACCAAGCGTGAATACAAGTGGATATTTATTAAACTACACTATAGGGGAACATGCAACATCTAAATAGATAGAAACATATACACATTAAACATAGATGTCAACGCAAGGAAGGCATGGAGAGAGAGTGAAAGAGAGAGAACTCATACGGGAGAGAGAGGGAGTGCTTGTGCGCAAGATAGTAGAGTGTAATGGCAGTATTTACACATCAGCTAACCACAACCTGTTACGAACCATCAGAGAATCATATCACCTTCATTAAAAGGGGTCGAAACCTCGAAGCACATCTAAATAGTTAAAAGGTAGTTACTTGCATTGGTTTTGTTGGTGCTGAGTAACATGTCCTGTTGCTTGTATAATGTACAGATTCCTGATGAATTCTGTGGTGGCTTCTGCCTTTTCTATGAAGAATACCTCTTGAAATGTCGGGGTTTTAATGCAAGAATATAAACTTTATTTCAAACAGAGAAACAAAGCCAAAAATGTTTCTGCAGAAAGGATCTTGCAAAAAAAAAATTGTGTCCTCCTTAAATAGTGTCTCTTCTAGTTGTGTTCAACACATTTCATACATATATGTTTTCCTTACACAAACAATTTGCTTCCTTCCTAGAGAGAAGGAGCCCCAAGACGTATTTTTACAGACGTTTCCTATCTTGAGGGTCTGCACATTCTATCTATGCAGGTCTCGGACACACAGTCACACATATATATATATATATATATATATGCTTATAATGGAAGAATAACTTGATACATAAATGGCTAAATTCACCTTGATTATACTTGATTAATTCATATTTTGACTAATACAAATCTTCTACATATTTCCCCCTTTGAGACTTAGTAAGTCTCACATTTGCTTATCGTCACCCAGAGTGCTACTTCAGAATCCAGTCTCATCAGTTAACACTACTTAGCGGCTAAATAAGTCACACAGTCTTATCACTAATGACTAGATTATGCAGCAACACTCTGGCGAAGCATCAGGACCAAACATCTCCCCCCACACTTTACTATAGGATGGAGTAAAATATCCTGTCTCCTTACCCCTTAATTCAATATAAAACAATGTTATAAGCATGAGAGTGTAATTGGTTCAGCACTTACCTGTGGTTGTCATAGTCATGTATAAAAGACAATATAATTAAACATCAAAACATACAAATTGTAACATCACAAAAAATACCATAGTTGATCTTCAGCCCAGACACTTTGCACATCGTGGAGGGCCATCCTTGGGCAGCGGTTTAGGCTAGTCCTTACACCCAGGGTATGTTTTTTCTTCTATACTTCTATACCTCTTCTTCGTCCTCATCGGAATTAATGGAACTATCATCCAAAGATTGCTCATTTAAGTTTAGTTTGTTTAGCCCTTCATAATATTCATCCAGGTTCTCTTCTGTAATCATTTGTCTATTATTTGGGATTTTAACATTTCCATTTGCTTAACAGTAGCATTAACGATTAATTTTCTTAATGTGGGTAATAAACAGCAAAATAATAATCCTCCTATTAATATGGCAATTCCTAAAAACATTCCCAGTTTCCCTGTTTCTATAGCAGTAAAGGCTGCCCATCTGTATCACTCATTATTTTGGGCTGTGTCCCATAATTCATCATTTTGACTAAGTTCTTCATCACCTTGGATATCATGATTCGTATTCTCTCTCCTCTCCTCTTCACTTGACAGTTCCTTGTGAATCTTTTTTTGAGTTTTCTTCAGTTTGCGGTTCATCTTGTGTCTCTTGTTTCTCCTTGTCCCTTTCTCCTGAATTATCTGTTTGTCTGTTTCTTTCTCTTTCCGTCCTTCTCTTGGGAACTCTAGTACAGTGGTTTAGATGATACCAGATCGTGCTTCCCTCCACTTGGACTACTGTTGGAGTAGCTCTCACCACTTTGTAGGGTCCCTCTCTCCTGGGCTCATTCCATTTTCTCCGGAATACCCTCAAATATACTTGGTCACCCGGAACAACTGGTGATGACATCTCTGTTTCCTCTCTGGGCTCTTTTCTTTTTTTCCTGTAAATAGATATCTTTGTGTATGGCAGTTAATTTCTTCATATACGATCGAAGTTCTATTTGTAATTGCTCTAGAGGCGGTCCTTTGTAGGGACCTCTAAAATATGGCACAGGCATGGGTCAACCCGTAAGCATTTCATGCATTGTTATGTGCGTGTTTCTGTTAGTTTGCATGCGATAACTCATTAGTGCAAGAGGTTATGCGTCAATCCAATTAAGTTTAGTACTTTCACATATTTTGTTCAGTTTGGCCTTGATGGTTCCATTCAATCTCTCTACTGCCCTTTGTGATTGAGGATGGTAAATACACCCTAGTCTTTGCTTTATTCTTAATTGTTGCAGTACTTGTTTTTTTTTTTTTTTACAGTTTTTTTGTATGAATGCAGAGCCATTATCTGAACTTATTTCTGATGGTATGCCAAATCTAGAAATTACTTCTCTTGTTAGACATTGAATTACTGTTCCTACTCCTTGATCTGCTGATGGTACTGCCTCCACCCACCTGCTAAATCTGTCTATGATCACAAGCATGTACCCTTTGCCTTGTATTCGCTTTATCATATCCACATAGTCCATTAGCAAATGCTTAAATGGTCCTTCTGGTACTGGTATATGGCCCTTTCCTCACATTGTATTTGGCACAAACTTCACATGTGGACAAAAAAAATCATCCCCCATTGCATGTAAATAAGGAGACCAAAATCTTTGCTGTTTAATTTTCCTTACTGCTTCCTTCCTTATGCAATGGTCAAAACAATGTGCAAATGCGCATCTGCAATGAGAATATTCAAAGTGAAGTTGGTGCAACAATTTGTCCTTCATGTGCACGCCAGATATCAGATAGAGTCTTTTTTAGCTCACCTTTGGTGCCACATTGATTGTTCATAGGGGCCTGCTTGTTGTTGAATTCGAATTATATCATCCAATTTAGGTTGAGGTTATATTTGTACTACAGGTGCTAATACTTCTACCTGGCATACTGAAGCTTTTTAAGCTTCTAAATCTGCTGCATTGTTTCCCTTAATGACATAATCATATCCCTTTTTATGTGCCTGACATTTGATTACTGCTAGTCTTTTTGGTAGCATCATAGCAGAAATGAATTGACCTATTTGTTCACTATGTCGGAGTCCCATTACTATTTTTGAAACCTCTTTGCTTCCACACTGCTCCGAATAGACATACACCATGAGCATATGCTGAATCCGTGAAAATATTGGCTGTTTGTCCTTTCAACAAGGTTGTACACAATGTTGTGATATCACATGTAAAAATTATTTTTTGTCACTCTTCACTACTGAATATCCTGAATGATTTCCTACATGGTCTCTAAAACTAAATCAAATCAAATCACTTTTATTGTCACATCACCGCAGCACAAGTGCCTTGGTGAGTGAAATTCTTACGAGCGTGCTCCAGACAGTGCAAAAAAACAACAATTTACATATGGAGAGTACATATTTACAGACTGTACAGAAGACAATGTGCAAAAAACACATACATATACTCAGTACACATAGTGTACTATAAAGACATACTTAGTTATCAACTACACATTATACACCGTATGTACACATCTACATTATGTACACTATCTATACATTATGTAGTCTATACATAGTAATAATGTGATGGTGCAACAGATTATAAATTAACAGCAGATTGGTTGAGCAGCAGATAGTTGTGCAAAGGTGCAACAGATTATGCATATGCAGTGTCGTGGATGTGCTTTTGTATGGTGTCCAGTGATAGCAGATGTGTTAGTGCAGTGTGTGCATGTAGTCCGGTAGAACTGTTAAAGTGCAGTGCATGGCATGTTGTGTGAGTGGGAGTGTGATGTAGGTGAGTTATTTCTGACTGTTCATTAGCCTGATAGCCTGAGGGAAAAAGCTGTCCCTCAGTCGGCTAGTGCGTGATCGGATGCTGCGGAGACGTCTCCCTGAGGGCAACAGAGAGAGCAGTCTGTGGGACGGGTGGCTGGAGTCTTTGATAATCCTCCGGGCTTTCCCAATGTGGCGGGCAGTTCGTACGACCCTTTGCAGAGCCCTGCAGTTGCCAGCGGTGCTATTTCCAAACCAGACGGTGATGCAGCCGGTCAGGATGCTCTCCACAGTGCAGGTGTAGAAGGATCTGAGGATTCTGGGGCTCATTCCAAACTTCCTCAGCCGTCTCAGGAAGAAGAGATGCTGATGTGCCTTCTTCAGCACTGCATCTGTGTGAGCAGACCATGTGAGATCCTCAGTGATGTGAACGCCGAGGAACTTAAAGCTGCTCACCCGCTCCACAGATGTCTTGTCGATGGTGATGGGTGTGTGTTCTCTGCTCTGTCTCCTGTAATCCACCACCAGCTCCTTGGTCTTGTCGATGTTGAGTGAGAGGTGGTTCTCCTGACACCATTTAGTCAGGGTACTCACCTCCTCTCTGTAGGCCGTCTCATCGTTGTTTGTGATCAGGCCTATCACCGTTGTGTCATCAGCAAATTTGACGATGACATTGGAGCTGTGTGTAGCTGTACAGTCATGTGTGTACAGGGAGTACAGGAGTGGGCTGAGGACGCAGCCCTGCGGTGCACCAGTAGGGTCAGGAGATGATGTGTTGTTGCCCATTCTGACCACCTGACTTCTGCCTGTCAGGAAGTCCAGGATCCAGCTGCACAGAGATCTGTTCAGTCCTAGAGTCTGGAGCTTCGCAACCAGTGTGGCAGGCACTATGGTGTTAAATGCCGAACTATTATCCACAAACAGCATCCTCACATAGGTGTTCTTATTTTCCAGGTGGGAGAGAGCAGTGTGCAGGGTGAAGGCAATAGCATCGTCTGTGGAACGGTTACTGCGGTATGCAAATTGTAGTGGGTCCAGTGAAGCAGGCAGCACAGAGCAGATGTGTTCTCTGATGAGCTTCTCAAAACACTTGCTGAAGATGGGGGTCAGAGCAACGGGCCTCCAGTCATTCAAGCATGTGATTTTATTTTTCTTTGGTATGGGCACAATGGTGGATTTTTTGAAGCATGCGGGAACCACAGACAGAGAGAGGGACAGATTGAAAATATCTGTAAAAACCCCGGCTAGCTGGAAAGCGCATGCTTTGAGCACACGGCCTGGTATACCATCTGGGCCCACAGCTTTACGGATGTTCACCCGTTTGAAGGATCGGGTTACATCCGCGATAGTAAGCGTGAGTGGACTCACCTCTTCTGCAGCAGTCATGTGAGCGCTCTCTGTGTGGGTGGTGTTATCAGCCTCGAAACGAGCATAAAAGGTGTTGAGCTCGTCCGGTAGAGAGGCGGCAATGTTCACAGTAGCTGGTTTATTCCCTTTAAAGCCTGTGATGTTGTTAATGCCCTGCCACATGCTTCTTGGATTATTGTTGTTGAAATGTTCTTCAACTTTGTTTTTATATGTTCGTTTGGCTGCTTTGATGGATCTCCTGAGATCGTAACTGGCTTGTTTCCGATCGTCAGTGTTTCCGGATTTAAAGGCAGATGTCCGCGCTGACAAGGCTGATCGAACATCGCTGTTAATCCACAGTTTTTGGTTGGGGTAGATACGAATTGTTTTGGTCGGAACTACATCATCTATACACTTCCTGATGAAACATCTACTATAACTAGAACTAGAACCATCTACTATAACTATAACTAGAACCAACTACGAAGTAAGCGACTTCTGCTTCAGGGATGGGTGTTGATTCAAGATCTGGTCGTAATCTTGTAAATGCCAATGACTCATTCACACAATCATGAGGTTTTCCTTCAAAAGTCAAAGGAATTAATTCAGCTGGATTAACTGTACGGCATCGTTTAACTGTAACATCTGGATATGTGAGTAGGGATGAATAGGCCATAATTTGAGCTTGAGTCAGAACAAATGTCACTTGTTCTAATAATTCCACAATGTTGTGATGAGTATAAATAGTTACTGGGTATCCCATGGTTATTGTGGATGCTTTTTCATAAGCATAATATATTGCTGCCAGGCCTTGTTAATAATATGGTGGGTATCCCTGTGCTACATTATACAACTTTGTGCTGTAATAAGCTATAGGCTGTTTTTTCCTCCCAATACAAGTCTCTTGCATCAGTACAGCTGATGCATAACCATCAGCTCTATTTGCCACATACAAATGAACATTTTTAGAGTAGTCAGCCAGTCCCAACGTAGGGGCCTGTTGCAGTTCCTTTTTGATGCCATTAAGGCATCTGTGTTCCATTTTAATGGATTACTTAAATGTTGCAATCCTTTTTAGTAATAGTAATAGAATGACTAAACACAGAACAAACAAACAAAAACGTTAAAAGAACGGGAGTGTTCCCCACCACAGCAGCCATGCGAGGCGCCATCTTAACAACATAAAATGTTACGAAACTGCCTGGAAGAGGATGTGTGTCTATATTGCCCTAATGCATGGTGAGAAGGAGAGTTTGAGTGGCTAAAAACTTTCCAACGACCACCGTTGCAAGTGAATTGCAGAAAAAAGTTGAGTCTCGGGGTCAGAAAAACGTTAAAAAAAAAGTCAAACAACACCTACATCACTACATGTTGTTTGGGAGGGTTTCAAGAAAAAATTATCCTAGCTCATCCAAAAAAAAACTCCAGCATATTCAGTTATCAGACATGACTGGAACGTCAAATGAAACTGGCATCTATGGTCATATGAAACTAAAAAAAATTGCTTTTTAGCAGCAAACACTCAAGATGGGTTTGGTGAACACAGAGATTGAAAAGTACCCCATCTGTACAATTAAATGTACAGCTGTAATTTATTTTATGTTGTGGGCCTATATTTCTGCTGGAGGTCTTGGACATCTTGTTTACATATACGGCATCATGGATTATATCAAATACCAACAGATTAAAAAAAATCTATAAATTACTAACTCTGTAAAAAATCTCATAATAGGACATGTTTGGATTTTCCAACCTTACAATAATCCAAACACAAACCTCAAAAACATAGCACAAAACCAAGCTTCTGCTATGGCCATTCCAGTCCTCTGACCTGAACCCTACAGAAAATGAGTGAAGTGAACTGAAGAGAAGAAGCACCATCATGGAGCTGGGAGTCTAAAGGGTCTGGAGTGATTCTGGATGAAGGAATGATATCTGATCTATTGTCAGGTGTTATCTAACATCATCAGGCATTATAGGAGAACAATTGGAGCTGCTAAACTGGCAAATGGAGATTTAAAAAAGTATTGAATAAAAGGGTGCCGTTAATTGTGGCCAATGTGTATTAGAGAAAAACATTTATTTCATTATTGATACAAAATCACATGCTTGAACGACTGGAGGCCCGTTGCTCTGACCCCCATCTTCAGTAAGTGTTTTGAGAAGCTTGTCAGAGAACACATCTGCTCTGTGCTGCCTGCTTCACTGGACCCACTACAATTTGCATACCGCAGTAACCATTCCACAGACGATGCTATTGCATTCACCCTACACACTGCTCTCTCCCACCTGGAAAATAAGAACACCTATGTGAGGATGCTGTTCGTGGATTATAGTTCGGCATTTAACACCATAGTGCCTGCCACACTGGTTACGAAGCTCCAGACTCTGAGACTGAACAGATCTCTGTGCAGCTGGATCCTGGACTTCCTGACAGGCAGAAGTGAGGTGGTCAGAATGGGCAACATCACATCTCCCCTGACCCTCAACACTGGTGCTCCGCAGGGCTGCGTCCTCAGCCCACTCCTGTACTCCCTGTACACTCATGACTGTACAGCTACACACAGCTCCAATGTCATCGTCAAATTTGCCGATGACACAACGGTGATAGGCCTGATCACCGACAACGCTGAGACGGCCTACAGAGAGGAGGTGAGTACCCTGACTAAATGGTGTCAGGAGAACCACCTCTCACTCAACATCGACAAGACCAAGGAGCTGGTGGTGGATTACAGGAGACAGAGCAGAGAACACACACCCATCACTATCGACAAGACACCTGTGGAGCGGGTAAACAGCTTTAAGTTCCTCGGCGTTCACATCACGGAGGATCTCACATGGTTTGCTCACACAGATGCAGTGCTGAAGAAGGCACTCTTCTTCCTGAGACGGCTGAGGAAGTTTGGAACGAGCCCCAGAATCCTCAGATCCTTCTACACCTGCACTGTGGAGAGCATCCTGTAATATGCTCTGTAATCAGTAATATCTTACTGATTATTAAATTGAGACTTGTAAATGTTATTAGACCAAGTTTGAGTTTAGGAGCCTGATGGCCTGAAGGAAGAAGCTCCTCCGAAATCTCTCAGTTTTTGCCATCATGCTCCGGTAGCGCTTGCCAGATAGCAGCAAAATGAAGAGACAGTTACCAGGGTGATTTGTGTTCTTGAAGACACAAGCAGTTCTGCTTTTGTAGCGTTTGAGGTAGATGTCCTGCAGAGAGGGAGAGCAGACCTTGAGATGCGCTCAGCTAAGCGCACAACTCTCTGCAGAGCTTTACAGTCCTGATTTGAGACGTTACTATACCACACTGAGATGCACTGAGTCAGTACACTTTCTATGGCCCCTGAATAGAAAGTTTTCAGGATTGCTGGTGAGACCCTGAATTTCCTCAGCTGTCGCAGATGATACAGTCTTTGCCTGGCTTTCTTGACCTGTGTTTGAATGTGTACAGTCCAAGTCAGGTCCTCTGAGATGTTTACACCGAGGTACTTGAAGCTGCTCACCGTCTCCACAGGGGTCCCACTGATCATAAGAGGAGTGTAGGGCCGCTGCTGTCTCTTCCTGAAGTCCACAATCAGCTCTTTAGTTTTGCTCACGTTCAGAGAGAGACAGTTGTCCTGGCACCATGATGTAAGTCTCTCTACCTCATCCAAGTATGCGGTCTCATTATTGTTGGAAATGAGGCCTAGAACCACAGTATCATCAGCAAATTTGATAATAGAAGTGGAGCTCTGAAAGGACACGCAGTCGTGTGTGTAGAGAGAGTAGAGCAGGGGACTCAGGACACAACCCTGTGGCGTTCCTATATTCAGGGTGATGGAGTTGGAGGTGAACTGGCCCATTTTCACCACTTGAGGTCTGCCGGTGAGGAAATCTTGAATCCAGTCACAGAGTGAATATTTTAGGCCTAGGTCTGTGAGTTTAACCCTTTTCGAATCTATTGTGACGCCGGCGTCCTCAGCTAGTGGTGACGGGGTAAAGTAGTCAGACAAAAAAAAAAAAGAAAAAAAAGCTGAACATATCATATATCCGTGGAAAGCTGAGATTCTTGTGATTCGAACGATGTAAATCATTTTAAGATACAAAAACACAGCAGGTACAATCAGTGTCTTTGTCAGACCACCAACAACTAAATAAACAACAACAAAACTGAAGGACTCACCTATAAAGCCTTTTTTAGTCCACTGATCCATAAAGGTTCGACAAAAATTGTGTTGTTTCACTGTAAAGGGTCCAGGCTATCCAATTCCGTATTTCCGTATAAATATATGCAATGTTTAGTCCATAACACATGCATTTGTTGATAAACATCCACGGATTGTAGTCGTATCATTTCAAATTAGCCGATGGAGCTATCCATTTTTCTGCGTTTTTTGGATTGTAACTTGTCTCCATATGTAAACAAAGCTAAATCCCGTATATCAAAATGGCCGCTGAACTTTGCCCTTTTGACTGACACATTATTTGAGCCAATAAGTGCATCTTAGAGAGCTCTTCAGAGAGAGATAGCCAACGAGCATCCTGCATTGGAGATGGGGCAACCCCTCTATGACGGACTTTATATCGACCCAATTGCATTAGAGTCTGCAAATGACTGTCGTATCTAATAGCCAATGATCTTATGAACAGATGGGTGTCACGCATTGGGGGTCGGCTCGAGCTAGCAAGCTCTAAAGCGTGTGCGTACAGATCACAGTGACCAGCGCGCCTGGGTGCGTCATCATGCGCTTCCGTGAGAGTTTACAGGTAAACGATCATTATAGGTTAATTATGGAGAATAAAGAGAACGAGAACGTTGTTGAACAGTAAGAAGTTGTTGAACAATGTGTGCGGCTTGACAGAGATGATATTTTTGACGAAGAAAGCGATGTTTCATCCATTGAAGCAGATGGGATGTGTGAATCCATGGGATGTGTGGATGGATGTTCCAGGCGACTGTAACTTTCAAAACGTAAGTGTTTTATTACATTATATAATTATATTTTTATATATATTATACATATAAATATGTATCTTATACATATTTCACAGTATATGTTGAGGTATTTGTTTGTTTTGAGATCATTACGCTTACTTCCAGTGTGAGTTTCTTTGTTCTCTGCACCCATGTTATGTTGTTTATGAGGACACAAATATGTATAATGACATGGGTATGGTAAGTATTACAAGGATAAATTGATTTATGAGGACATTTTCAGTGTCCCCCATAATTAAAAATGCTTATAAATCATACAGAGTGAGTTTTCTCTGGGGAAAGTAGAAATAACACATACAGTTTGTACAGTATAAAAAACATTACCCTTATGGAGACTCCATATAAACCATAAAACGTGTGTGTGTGTGTGTGTGTGTGTGTGATACATGTTTGTGTTTTGGTGTATTCCTGCTAACTTCTAACTTTTTATACCACAGACAATCACCTGACATTGAATCAAATGAAGTCTTGGAGCCAGTCAGCAAAAAGCCATATACTGAGGGACATGATGACAGCAAAAAAATCGTCTAAAACACTACAAGCAGAATCAGAAGAGCTTTATGTTTATGTTCACACACAAGGAATTTGTGCTGATGACAGGAGCTTCCAGTGCAGAAGAAAGTACAGACATAGTGCAGACATGCATGATAGTGCAGCCATACATAGGAATAACACAGAAGGAATGGAATATATATAAAATAAAAAAAACATAATATACTAGGTACAGAAATAGAAATATAGGAAAAAAAAATTTAATTAGATTATAAATAGATATGTAATTTTAAAAGTGTACACATTTTGGATTCCATGTATAAATGTCACTATAATGTGTTTATGGTTGAGTGACTATGTGTCAGCAATTATTGACAGTGATATCCCATGCTGGCACCCTGGTGCGAGCTGCAGGCCTCAGCCTCAGCGTACCATGGAGGAAACGAGATACCAGGGGGTCATTCCCCATAGACATACCGCACAAAGGAATGTGGTAAGCACTTATGGCCGCCACATAAACCTTCAGAGTGGACAGGGCTAGCCCTGCAGTGAACCGATCTTGCAGAAACTCCAGCACTGTACCAACAGGGCAGTTAACTGGGTCCAGCTGATGGTCACTACACCAAGAAGAGAAAACCTTCCACTTCAGGGCATAACGTTTCCTCGTGGATGGAGCTCTGGAGTGGAGAATGGTCTTAACAACCTCGGTTGAGAGACCTGAGTTTATGAGCTGGGCCCCCTCAGAGGCCAAGCCCACAGTTTCCATAGTTCTGGATGGGGGTGAAATATCGAGCCCCCCGCTTGGGACAGAAGGTCCGTCATGACGGGGAATTTCAGAGGAGGCCCGTCGAGAAGGGAGAATAAATTTGGGAACCATACTCTGCCCGGCCACCGCGGGGCAATAAGAAGTAGTGGGACCCGGTCCCGGCGAACTCTCTCCAGTACTCCCGGGAGCAGAGCGATCGGAGGAAATGCATACAGACGAAGCCTCGGCCACATCTGTATCATCGCATCCAGTCCAAGAGGAGCTGTATGTGTGAGGGAGAACCAGAGTGGGCAGTGAGACGTCTCTCAAGACGCAAACAGATCCACTTGTGCCTGGCCGAACTTTTTCCATATCAGCGCCTCCATTCCCCGGGCCTCAGCCCCTGTCTCGACAGGATGTCTGCTCCTATATTGTGGACCCCAGGGATGTAAGTTGCTCTCAGAGACAACAACTTCCCTTGGGACCACAGGAGGATTTGGCACTCCAGTTTGCAAAGTGGACTTGACCGCAAACCCCCCTGGTGATTTATGTAGGAGACCACCGATGTGTTGTCTGAGCGGACAAGCACATGGTGGCCCCTGAGATCTGCTAGGAAATTCTTGAGAGCAAGAAACACAGCCAACATCTCCAGATGGTTGATGTGCCATGAGAGATGATGGTCCTTCCACAGACCTTGACTTGAGCGTCCCTCTAAGATCGCTCCCCAGCCCGTGAGAGAAGCATCTGTCGTTAACGTCTTGCGACGACATGAAGCTCCCAACATGGGACCATGGGACAGGAACCAAGGTTTCTTCCACATTACCAAGGCACGAAGGCATTGCCGCATGACCTTGATCATGCGAAAGGGGTTGCCCCTCGGGGAAAACCCTTTGGTCCTGAGCCACCACTGGAGGGATCTCATGTGCAACAGTCCAACAGGTATCACGTTGGATGCTGCTGCCATAAGACCTAACAGTCTCTGAAACTGTCTGACAGTGAGTGACTGGCCTAGCCTTATTCTTTTCACAGCCGATAGGATGGACTCTATATGTGCCGGTGACAGGCGCGCCTGCATCGACGTTGAGTCCCATATCACGCCTAGGAAAGTGGTCCTCTGTAATGGAGAAAGCACACTTTTCTTTGGCGTTTAGCCGTAACCCTAATTTTTTCATGTGGGCAAGAATGACATCTCGATGCCGAACTGCCAACTGATGCGACTGAGCTAGAATCAACCAATCGTCGATGTAGTTCATAATGCGAATACCCTGAAGGCAAAGAGGCACCAGGGCTGCATCTACGCATTTCGTGAAAGTGCGGGGTGATAATGCTAGGCCGAACGGAAGAACCCGATACTGGTATGCTTTGCCCCCAAAAGCGAACCTCAGGAACTTCCTGTGATAAGGAAGGATGGATATGAGAAAGTATGCGTCCTTGAGATCTATCGTGACAAACCAGTCCTCGGATCTGATCTGTGACACGATTTGTCTCAAAGTTAACATTTTGAACTTGAGTTTCAGGACGTAAACTTTCAGAACTCGAAGGTCTAAAATGGGACACAACCCTCCATCCTTCTTTGGAACTGTAAAATCCGGTTTCCCTGTTGGAGTGAGGTACATATGTAACGGATGTATGCCAGTAAGAGCTGTGTGTAAACCTCACTCCCCTGACCTCAAAAAGAGGCGCTCTAGCGACTGATGCTAGAGGCTGTAGCCTTTAGCCTTCTTGGTAGAGCGCCCGCCTCCCGCGCCGGCATCCGGGGTTCGAGACCTGCTCGGTGTGATGGTGCGGACCCGGGGGGGTTACATTGGTGCCGTGACCCGGACGGGAGTGAGGTTTAGGGGGGTGAGTGTAATGGATATATGCCAGTAAGGGCTGTGTGTAAACCTCACTCCCCTGACCTCAAAAAGAAGCGCACTATGGCCTCTTTCTCCAACAGAGCTTTTATTTCTTGTTCCATTCCATTCTTGTTCAGAACCTGCTGGGGGGCCACTTCGGTGGACAAAACCCCCATGAACCAGGGTGGGCGAGACCCGAACTGTATCTGATACCCTTTTCTTATAGTCTGCAGGACCCAATAAGATATATTTGGCAGAAGTTCCCAATAAGATATATTTGGCAGAAGTGAGAGATAGTTCGCGAGCGTCTCTTCCACCTTAGGCATCTCTCCATAACCGTGCTCATTTTTATTTAATATAGAGGAATAGTGTGATGTTTGTACTATACACTCTATAAGAAACCGTTTTTTCCCATGATCTCCACACTTCGGTGGGGTGGTAATGGTAATCCCCGGCGTTGAGGCTGTGCACGAGAAGGTAAAAAGCGTTCATCAAGTTTGAACGAACGTCTTCCCTTTCTGCTGGCCAATCAATATTTAATTTTTCAACCGCTCTCGTCACAACCTCAACCAGCTCCTCATAAGCACTAGACTGAGGTGGCGAATCCTCAGTATCTCTTGCATTGGCAGCGTCTAATTTCTCAGAATCAGATATCTGCAGTGTATGTGCTTCGATCGGGGCGGAAGAAACCGCAGCGCGTGCTTCCCAACCCTGATACGAAGCACTGAACCTGTAAGGCGGTGCCCGTCTCTACCTCCGCTGACAGATCCATTTGCGAACCCCAGGACCGCAGCCTCACAAATTAACAGAGCTTTAGTTTTTTTTTTTTTTATATGATGGGGGATCAAAAAGTTAATAATTTACCAAGGTCAAATGGAGGATGCTTTTATAGCAGACCACCCTGTGGCTGCCCACGAGGATATTTAGTTTATATATATATATATATATATATATATATATATATATATATATATATATATATATATATATATATATATATATATATATAAAAAAATCACACAAAACACCCCTTAAGACAAGTCTTCTCTCCATTTTCTTAAGGCACCAGAAAGTATTGTAAGAAACAACCTGATATTCAACAGTGGATGATGCAAGCAGATTAAAGTTTATTCAGTGGGGGAGATAAGCAAAATGCAATTTTTTAACTAATTGCTTCACTCACTTCCCGGAAAGCGCAGTAGTATTTATGGATGGATATACGGATTTATTTATTTTCAGGATTGTTTGAATCGAAATTTAAAAGAACAGCATTAATTTTCTGTTAGAAGTAGTATTAATTGGTGTATATATTAATCTTATATGGTGTATATATATATATGTATATATATATATATACACACACACACACTCATACAAATATAATACTGTATAAATATTATACATTTATACAGCAAATTATAATTATTATTTGTTTCACATATAAAGGATTCAAAATACAATGTTTATTTGTTGTGGATTCACAATGTGGAATTCTAAACTAAACTATGTGTTTCCCATCTCTGTTGTTGTAGTACATTATAGTCACCACTAGAAAGCAGAAGTGACCCTTGGAATCAGTTTCACGGTTTCAATTCGCCAGATGCCTCAATAACGTACTTTATCTGTGCCACAGAATGTAGCATGTCATGAAAAGCTAAGATTAATGGCTCCATAAAAGTCCAGACAGCTGTGGGCGTGGGACGTATTTGCAAACAGTTTGGACTACGGTGGTCCTCGGAGCCAGACCTGGTCTAAAGGTTTCCTTTGGCTGGAGGCAAAGGGAAAACTCCTGCTTCACTCTCTACCAAAAAGGTAACTGAGAATAATGAGTGGGTGGTTGACAGATGACCTACATTAGATGCTGCCACGATCACGGAGAGGAAGAGGAGAGAGAAAATGAAAGTCATAAAGTATTCATGAGCCACGCTAAAGGACTTTAACAAACCTTTTTTGTACACAGCTGCATTCATCAGCCATTAACGAACAGCAGAGAGGGGCAGGAATGCAAATTCAGAGAGCACGATGCATCCTCCATTCATTTAGATAAATGAAAAACACAGTGCTGCCGCGGGCCTTGAGGCCATCTCTTAGTCACCCTCGCAGTCAAATGCTCTCTAATGTTGTTGACATGGAAGCTTGTCATTATAGTGATATCAGAGCCCACTATGGGTCAGTGGTTTCTATGTGCTGAGAATAACCTCTCTTACACCTGATTTTGCAGATTGGATAAGTCCATAGCAGGTATTTTTGAATTTTTATTTGTAGACTTATAATAATGTTTTGAGTTCTTTTAGTAAGACTCTAGAAAAATAGATCAGTTGTTTGGGGCTGTCATATATCCACTATAAAAGAGTTATAATTTCCATCGTATTTATGTAATTGTTGTCAGGAGTGATCTTTGGATAATATGCTAATGTTTTCTTGAGATATGGGGGAAAACTAGATTTCAGTTTTGAAATACATCAGGGATGGTCACTAGTTAATTTTATGATAAAGTCATAGGAGTCATGCGAAGCTAACCTCACTTAGATCTAACATGGCTTTTTGTATCAATGGCTAGAAATCACTGATTCTCCAATTCTCTTCCTCGCCAAGAGCAATTAGTTCCAGATCGTTTTCAGATTGCCCGCCGTTTGATTCATCGAAGTGTCATCCCCGTGTTGGCTAACTGTCTTCCAGCACCCCTCCCTGCCAACAGACCATGATTGGGCCTGCTGCTAACTACCCACTACCTATCCAAACATAATTCCCATGGAAACAGCAGGTGCATGAGGAAAGCTGTTCGTAACCTGGCTGTTTTTGCAGAAACATATCCTGATAGATTTTTGTTATTTTTCATTTTCCCATCCTAATCATATAACACAGTGCTTTTAAAAAAGAAAATCATGAAAAATATAAATTATTACAAATGTCAGTGTCTTCCCATGCCCTGTGAATTGGGATTCAAGATGAATAAACTGAAGGAATTACATATACATTTTCTGATTAGCTATTCGCCTCATTCAGAATGAGGACATGCATTAAATATGCAACAAATGTCTTGGAAATTAGACTTGAACCAAAATGAAAGATTGCTTCAAACTTGTAAGTGTGGCTTCTTTCAAATTCACATTTGATTGCTGACGCATAAGGTAATAAAATGAGTTCTCTTTTTTTTTCTCACAGTCTCGTATGCTTTTTCTGTCTGTGCTATTAAACTCAATTCTTAGGTCACATAAAAAGGAAATTTTATTAATTTGGGCTTACTAAATACGCCTGGTTCAGCCTACTGAGATTGATGTGATCAAAATATTTCAGGGATGTGGAAACATAAACTACGACATAGCAGCTGTGTTCTACCTCTTCTCATTTCCTTCTGCGGTGCGTGTCTAAAGCTCAAACGCAACTGAAAGAGTTGCTCTAACCAACCATTAAAACAGCAGTTCAATTTTAATTAAGTCGGTCTCATTCATTCCATTTGCATTCCACCATTTTTCCTTCACTTTCCACCGCTGAAAGTGACATATTGTGCAAATGACTCCGTTTGATCCAGTTTGCTTGGTTGTTTGATGAGGGTGTGGACATTGAAAGTGTGTTCGGCTTAATCTAAAGCTATTTTCTGCAAATGTTGTAGCGATATACTGGAGCATAATATCAGCAAAACTTATGGGCAGAACCTTATCCTCCTTTTTTGTCATTTATTCAAATGTTCTATGCTAAAACTACTACTAGAACTGTTGTTTCCGCAGCAGCTTCCTTTGTACAGGTCTCATAGAGGGCCATTTGACACGCCACAGACCAGGGGTCTCATTTAGAAAACTCTCTGTTGATTTCATCCTAAAAGTGTACGTATACACACAAGCTAGATACGCTAGAACCTGTGCAAAAAGCCCTTAATAAATTCCAGTCAGGAGAAGGTTGTGCATACGTGCATATTTTTTTGCAGTGTAAATACAATTGTCTGACTCTGTGAATTACTGAGAGTATTTTAAAAAGGAAATGTGCAAATCTTATACCGTTTTCCTTTAAAGGTATCCTTCAAATCCAGTGGTATTTTTATAAAGTTTTGGAGATGCCTTTACTCGACATCAACACGTCCGTGCAGCTGTGCACGTTGTACAGTAAGATATTATCATTGGTCCTATTCAAACAGGTGTCCTGACATTTTATCCTACCCGTCAGATTTTCTTACCTCTGTTTACTGCTCATGTGCACATCAATATTGCATCCTTTTTCTCATGCTAAACAACAATATTTAATGTATCTGCATTACTGTAAGGGTAGGTTTATGGTTGGGGTATGTGTACACATTAATAAAACATAATTTAACAGGTAGTATTTTTCATTGTCGAATTGTACTACCCACTGTTTTTATGGGAGGTAGCAAAATCTGACAGGGTATACATATCGACTGAACAACGGACTATGGACCGTTCGACCACCGAGTCCGCCAATATTGAATTAAGTGCACATCATAATCATATTGTTCTTGCAAAAAATAAAATCCTCGTAACATGAGATCTGCAGTTTAGTTCACCTATTGAACACCTCGCTGTCAATAAAACATAGATGTCACATGAAAAGTGATCAAATGCATCCACTACAGTATATCCTATGTCTAAATGTAATTTTGTTTAACTTCTGCATAATGACTTTTTGTAATTTCAGTGCTTAATGAGAGTGACATATTTATTGTAAATGCTTATCGAAATGAAAACGTAATTACTTCTCACTCCAAAAGAGTTCGTATGCATGGTCTAGAATGTCCGTTATGGTGCGTACATATATTTATGCCAAGTTTATTTTTTATAAATCTGGATACGTGTGTGGAATATTTCTTACGCATATTATATGCCCATTTTATAAGTACGCAGAGTTTATAAATATGATACCCCTGGGCCCCAGGAATCTCATATATAAATGTTGTGCACCAGTGTTGGGGAAAGTTACTTTTAAAAGTAATGCATTACAGTATTGCGTTACTCCCTAAAAAAGTAACTAATTACGTTACTTAGTTAATTTTTATGGAAAGTAATGTGTTACATTACTTCTGCGTTACTTTCGCGTTACTTTTTAAACATGAGCAGGGCTTGATTGTTTGTTTTTAATACAATAAGTTCTATTTATAGAAAATGTAAAAGCCTTTCACACCAAAAAGTGTAAAAAATAAACCTAAGGCTGAAGGAAGAGTAAATCACGTCTGTACAGTAGAACGCAGGAAAAAAAACGGTTCAACACTCTTCAACAATTAAAAAGCAATCAAGCACAATTGTTAATGTAAAGTCATTTCTGCTTATGTTTAACTGGATAATCAAAGGTCAGCAGCAAAAACATTGGTTAATAAAATGGCATTAGATACATTTGTGTTGTTTAACATATTTAATTATTGCAGGTTTGCGTCATATTCTGAGTTTTAATTAATTTTGATGAATACTGAATCAGTTTTTTTGCGAGTGGGATGAATTAACGCACATTCAGATTGAGTCTCTAGAACTAAAGTAAGATCATGTTCACACAGCGCACTGTCAGTCAATAAATGGGAAAAAAGTAACTGGCATAACTTTTGGAAAAAGTAACTCAGATATTTACTAGTAAATGAAAAAGTAATACGTTATTTTACTAGTTACTTGAAAAAAGTAATATTACGTAACTCGAGTTACTTGTAATGCGTTACCCCCAACACTGTTGCGCACACACAATATGCTTACGTTGATTTCCAAGCACATATGTGGATTTATAAAAAATTTACTTGGTGTAAATATGTGCTTTTGGTGTAAATATGTACGAATGCTCTTGACTAAAATTTACCTGTTTCCTTTTTAAAATACTTTGTCAGTGATGCGCGAGTCAGACAATTGTATTTAGACTGCAATACATGGCTTACCTGTTTCCACTAAAAATAGCTAAAATGTTAACCATGAATTAAAATGTTTTCAGCAAAACAACATCGATTTGATTTGAGTTGTTCAAAACAATTGAAATACTATTTGGTCAGTGGAAATAATGAGGTCAAGTATATTCTAAAATAGGCTATTTATCTGAGAACTAAGCAGTTTTGTTTTAATGTATATTTTGATATATTCTAAAACATTGTGGATGATTTTTGGCAATAAAAAATAATGTGGCACAAATGGCATTTAGTTCGTATCTCATATTTCCTTAACGACTTGTACCTTTGACAGTGTTAAACACGTGTCACGTGGATGAGAATATGCATGGAAATGATATGCAGATGAGGTTATGCCTCGTAAAACTAGGCGTTGTAAGCTCCATATATGGTTATTTCTGGGAAGAGTCGGGGTGGAGATGCGTACGCGCAATCTTCCCCTGGCTGGGATTTATAAAGGGATTTCTTCTCATATTCTGGCGTACACATGCTTTTATAAATCTGAAAACTTTTGTGCGTACGCAAAATCTAGCTTTTGTGCGTGCCTACACTTTTAGGTCGAAATCTACGATGAGCATAGTAGCAAAAATGTACTATCCTGCCGCTACACAAATATCTTCTAGGGAGACCCCTCTGAAAAGAGCTTGAGAGGAAACCACGCTCCTAGTAGAATGGACCCGAACGCTGAGAGGTGAAGAAAGACCACACACCTCATAAGCTAGTGAAATAGCGTGCTTCAACCAGTGAGAAAATCTGTGCTTCGATGTGGCAAGCCCAAGACTTCGTCCATCACGAAGGAAGGTCCTTGGCGTCTTTGTTCATTGACCGAAGAGTGGCCGGTACGGCCAGCACTCTCTGGACAAAGAGAAGGAGGGGGTGTTGGAGGGGCCCTCATCCTCATAGGCATAAAATCGATATCTTGGAGATAAGCTTGGAATGTTGGCTATTTGACACGCTGCGGGTGAATTTGCTAATGTTTCTGGTGAGCTTGTCGAGGTATTTTAGGTCCAAGCAGTGCAACGATCTGTGCCTGGCTGCAGCAGGTTCTTTTGGCTTTGTCGTGAGGTAAAGTTATTCAAAGGGAGCTGGTGAATGTTTCAACACCACCCCTCCACATTTTGCTCACGTGTCAGTCCAGGAACAGGTGACCCGGTCCTGCTTGGCAGGGGTGAGGTCAGTGCATGTCCTGTCCTCGATGGCTCATGGTGTAGATCGTAAGCGTGCTTGAGTTCCTCTTGGAAACTTTCACATTCCTCTTTGACGTAGTCGAGCTGTCGTGTTTGGCGGCTGATCTTGTTGCTTGACACATCCAGGTGAGCTTAATGGGCTTTCATTCAGCTGTTTTTGTTCCTGAAGTCAGCCTTTGTCTTCTCCAGTAGCTGCTCTGCATACTGTAGCTTGTCAGAACGATCAGCGTAGTCTTCCTTGATTTGTTCCATTTTTAAAAGTAGCTGTTAGAGTCTCTTTTAACCTGTTGATCTCCTCCTCAGTGCCTTGTTCCATCTCATACATCTCTTTCTGTCACTCTTGAGCTTCAAGTTCCAGCTGCTCTATGCGATGTTGTGCGTGTGTCAGATCCTGCTGGAATCGTGCGGCGTGCTTGTTGCTTAACTTGAGGGTGGCAATGAGTGTGTGACTTAAGGAGCCGCTGATCTTGGCTAATTCTTTGTGATTGTAGCTTTGACTTGAGTCTTGTCCCATGAGGCTTTTTATGTTGTCATCCAGCTGATCCTGTGTCTGATGTTTAAATATTTCAGCAGCCTTAGGGAGGAGGCTGTCTGTCATAACACTTAGCCATGTTTCAAGATCCCCCCCAGTGACCAACATGTTCTGTTGTGCGAGAAATGTTCTGGCGTGGTGAGGGAAATCTTGAACCGAAACTGACACAGACCTTGAATGAGAAACAAAGCAAAAAAAAAAAGAAAATAGAAGCAAAACAGGGGTGTAAATGTGCAATATGCTAATGTTGAATGTGATTCTCTGCGACTGTGATCCTCTGGTGGGCGTGCTTCTAATTTTTAGCCTCTGTGGGGAAAATTATTGAGCACACACACAGGTAGCACAGCTGGGAAATAGAGAAAGACAAGAAGAACACCAACAGAGCAAGTAAAAGGGTAATAAATGGATGCTTTACTTTTTCCTGCCAGAGAAAGTCTCCTTTTTTCATGTAATGAGGTCAGTCTTATACGAAGGTGAGGGAGAGCGACAATATCTCTCTCTGGTAGCAGATTTTCCTCTTGTCTCTTTTTTTCTTAAGTCTGATTTAGAAAGATGCTTCTAGTCAGAGGGTTGTAAACGGGTTTTCTCTTTTTGTAATAGGACTGTGATTGCTATTAAAATTTTGGTGGAGGAAAACAATAACAATGACAGTACTGGTCCCTTAATGGCAAAATTGACACCACAACACTGGTTAGAGTGTCTCTTGTGCGTGCTTAAAATTTTGCCAATGCCGATATTTTCGTTAACCTGCTATAGCTTGGCGGGGTAGGATTTCACAAGAGAGGAAGGTAAATAGAAAACAGTTTTGAAACGTTGTTCTCAAGTTTCACAAATACCTGTTCAATAGCAAAAGTTCTCTGCTCATGATCTTCCCACAGGCAAAATCCCAGCAAACAGTAGCAGTATTCAAATTAGAAGATAGCAGCAGGGAGAAAAGAGAAGAGGAAAGGAAAAGTGAGGGTTTGCTCCCAAGGTTAGGACTAATAACAAGGGTGATAGCGTGGTGGCACCGTTGAGTCGATACACTTAGGGGGTTGGTTTTGCTGTTTTACAGGATAAAACAAACCGACCAAAGTTTTGAGGAAACCCTAATTTCCTTTTGGGGTTTTCTAATTGGAAGGTTAACGTCCTTATACCCTTAACATTGTGAGAAATTATGTTGGTCCAGCGGCGCTCAGCAGCAAGGACCCCCCTTCCGGGCGCACCAGGTGAGCTCCTGTAAGGGTCTTGCCGAACACTCTGTCCCCGCCGTATTGCAGTGAGACTCTCAAACAGCCATGGCTTTTGGCACAACCGGGCTGGTACTCGGGTGAGACATATCAACGACTGCTGGCCTGAAGAGGGGCGGGGCCAAATCCCGGGGCTATCCGGGAGTACCTCGTCAATAGTTACCCTGGGTGATATATCCGCACCTTCACCAAGTCAGCCTGTTGACTCCTCCTCCGATACCCGATTGCTAGGCCTATTACGTGCAATACTAGAACGGAGGTATTCGGTTTTACCCTCAAACAGGTGGCTCTGATTGCTGTAACCCACGAAGGAGGCAATGTCACTTCACCAAACCAGCTCTAGGGGGAGCACTATCTACTATCAGGCCTACGTAAAGGGAACCCAATAAAAATGTTGCTGAGTTAATCAGATAACCTAAGGAGAGGAAGTAAGGCCTAACAGGTAGAGCCAGACTTGATTCCAAATCCCTAATTTCGGATCCCTAGCATAACAAGTTACTCTTTCCTCCTTGTGTCATTAAGATCATCAGGCCAAATTAATCTGTGCCACCATAATTACTTGTGAATTAAATTAAACATTTTATGGCCCTCTTGATAATGATTCATTAATAATAACAATAATTCCTTAAATGTATATAGTGCTTTTCTGGGTATTCAAAGCGCTTTACATAGAAGGGGGGAATCTCCTCATCCACCACAAATGTGCAGCATTCCCCTGGATAATGCGACGGCAGCCATATTGCGCCAGAACGCCCACCACACACCAGCTTATTGGTGGAGAAGAGACAGAGTGATGAAGCCAATCAGTGTATGGGGATGATTAGAAGGCAATGATGGTCAGAGGCCAATGGGTGAATTTGGCCAGGATGCCAGAGTTAAAGCCCTACTCTTTTTCGAAGGACATCCTGTGATTTTTAATGATCACAGAGAGTCAGGACCTCGGTTTAACGTCTCATCCAAAAGACGATTGATGATTAAGATCGTAATGTTGTTGTCGAATTATAAGAGCGCTTATGATTAATCAGTGGCTATTGTTGCTAGGTGAAAGCAGGAACTGAAATTATTTTATTAAATTAAATTAATTTCAAAAATTGTTATTAATTATGATATTAAATTAAAAATTTAATTAACAATTAAATTAACGCTAGCCTTCAATGCTAATAGCCTTGCATAGGCTTCAAAGCAAGCTCATTTAGCTTCAGTTAGCTTAGCTCATGCTATGCTATTTGTTTACAAAAGTTCAAAATGGCACTGGGACTGAGTGAAACAGATACTGGGTCGGACACGGAGGTAAGTGAAAACACAGTGAGAATATTTGACAGTCTGAGGATATTGGAGCTGAGATTGGAGACAGAAGGTGAGTAGAACAACTTCGGAGGGTTTACGTGGATTGGTTAGAGGGTAATCAGAGTCTTTGTATTCCACCGGAACGAAGGTAGATAGAGCCAGGAGAACAGGATTGCCAGGAGCACTCACCACAGCGGATAGCTGACGGCTGAGAACACAACTGGAAGGAGAAGTAGCAGGTGAGTAATACCAGGTAAGTAACAAACAGAGAATACTCAATTTGGAGATACCAGGAGCAGAGTCCACTTCGTGTTTACGAGATCGGACGAATACTGAGACTGTGGTGTGTGCTTATATGGAGGACTAGATGAGACTCGTGATGAGGTGCAGGTGCATGTGATTAGAACTCAGGTGAGAGAGATCGATGTGATTAACTGAGCTGAGCCTGACCGATCTGTAACACTGAGCCTGCGCACTGGCAAATTTTCCAGAAAGAGTCTCTGAAGTCGTCCTGGTTTAGCTGTCACTATGGTGACACACACCAGGATGTGAGATATGCACAGTTTCAGTACATCGCCAGAGCTGTAAGTGTGTTTTACATCGCCAGAGCTGTAAGTGTGTTTTACACTTCAAAATCAACAAGCACTATTTAGATTCTTATCTCTTTATAGAACTGACAATCTCAACTTGTTTAAAGTGAGATAAATGCAGTGTTAACTGCAATTAATAAAACAACATTATGAAATCTCGGCGGATCTCATCAAGCATCAAGTTGTGTTAGTCCATTTGACAGACAAACACCCATGGAAAACTATTTCAGTTGATCAATATTATGATGCTCCCATAACGCTTTTGGCCACTCCTTCCGAGTGCCGCACATCTTGAGTTCACTAGTTTACTCGTTCATTCAAAAAGTGGCAGAGACATTAGTTAGCTAATCTAATATTCTCAAAACAGGGAGATACATAGTTAAATCTGAAGTGGGACGCACAATACCAGATTAACACTATGAAAGGCCTTAAAGAAAGAAATTAGGAATCTTCTCATTTGACTCTTTTGTGCTTTAGAGCGGCTTATTGTCTTAACAGACAAACATTAATTATTTACTGCAGTTCATTTTCTTCTTAACAACTGTCTCTTATTTAAAACACACCGTGTGCTACAAACAAGAATACAGTATCACAAACAAACGGAATTTTCAAATTAACCACTGCCAGCTTTTATTTCTCCACCATTATGTAATGCATTTATGAGCTATTATTTCAGCTTTGGGGAATCATTTATTAAAGATTCAATATTGATTTGATTTAATTGATATCAATCCAAAACTTATGATTTATACCTTATTTACGACTCGTTCAGCGACCATTAAAATCAGTATATCTGTAACAATTTTGTTTATCTTTGTGGAAAATGATAAAACAAACAAAATAGTACTTTATCAAATTTTGAGCTAGGTAACGCGATCTTTGGCAAATAGTTTAAAACTTGAAAATCACAAAGCACAAGACACCATTCTTTATAAATGAAACAAGGTTTATTTGCTAACTGTTATTCTACAATACATGGACTAAACTTACTAAAAAACATATACACACACGCACACACACACACATATGCATGTTTAAGTGATAAGAAGCCACAGTAAAGTCCTGTTCTGATATACATCGAGACGTTTTCCTCAATTATCTCCTTGTATTTGAAGAAAGTTTAAGTATAGCTCCCTTTTGCTATCTCGTAACTTTACCAGAGGTAGATCACAAGCAGAGACTTCGCTATATTTACTGTATACAGATCAATTCACCAGCTTCCAGCAACAATTGAGATTTGTTTGGTTTACTTGCTTTCAGTTGAATTTGACAGCTGATATGGTGTTTCTGCATGTTTACGCGTGGTCGATGGAAACTGTTGGTTGGCTTAGCATGACGTGTTTCTAGGAAAGCCCTCCTGTGATTGGTTGCTGTTCCTGGTGACTTGAGAGTTACTCGTTCCCTTGAAGTTCTTCTTGGAGTTTGTCGAAGTGTTTAGTTCTTTAGGTTTGTCAGCCTGATGGTAATGGCGGTTTGCACTTTGCAGTGTGCTCAGTGACGACGCCAAAGTTTTAAAGCAAGCAAGCAGCACGCCCAGAAGCTGGGTGTCTGTTTTTATCGGGCTGATTTCAGTCCATCCCATCCGCTGTTTGATCCAATCAGGTAGTCTCTTTAGGGCGGAGCCCCGCCCTGCACGGCTTCTTTCATGCATACATTATTAACCTAATACTCAAATCATCATGTGGAGAAATAACTCTAAAAGTTCAATTAAGACTTATGTAAAGTGTCATCACATGCTTACCATTTATAATATCACCAAATCTGTTGCACCACTGATTTGTAATTATCATGACCATTCGTATGAAACTAAACACTAGTGATCTGTTTACCAGGGAAAAGTTATACAGCAAATATTAACTATATCATAGGTTCTAATAGCCCAGCACGCTTATAGAGGACATAAAATACAACCTTAATATCTATTGTCTCTAGAGTATATTGCTTTAATAGCAGAAGCAATTGTCACTTGTCCTTTTGAAATACTTAACAGTTTGAGTCTCTTTGTCTGCTACATTAGATAAAAAGGCAGTTCCTAAGGAATTCCAGAGGACGAAAGGGGCTTTCCGGGGGTCAGGAAGTCACCTTTTGATGTGTATCTGTGGAGGTTCAAACTCGAAGTCTCACCATAAAACAGTCTTCCATTATTGAATTATGCATTAAACGGTCATGTGGGACCATGTCCAGATACAGAGGTACTTGTCCTGTTCTGGTTGAATTAGGTTTAAGTGATAGGGCAGGAAATCAGCCAGCCAGTTAAATGCAGATCGATCATGTATTTACTTTTGACGACTTGCAGATGCTGGAGGGAGAAGTTTCTTAGGAATGTGCTGTCCCGCAATTGTTTTGGTGTGTTTTCTCTCTCGACAAGGCTCTACAGCACACACATATGCACACACACACACACACACACACACACACACACAGGTCAGTAGTTTTGCAGTTTGAAGAAAGTTTAAGTCTAGCACTCTTTTGCGATCTCGTAACTTTACCAGAGGTAGATCACAAGCAGAGACTTCACTATCTATACTGCGTACAGATCAATTTACCAGTTTCCAGCAACAATATATATTTGTTTGGTTTATTTACTTTCAGTTGAGTTTGACAGCTAATCTGGTGTTTCCGCGTGTTTCTGTGTCACACCTAGCATATGATACTAAACACTAGTGATTTGTTTACAGGGAAAAGTTATATGTCACAGGTTAAGTGTATACCATTGTTTCCACTACACAGCAATATTAAAAAATGACATAAAATACGACCTTAATATCTCCATATATTTTCCATATATTGTATATCTTGCTTTTGATAGCAGCAGCATTTATTATGTGTCCTTTTGGAACACTTTATAAAAGTTTGAGTCTCTTTGTCTGCTAAAGAAGATAAAAGGCGGTTCCTATGGAATGCCAGAAAACGAAAGGGGCTTTCCGGGGGTCAGGAAGTAACTTTTGATACGTACCTGTGGATCTTCATACTCGAAGTCTCACCATAAAACAGTCTTCCCTTGTTGATAAAAATAATTGAATTATGCGTTAAATGGTCACAAGATCCCGGGAGTATGGTTGCTGTCCTATCTCCAAATAAGAAGTTCCTTTCTTCTTTGTTTATTTATGGTAAGCCAGTCAGGAACAACACTGAAATTCTAATCCTAAGTGGATCTGGAGAGAAAGGTTCCGTTATTGCGGCATCAGTGCCTGCCGCTCAAGGATGTGGCTCCATAAATCTCTCCCTTCCTGTGTTTTTTGCAGAGATAAGCAAGGTGTCCTCCAGAGAGAGCGGCGTCATTACTTGGGTTGGTTAATTTTACGACTTGCACATGTCCAAGAGTATAATCTTTTTAGTTTTCCTTTGGCATGTAAGATTCTACAGTTATTTGGGTCTGTTCACTCAGGTTCTACACCACAGCAACCGTTGTTTTACTGTGGTATTTGTTATTAAAGCACAATAGCCACAAAACGTACTATTAGTTTACCACAGTAACTGTAGTTTTACTGTGGTATTTGTAGTTAAAGCACAATAATCACAAAACTATGCTTTTACCACAGTACTGTATACTATTTGTAAAGCAGTACCCACAATGCTTGCCATGCCTTTAATATGTTTTTGTGAAGTAATTCAATGTTTTTTTTCTGTCTTGCAATTACGCCAGATCACATTCTCCAGCAAATCTTTTAAACTCAACTCCTTCTTACAAATATGGTAGAACCATCACTTCTACCGCAAAAGACTGCTTTGTAAGTAATCTTCCTGGTTTATCTCAATTCCGCAGCATATCCAACAGCGCAGAAAAACTTGATGATGTAACAGAAACTATGAGTTCTCTCTTTTCTAGCACTTTAGATATGATTGCTCCTTTACGCTTATGGAAGATTAAAGAAAAGAGTCCAAGACCGTGGTATAATAAGCACACTCGCGCCCTAAAGAGAGCAGCCCGGAAAATGGAGCGCAGCTGGAGGAAAACAAAACTAGAGGTATTTCGTATGGCTTGGCAGGAAAGTACCCTATCCTACAGAAAAGCATTAAAAACTGCTAGATCTGATTACTTTTCATCTCTTTTAGAAGAAAACAAACATAACACCAGGTATTTATTCAATACAGTGGCAAAATTAACAAAAAATAAAACATCAACTGGTGTTGACATTTCCCAACAGCACAGCAATAATGACTTTATGAACTCTTTTACTTCCAAAATCATTACTATTAGAGATAAAACTAACCATGCAGCTGCCAGATCACATCCAATTGTGCGCTATAGATCCCCTGAGGAACAATTCCACTCATTCTCTACTATAGGAGAGGATCAGCTAAACTAACAACATGTATGTTAGACCCTATTCCATCTAAACTACTAAAAGAGGTGCTTCCAGAAGTCATAGATCCTATTTTGGCTATTATTAATTCATCATCGCCATTAGGGTATTTCCCCAAAACCTTTAAATTGGCTGTTATTAAGGCTCTCATTAAAAAAAAACACAACTTGACCCCACAGATCTAGTTAATTAAAAACCGATCTCGAATCTCGTTTTCTGTCAAAGATACTGGAAAATGTAGCATCCTCACAATTATATTCTTTTTTAGAGAAAAATGATATCTGTGAGGATTTCCAGTCAGGATTTAGACCATCTCATAGTACTGAGACTGTTCTCATTAGAGTGACAAATGACCTGCTCTTATCATCTGATCGTGGTTGTATCTCTCTATTAGTGCTTCTGGATCTTAGCGCTGCGTTCGACACTATCGATCACAACATTCTTTTGAATAGACTTGAAAATTCTGTTGGCATTAGTGGAAGTGCATTAGCATGGTTCAAATTGTACTTATCTGACTTATATTTCTTCACGGTCCAGTGAAACACACTGTTACGACCAGCTCGTTTAAGCCGCAACAAAAAAAAAGGTCAAGCAACAAAGTATTTTAATGCCAGTTATTTTATTACACTGAAACAACAACAGTCAATAATGACTGTTGAAGCATAAGTCCAGGGATAATGAAGAAAGCCAAATAAATAGATATTACAACAAAACATTAACTACAAGATATAAGAAATGCCAAAAGAACAAATATGCAAAGAGACACTCCGGAGAAAACATTCTCCACAGAGTGCCCCCCATCAAATAACAAACAACACACTTATATATGCTACTAATTAACAATTAACACTGGGAAGACCAATCAGAGCCTGCCACACTCTGCCCAATAGGATCCGAAGAAGATTCAGGGACGTCACACCTCCCACCCCAAAAGGAGGTTCCCTAAAGAAACGACAAAACAAAACAACAACAAAAAACATACACAAGCAGAATAACCATTTAATTATATGAGAACATTTTGTAGTTTACTATAAATTAATACTCATCTCCATAAATCCCACTCCATTTTACTCCCAGACTCCTGGGCCCTAGGACATTGGAGAAGAAACCAGAGGGGGAGAGAGAGAAAAAAAAACAAAGCAACAAAACTGAAGAAAAGAGAAGATATACCCAACACTAATGGGATAGCTTACAGCCGCGAGAGAGCATCAGCAATTAAGTTGTCCTTGCCACGAATGTGTTTAATCTGTAAATGGAAGGGCTGCAAAATAAGGCTCCACCTCATGATTCTTTGATTCTTACCGTGCATTCGATTCAAGAAAGTCAGTGGATTATGGTCGGTGTAAACAATGATAGGACCACAGACTGTACTTAAATAGACCTCAAAATGTTGAAGGGCTAAGACCAGGGCCAAAGCCTCTTTTTCCACCATAGAGTACGCATGCTGATGAAAATTGAATTTTTAAAAAAAAAAACTGACCGGATGTTCGATTCCCTTATTATCTTCTTGCAGAAGAACAGCGCCAGCGCCATAAGCACTAGCATCAACAGCAAGTAAGAACGGTCTTTCAAAATTAGGTGCCATCAACACAGGCGCATTGGCTAGAAGAGACTTTGCGTTATCAAAGGCACATTGGCACTGTTGTGACCATTCAAAAGGTCTCTTCGGGCTCAATAAATATGTTAAAGGAGCAACTACACTCGCAAAGTTTTGGCAAAAACCCCTATAATACCCAACCATCCCAAGAAAACATCGTAACTCGTGGCGAGTTGTGGGTGCGTGAAAACTACAGACAGCTTCAACTTTAGCGTTGATTGGTTTTACGCATCCTCCGCCAACCACCTTACCTAAATATGTCACTGTAGCCTTGCCAAACTCGCACTTGGCAAGATTTACAGTCAAGTTCACTTTAGCCAAATGCTCAAAAAGTTATTTAATTTGTGCAAGGTGTTCAGACCAAGAAGAACTATACAAAACAATATCATCTAGGTAAGATTCACATCCGATCAACCCAGACAACACTCGATTTACCAACCGCTGAAATGTAGCGGGAGCATTTCGAACTCCGAAAGGCATAACCGTGAACTGTAAAAAAAACTATCAGGTGTAACAAAAGCAGACAGTTCTTTAGCACGGGAAGTTAAAGGCACTTGCCAGTAACCTTTCAAGAGGTCAAATTTACTGACGAAACGTGCAGAACCCACATGATCTACACAGTCGTCAACTCTGGGTAAGGGGAAACAATCAGGTTTTGTCAAAGAATTAAGTTTCCTGTAATCAGTACAAAACCGATAAGAATTGTCAAGTTTACTCACTAAAATGCAGGGAGAGCTCCAAGAACTAAAACTGGGTTCTGCTAAATTATGAGTAAGTAAATAATCCACCTCTTTCTGAAGCAACTTCCTTTTTAAAGGGTTTACTCGATATGAATGTTGTTTTACAGGTTGAGCCATACCAACATCAATGTCGTGCTCAATGACATTCAAGGGTTCAAGGTTTCTTTATTTGTCACATAATAAATTATACAGGGTATAATTAGAAGTGAAATGTAATCGAATCAGGTCCGCTCAGTGGACAGTGCAAAATAATACAAATAAAAATTATATAAAGTAACACAACACAAGAGCATATATATGGTAAAAAAAGAGAAATAAGAGTAAAATGTGCAATGAAATGAAAAGTGCAAAACAATAAGATGTGCAAAAAACAATAAGATGTGCAAAAAAAAAAAAAACAGTGTACTGGGACTTAATAAATAGTAATGTGAATAAGAGGGATGTGCAGACGGGTTGTTCATGGTATTGTACATAAAGCAGAAATATTTGAGAATATGAGAATATTTACAGTTAACAATGAGTCTTTTAAGTGTTTATGAGACTGGGTTTGTGTTTAGGAGCCTGATGACCTGAGGGAAGAAGCTCTTCCTCAGTCCCTCGGTTTTTGCCATCATGCTCCTGAAGCGCTTGCCAGATGGCAGTAAACAGAAAAGATGGTTACCGGGGTGAGTTGAGTCTTTGAGGATTTTAGCAGCTCTGCTTTTGCAGCGTTTGAGGTAGATGTCCTGCAGAGAGGGGAGAGCCGACACTGAGATGCGCTCAGCTAAGCGTACGACTCTCTGTAGAGCTTTGCAGTCCTGGTGTGAGGAATTACCATACCACACTGAGATGCACTGAGTCAATACACTTTCTATGGCCCCTGAATAGAAAGTTTTCAGGATAGCTGGTGAGACCCTGAATTTCCTCAGCTGTCGCAGATGGTACAGTCTTTGCCTGGCTTTCTTAACCTGTGTTTGAATGTGTGTAGTCCAAGTTAGGTCCTCGGAGATGTTTACACCGAGGTACTTGAAGCTACTCACCCTCTCCACAGGGGTCCCACTGATCATAAGAGGAGTGTAGGGCCGCTGCTGTCTCTTCCTGAAGTCCACGATCAGCTCCTTAGTTTTGCTCACGTTCAGAGAGAGACAGTTGTCCTGGCACCATGATGTGAGTCTCTCCACCTCATCCAAGTATGCGGCCTCGTCATCGTTGTTAATGAGGCCCAGAACCACAGTATCATCCGCAAATTTGACAATAGAAGTGGAGCTGTGAGAGGACACGCAGTCGTGTGTGTAGAGAGAGTAGAGCAGGGGGCTCAGGACACAGCCCTGTGGGGCTCCTACATTCAGAGTGATGGAGTTGGAGGTGAACTGGCCGACTTTCACCACTTGTGGTCTGGCGGTGAGGAAATCTTGAATCCAGTCACAGAGTAAAGTGTTTAGGCCGAGGTCTGAGAGTTTGACAGCTAGCTTGGTGGGGACTATAGTGTTGAAAGCTGAGCTATAGTCTATGAATAGCAGCCTGACATAGTTGCCATTCTTGCTGTCAATGTGAGTGAGGGAGGAGTGCAGTACCTGGGAGATGGCATCATCAGTAGACCTATTTGGCCGATAGGCAAACTGAATAGGGTCCAAAGTAGCAGGGATGGAGGAGCAAATGTGTTTCTTTAAAAGTCTCTCAAAAACCTTCATGACTGTCGATGTGAGGGCAACTGGACGATAGTCATTCAGGCAAGAGGGTTTACTGTTCTTAGGCACAGGGATTATGACATATTTTTTAAAGGAGGTGGGAACAACAGAGGTAGCAAGGGACTCATTAACCCTTGTGCATTGTTCAAATTCACTACCCTTTCGTTATGTTCAGGATGAAAACATCCACTAAATTAACTGCTGTAAAAATTTATCTGCTAAATATTTTTTTACCATTTTTTTTGCATAAATCTGTTAATCAACCTCAGTCCTGATCAAAACTAAAAAAAAAAATCCAGGATTTTTACTCTTTAATTGCCAAGTTCATAAGTGATGTCACTGATTTTGGAAAAAAACACAAAATTACTTATTTTCAATATAAAAGTGATTGCGGACTGGAATTTTTACTTTTATCACAGTCTTGGGCATGTCCAAGATTAGGAAAACATTGGCTTTGATGCATTGTTAGTTTTTGAGCAGCATCAGATTTACATTTTTTCTCCCTCATTTACTGTTCGTGGCTGTTTTTCCCCATTGACTTCCATTATAACGACATTTTTGATTGCAAAGCCATGACACCATATAATCATGCATTTTTGATTGTTGGTGGTTTTCCCTGTTGGGAAGAGGTCAAATTTGTAATTTTTACAGTTGATCACCAGGTAGCACCATTAACCCTTTAGATAGGCCTGTGCAAACAAAAGCTTAGTTTCTGGCTTGTATATGGAGTTATATGGAGTATAACAGCATATTATAGTATGTGTGTGTGTGAGTGTGTGTGTGTTTGTGTGTGAGAGAGAGTGACCTTTGTGCACTTACCTTGATGCGTCTGAGAAAATCTAAATATGCACCTCAGCTCTCAGAACTACATGGAGTAAACAAAACAAAGTAAGTGTATTTATGCACCTGCTGCCTTTGATGGTGAGAAGTATAGATGGCCTATGTGTGAAATGCTTGTCTTTTCTTGATGTAAAGAGCCATGTATAAAGCCAGTTTAAAACCTTAAAATCCTTCAGTGATACACTTTTCAATTTTTTCTGTAAACAATCTACTCTGCATTAGATTTATGAACATAATTTATTATGAACCAAAATGCAACAACAACTTCAAATAAACTGAACAATGGTGCAAGGGTTGAGGATGGATGGAGAACTAAACAATTATTCTAAGTATTTAGTGTGAGAATTGTGTGTGTGTGTGTGTGTGTGTGTGTGTGTGTGTGTGTGTGTGTGTGTGTGTGTTCAGTCTTTCCAGCAGGACTTGCAGCATATCACTTGGTGCTCTTTGCAAGTGTGTCCACCACAACAGATGCAAGAGCTGAGTGTTCTTTTTTTTGTCCTCTGCACCACTTGCATGTTCCCCTTTTCACTCCTGAGCTGCTGGTGCCTGCTGGTGTCTGTGGATTTGTGTCTAGAGGGACAGCTGCAGGAGACTGAATCTCTCTCACCAGTGCAGTAATGGCACATACCTTGTGTAGAGTTTCGACACTTCCCTTGCAGCGGTTGTAATCTGTGGTTTGTGACAATACATACTGCAGCTCGCTGGAGGGGTCAGGCTGCATAATAATTTCTAAAACTTTGGTACAAGTCAAGTCCTTTCTCATGTTGCTTACTGCTCTTCTCACCATCAAATGACCAGCAGGATGGTATGCAAGGGTTTAAATCCATTTATCTTGTTTTTATTTAGTCTGCACTTCTCACCATCAAAAGGCAGCAGGTGCATAAATACACTTACTTTGTTTTTGTTTACTCCATGTAGTTCTGAGAGCTGAGGTGCATATTTAGATTTTCTCATACGCATCAAGGTAAGTGCACAAAGGTCTCTCTCTCTCTCTCTCACACACAAACACACACACACTCACACACACACATACTATAATATGCTGTGATACTCCATATAACTCCATATACAAGCCAGAAACTAAGCTTTTGTTTGCACAGGCCTATCTAAAGGGTTAATGGTGCTACCTGGTGATCAACTGTAAAAATTACAAATTTGACCTCTTCCCAACAGGAAAACCACCAACAATCAAAAATGCATGATTATATGGTGTCATGGCTTTGCAATCAAAAATGTCGTTATAATGGAAGTCAATGGGGCAAAAACAGCCACGAACAGTAAATGAGGGAGAAAAATGTAAATCTGATCCTGCTCAAAAACTAAAAATGCATCAAAGCCAATGTTTTTCCTAATCTTGGACATGCCCAAGACTGTGATAAAAGTAAAAAAAATTCTTTAAGTAAAAATCACTTTTTATATTGAAAATAAGTAATTTTGTGTGTTTTTTTCTCAAAATAAGTGACATCACTTATGAACTTGGCAATTAAAGAGTAAAAATCCTGGATTTTTTTTTTACAAAATACAAAAAAATATTTATCCGATACATTTTTATAGAAGTCTAATTTAGTGGATGCTTTCATCCCGAACATAACGAAAGGGTAGTGAATTTGTCCACGGTGCATCGTTGAGTTTTGAAAAAATTTCAAAGCATTTTTCTTAAAATATGTGTTAAAATAAGATTTGTCACCAAAAATCATTCCATTTGCTGAAACACAAAAAAAGTTGTGGCCAAATTAACACTCAACAGCACCCCTTAGTGGACGAAAACGTCCCCAACAGCACATAAGGGTTAAAGATGGAAGTAAACAAACCAGCAAGCTGATCAGCACAGGACCTCAGAACGCGGCCAGTAATCCCATCAGGTCCTGCTGCTTTCCTGACGTTCACTCTCCTTAGTTCCCTCCGAACTTCATCCTCTGACACGGTGATAACATGATCGCTGCTCTGTCTGCTGCTTCCTGACGGGCTGTTCGGCAGAGTCGCGCCGCCATTACATTCAAAGCGGCCGTAGAAGGTGTTTAGTTCTTCGGCCAGCAACGGATCTGCTCTCACCTCTGCGGAGGAGTTATTTCCAGAGGAACATATGGTCTTCAGTCCCTGCCACATGCGTCGAGAGTCATTGAGCTGGAAATGTGACTCAATTCTCTCTCTGTACCAGCGCTTAGCGGCTCTTATTGCACGTCGGAGAGCATAGCACGATGCCTTGTACTCGGTCCTGTTTCCTGACAACAGACTGGCATTGTATGTGGCAGTGCGATGGTTAACCGCATCATGGATTGGTCTGTCCACCCACGGTTTCTGATTAGTAAATGTCCTTATTGTTACCGTTTCAGTGGCTTGCTCGGTTAGTGTGTTTACGAAGCTTACTGCTACATCCGTGAATTTGCTGACGTCAGATGAACTCGCCCGGAACATGTCCCAGTCGACGTCATCAAGAGACGCCTGTAGCATAGCTTCAGATTGGGAGGACCATCGCGTCACTTTCCTCTCCACCGGCGGTTCATGAACGATCCTTTGTTTGTATTCCGGTGTGAGGAAAATGGCGACATTATCTGATTTTCCAAAAGCCGGCAGTGAGTGGCAATGACATGAGTTCGGGTAGGAACATCAGAAAAGAGAGAGGGGAACAAACTTACCAACTCTATTATATCAGTCTTCTCTGGTTCACACAAATGAGACAAATGATAAGCTAAATTAGCAAGAACCTCAGAGTTGTTAAAGCGTCCTTCCACTATACTACGAGAAGGGCCGTTCTTCTCCTCCAGAACATCAACCATCTCTACAGATGTTTCTGAGACACTTGGATCTACGATGTTAGTAGTCACAACATTAACAGGCAAAGATGATACAGGAGACACATATGATTTCAACAAATTAACATGACAAACCTGTACTTTCTTTCGTCGATCAGGTGTGTTTAGAAGATAGTTGTTATTAGGATAACACTTCGCTATCGTATATGGTCCAGTAAACTTAGCCTGAAATGGACTACTCAAAACAGGTAGCAAAGCGAGTACTTGATCGCCTACCTGAAAACTTCTTGCTGGACCTTACGATCAAACAACCTCTGCATCTTTTTCTGAGTCTTAACTAATTTTCGTAGAGCAATAGCTCTGGCTTCATAGAGTCGATAACGAAAACTACTCACGTAGTCCAATACATTCTCAGGTGGATCAGAGGTTCTCCATTCATCTGCCAAAAGAGCAATAGGTCCTCTGACAGTGTGTCCGAATGCTAGTTCATTAGGACTAAACCCGGTGTTCTCTTGCACAACCTCACGAATAGCTAAAAGCATCCAAGGAAGTCCATCCTCCCAGTCGCAATCAAGTTCAACACAATACGATCTCAGAAGTGACTTAAGAGTTTGATGGAACCTTTCTAACACTCCTTGACTCTGGGGGTGGTAAGCACTTGAGATACTGTGTTTAACCTTGAGTTGTTGCATGACTTTTGAGAACTGTCGGGACATAAAATTTGAACCCTGATCTGATTGAATGGTACCAAAAACAGATATGAAACTCGTTAAAGCCTTTAAAATTGACTTGGTTGTTATCGATCTCAAAGGATAAGCTGCAGGATAACGTGTGGACTGACACATCACAGTGAGCATATAAGCATGCCCAGCCTTTGATCGTGGTAATGGACCGACACAATCGATGATCAAATGTTCAAATGGAGTGGTAACTACAGCAATAGGCTGTAAAGGAGCCAATGGAACCTTTTGGTTTGGTTTCCCGGTCATTTGACAAATGTGGCAAGATCGTATATAGTTAACCACATCCCTCTTAATTCTAGGCCAATAAAATTTCCTGAGAATTCTATCATACGTCTTCCGTACCCCCATATGACCAACAAGGCCCTGGTGTGATAACTGTAGGACGGCATGACGAAAAGTAAGAGGAACTATAATTTGGATCCTAGGATCAAGTGCAGAGTCAGTACTCACAGGCTGCTGTCTACAAAGCAATCCATCTTGAAGAAAGTAGTAAGGAAGGGAAAACTTATTTCCTCCCCCAGCTACACCAACAACCAAAGAGAACAATTCTTCAAAAGTTTCATCTGCCCTCTGTGCTTTGATTAATTCATTTTGAGTCTCGAAATTTCGAGTCTCGAAGTTTCGAGTCTCCACACTATAAAGTGGAGACAAAGAACAAATGTTAACATGATCATCCCAAATAAATGGTCTTTCAAACATGGAAGCGGAGTTGTCAGTCTGATCGTCAACAGATGGTACAGATGGTACATGAGTAAGAACAAATTCATCTGCCATAAGAGCAGCATCGGACAATTTAGTCACTTTGTTTTCATTAAGATACATCGCAACAGCATTTGGAACACAATTTTTAAACTCTTCCAAAAGAATGAGCACTCTTAGTTGTTCCTTAGTTGTAACTTTTACAGAGGAACACCAACGGTCAAACATATTTTCTTTCACTCTAGCAAACTCAAGATATGTGCACTTCTCAGACTTAAAAAGAGTTCTAAATTTCTGGCGATATGCCTCAGGTGCTAGTTCATAAGCATGCAAAATAGCAGACTTTACAATTTCATAATCACTACTCTGTTCAGTAGTCAGCGCTGAATACACCTCCTGTGCACTACCTACTAAAACACATTGCAATAATAAGGTCCAAAATACTTTAGGCCACTTCAAAGACACTGCAACGCGTTCAAAATGCTGAAAATACTTCTCTACTTCCTTCTCCAAAAACGGCGGCACAAGTCTAATGTTTTTATAAACATCAAACACAGGTGCAACATACAAAGACTCATCAAGCGACACAGGAATGGGAATTTCAGCTGTTTTTGCTTTCAGCTCCAACTCAAGTTTCCTTAACTGAAACTCTCTTTCCTCCCTTTCCTTTTCAAATTGTAACTCAATTTTACGTAACTCTAACTGTTGTTGCTGTTGTAATTTCTTTATTTCAAAATCATTCTCCAACTCTTTCTCTTTTAAAGCAAAAACATCATGTTCAGCACAAAGTTTTTCTGCATCAACATACAACTGTTTCTCTTGTAAAGCCATCTCGGTAAATTTTACATTTTAATCGGCATCATCACTAAGAGGAAAAGATACAGACACTAAATTCTGAAAAACAGAGGTGTTAATTATCGGACCTAAAAACCAGACAAGTAATATCCTAGAACACAGTCTAACACTTGATGGCTGCTCTCTCGATTCTTCATCATCAGTCAGGAACCTAGGTGTGCTTTTTGATAGCAATCTCTCCTTTGACAGCCACGTTTCTAGCATTTGTAAAACTGAATTTTTTCATCTTAAAAATGTATCTAAACTGAGACCTATGCTCTCAATGTCAAATGCAGAAATGTTAATTCATGCGTTTATGACCTCAAGGTTAGATTATTGTAATGCTTTATTAGGTGGTAGTGAACATCAGGAAAGCAGCAGGACCTGATGGGATTACTGGCCGCGTTCTGAGGTCCTGTGCTGATCAGCTTGCTGGTTTGTTTACTTCCATCTTTATTGAGTCCCTCGCTACCTCTGTTGTTCCCACCTCCTTTAAAAAATCTGTCATCATCCCTGTGCCTAAGAACAGTAAACCCTCTTGCCTGAATGACTATCGTCCAGTCGCCCTCACATCGACAGTCATGAAGGTTTTCGAGAGACTTTTAAAGAAACACATTTGCTCCTCCATCCCTGCTACTTTGGACCCTCTTCAGTATGCCTATCGGCCAAATAGGTCTACTGATGATGCCATCTCCCAGGTACTGCACTCCTCCCTCACTCACATTGACAGCAAAAATGCCAACTATGTCAGGCTGCTATTAATTGACTATAGCTCAGCTTTCACCACTATAGTCCCCACCAAGCTAGCTGTCAAACTCTCAGACCTCGGCCTAAACACTTCACTCTGTGACTAGATTCAAGATTTCCTCACCACCAGACCACAAGTGGTGAAAGTCGGCCAGTTCACCTCCAACTCCATCACCCTGAACATAGGAGCCCCACAGGGCTGTGTCCTGAGCCCCCTGCTCTACTCTCTCTACACCCACGACTGCGTGTCCTCTCACAGCTCCACTTCTATTGTTAAATTTGCGGATGATACTGTGGTTCTGGGCCTCATTAACAACGATGATGAGGCTGCATACTTGGATGAGGAGGAGAGACTCACATCATGGTGCCAGGACAACTGTCTCTCTCTGAACGTGAGCAAAACTAAAGAGCTGATTGTAGACTTCAGGAAGAGACAGCAGCGGCCCTACACCCCTCTTATGATCAGTGGGACCCCTGTGGAGAGGGTGAGTAGCTTCAAGTACCTCGGTGTAAACATCTTCGAGGACCTAACTTGGACTACACACATTCAGACTCAGGTTAAGAAAGCCAGGCAAAGACTGTACCATCTGCGACAGCTGAGGAAATTCAGGGTCCCACCAGCTATCCTGAAAACTTTCTATTCAGGGGCCATAGAAAGTGTATTGACTCAGTGCATCTCAGTGTGGTATGGTAATTCCTCAAACCAGGACTGCAAAGCTCTGCAGAGAATCGTGTGCTTAGCTGAGCGCATCTCAGGGTCTGCTCTCCCCTCTCTGCAGGACATCTACCTCAAACGCTGTGAAAGCAAAGCTGCTAAAATCCTCAAAGACTCAACTCACCCCGGCAACAATCATTTCTGTTTACTGCCATCTGGCAAGCGCTTCAGGAGCATGATGGCAAAAACTGAAAGACTGAGGAGGAGCTTCTTCCCTCAGGCCATCAGGCTCCTTAACACAAACCCAGTCTCATAAACACTTACAAGATTGTTACTGGATACATACACATTCTCATCACCCGTATTTTTTTGAGTACATACCCTGAACAACCCGTCTGCACGTCCCTCCTATTCATATTCATATTACTATTTACTAAGTCCCAGTACACTGTTTTTTGCACATCTTATTGTTTTGCACTTTTTATTCCATTGCACATTTTACTCTTATTTCTCTTTTTTACCATATATATGCTCTTGTGTTGTGTTACATTTATATAATTCTTATTTTTTATTCTTTTGCACTGTCCACCTAGCGGACCTGATTCAATTACATTTCACTTCTGATTATACCCTGTATAATTTATTATGTGACAAATAAAGAAACCTTGAACCTTATTCTGCACGCTTAATAAACAAACTACAGATGGTCCAAAATACAACAGCTAGAGTTCTTACTAGAACCAGGAAGTATGACCACATTAGTCCGGTTATGTCAACACTGCACTGGCTCCCTATTAACATCGTATAGATTTTAAAATCTTGTTAATTACTTATAAAGCCCTGAATGGCTTAGCTCCTCAGTATTTGAGCGAACTATTATTGCATTATAGTCCTTCACGTCTGCTACGATCTCAAAACCCTGGTCATTTGATAATATCTAGAATATACCTAGAAAAAAAAACACTTTACCTTTTTCTATATCTTCATCTTTCTCTTTATCTTTCACTCCTTCTCTTGCTAGCTTGTACTTATTTGAAGAATGCCTGAGACGTGGTGTTAGGGGCACTTCCTCTGTCTGTTTGCCTCTTCAAGATTAATCGCTTTATGTATTCCACAATTGTAAGTTGCTTTGGATAAAAGCATCCGCAAAATGACTAAATGTAAATATCAAAATCAACTGCCGGCGGCAGATCCTTTTTCTATTTAGCGCCCAAACTCTGGAACAATCTACCTAACACTTTTCGGGAGGCAGACACACTCTGTCAGTTTAAATCTAGATTAAAGACCCATCTCTTTAACCTGGCGTACACTTAACACACTAATACGCTTCTAATATTCAAATCCGTTAAAGGATTGTTAGGCTGCATTAATTAGGTCAACTGGAACCGGGAACACTTCCCATAAAACACAATGTTTTCGTTACATCGTAAGAAGAATGACAACTACGCTAATATTAGTCTTTTTCTTTCTTATTCCGAGGTCACCGTAGCCACCCGATCCAGTTCTTATCCAGCCCAGATGATCACTGCAGTCAACAGATCCAGTCCGTAACCAGATCAGATGGTGGATAAATCACATAGAGACAACCTCTACTGCTCTGAATGTCAGTGGAGACCAGGACACCCAGATGAGCCCCAGAGACAGATCTCCAGTGAGGACTTCGTCACCTAGACAGACATCGGGATAGGACCACTGAAACCAGTGGAGCCCCTACACTGACTTTGCTGCAGCTGGAACAAACTACTGGTTTGTCTGGCCAGAGGGGAAATGGCCCCCCGACTGAGCCTGGTTTCTCCCAAGGTTTTTTTCTCCATTCTGTCACCAATGGAGTTTTGGTTCCTTGCCGTTGTCGCCTCTGGCTTGCTTAGTTGGGGACACTTCATTTCCAGCGATATCACCGACTTGATTGCACAGATACTATTTAAACTATTAAAAAAATGCTCCTGTTTTGATATTGTGCAGTTGCTTTGACACAATTTGTATTGTTAAAAGCGCTATATAAATAAAGGTGACTTGACTTGTAAATAATACATGTAATTACTTTGATTGTTTTAATTAAAACATGAATATTTAGTCATATTAATGACTCCATTACAAGATGGGAATGCTGAAAGATGCATTAGAAGAGACTGCATGGACTATATTGCTACAGGCACTACATGCACAACGTCCCACATGCAGGGAGATGCACCAGGGAAAGATCAACATGAATCTTGTATTACAAGCAAGATGAGCATGGACATCACTGATGTTTAGTACCTGAAGAGGACACACATGAGACATTGCTGATACAAATTAGGTATTTTGCATTATGATTCTTTGCATTGCAAAGAATTGTATGGCTTTTGCATCATAAAACACACACTGGCTGTACCTTACTGAATGACACATTGGCCTTACAGTACAATGGCGTGTCACAATATATATTGGTTGTTTAAATTGGTGTTTTTGTTTACTGTCAACACTGTATTCTTACTCCTGAACAAATTAAATAAATGAAGCATTTCCAAATAAGCACTGATGTAGATTTGGGGGGTCTATTCTTATTCTAAGATAAATATGACTTGCAACTTACATTTTGGCAAGCTGCTGAAAGGACAAATCTAAAAATTGTGACTCAGCGTTTTTTATGGTGATATTGAGAATATATCTGTGTATGTTTTACTGCCCTTCCATCCCCAGGGACCCGCTAGAGTCCCCTGGAAGAGCAAAATAAATTACATTTAAAATGTCTGTCAACCAAAGTCTGGTTATAGTTTTAAATATAACTACTTATGCTGTTTTAATTAAATAATGTTGGACAGAGCTTTCAAACATATATGGAAAGGTGGCATAAATATGTTTAAAAGAGTGCTCATAGTAAAATACCAAATTTTAAACATTTTAACCAGTGTCCCACCAGCGGGACACCTAGTGGTGTTAGGGGTAAAGTAGTCAGACACAAAAACTCAAAAAACTAAAAGCTGAACATCTTATATATCCTTGGAAAGGTACGATTCGTATGATTCGAACGATGCAAACCAATTTAAGATACAATCAACACAGCAGGTACAATCAGTGTCTTTGCCAGCCCACCAACAACTAAATAAACAACAACAAAACTGAAGGAACTCACCTATGAAGCCTCCTGATAGTCCACTGATCCAAACAATTTCAACATAAATGGTGTTGTTGTTGTATATATATATATATATATATATATATTTATTTAGTCATTTAGCAGACGCTTTTATCCAAAGCGACTTACAAATGAGAACATTATAGAAGCAATCAATACCAACAAAAGAGCAATAACATGCAAGTGCCATTACAAGTCCTGGTTAGCCTAACGCAGTATACGTAGGAATTATTATTATTATTATTATTTTTTTTAAAGTATGTAAAATATAGAAACATTTAACTTAGTGTTAGTTTTACAAGAAAAGCTGCAGTTAGAGAATACATATGCAATTGGTAGAGGGTCAAATGTTTGTGTTTTTTTTAAATAAAAAGAAGACAATTAGAGGGTCAAATAAAGATGGAAGAGATGTGTTTTTAGCCGTTTCTTGAAGATGGGTAAGGATTCAGCTGCTCGGATTGAGTTGGGCAGGTCATTCCACCAGATGGGAACAGTAAATGAAAAAGTCAGTGAAAGGGATTTTGTGCCTCTTTGGGATGGTACAGTAATGCTTCGTTCACTTGCAGAATGCAAGCTTCTAGAGAGCATATAAGTCTGAAGTAATGAATTTAGGCAAAGGGGTGCAGAGCCAGAGGTGGTTCTGTGGGCAAACATTAATGCCTTGAATTTAATGCGAGCAGCTATTGGTAGCCAGTGCAAATTGATGAACAGAGGTGTGACGTGCGTTCTTTTCGGCTCATTAAAGATTAATCTTGCAGCAGCGTTTTGGATTAATTGTAGAGGTTTGATGGAACTGACTGGAAGACCTGCCAAGAGAGCATTGCAATAGTCAAGTATGGACAGAACAAGATCCTGAACAAGGAGTTGTGTTGCATGTTCCGAGAGAAAGGGCCTGAACTTCTTAACATTATATAATGCAAATCTACAGGACCGGGCAGTTTTAGTAATGTGGTCTGTGAAATTCATAAATACTGTATGCATGTATATATATACTGTATATATATAGTGACAGGAGTGAAGTGTTCACAGTAGAGATGGAAGTGTTGACCGTAGAGGAGAAATTAATACAAGTAGACATGCTAATACTGGAAGTTGGCAGTAAAGGACTGAGAGCAGATGGCCACACAAGAGAGTAAGAGAGATGTAGAAGCTTTTGGAAGGGCTGATATTGTGAAGAGCTGATGGAGTAATCTGTGAGAAATCCTGCAAGACAGGAAGAAACAGAATTGAACACATGATGTACAAAAAAAAACATTGACAACAACATAACTACAACATGTATAACAATAAACATAACATCATTGTCTGTTGGTGTGGATGCTAAAATAGTTATCATTACAGTTCTTGATTCTTGCTGTGAACAGCTTTAAGTTGTCTGATTTGGTCAAATTAACTGAATATATGATTTGTCACGTGACAAGTTAAACTAGAATTTCCAGACTCTTGCTTCTTAGACAGATATGTTCAATAAAAATCAACATGGAAAGAAAGGCAGATTGTGAGGTGCGGACAGATATAGATGTACTGTTAGAACGGGAAGAGACCGCACCAATTTGTAAAGATTAATAAACAATCCAATGGACTTAAAATAAACTTTATGATACAAACACTTTGATGACTAACTAAGAGCACAATCCGCAGGGGAGTTGAGGCAATGGCCAATGACAGCAATAAAAGAAAAAAGTCATAGAATTTTGTACAATATCATATGAGTTTGCTGACATGGTAAATTGTATGAAGTATTACTACTTCTACATGACACTTTGTTGAGGGTTCTTCCTGATGGGCTATGTAAACCAAAGTTAAAGAAACATAAAATGCTGTAAAAATGTAACTGCATTACAGTTGAGTCAAGGTTCTCAGACCAACATAGACGTAGCATTGGAAGTTTTTGCCTTTGCAGCTTTTGTTCTTCTCCGTAAAAGCACAAGATGGCCAAATTAAAATCCCATGATGCCTTCCTTTGGTCTTCCCTTTCAGCTAAAATGAAAATAAATACATACATGTTGAGATAATTTGTAAAAAATTACCAAAGTGATCAGAATATTTGAGAGGAAAGACTGTAAGGAAAGTTATTATTAAGACGTAAAATAAGGATGCATTTATTAAAGAAAATCAGCTATAGCGTTCAATAAAAGCTGTAAAGGGCTGAACCTTTGAAGGACTTGTTCAGCCTCCTTGGCAGCTTCTTCAAGATCAGCATTGGGAGCGTCGAGTTCAAGTTCCCTGATAATTGGAGCAGCTTTCTGTCAGAATTGGTCAGAATTTGATTCTGAGATTTAAAAATATGCCATGTTGAACCACAGAAAAAGAAAGCAAAACTATGTGTAATTGAATTATGGATTATAGTTCAGAAAAATAGGAATGAAAATGCTGAACGAGAGAAAGAAAGAGAGAGAGAGATGGCTTCTTTAAAGAGTTGCTGAAGTATGTGATCTGGTGTAACTGCTAGACAGAAAAAAAATATTGAATTACTTCAAAAAAAACATATTAAAGGCGTGGCAAGCATTATGGTTAATGCTTTACAAATAGTATACAGTACAGTTACTGTGCTAAAAGCATGGTGTTGTGGTTATTGTGCTTTAACTACAAATACCACAGTAAAACAACGATTACTGTGGTAAACCCATAAAAAGAGTATACAGAAAACTGTTACTTTACTAATATCATGAAAAGGTGTGGTTACCATACCTACAAAAATACCACAGTTATGGTGATGAGAGGCATGGTATATGTTGTTGTTACTGTGTATTGACTACACATGACTTGGTTGAGCAAGAGTTACTATGGTAAAAATATGGTAAATGTATGGCCATTTTACATGATCTCAATTAACACGCAATACTGGGTTGGTTGATGTGTTGTCCTGTCATCAGCCATGTCTAAAAGCTGAAGACCCATGTCACAACATTATAAAAAATGGTTGTATTTATTTATTTCAAACAGCAACCGGTCTATAACATACAGTAGAAGTTAGCTTAGGCTAATGTTAATGGCAGGCTACCAGCTGTGCTAGTCAAGCAGCCCACTCTTCCACTAACAACTCATTTGAACGCAAAAGCTGCCATTTTAACACATTACCTCATCAACGTGATGCAGAAACACTGACGTTATTAAAATAATACCGTTAAACCCGTGATCTCATTACATAAAAAGATTGTTGTCCTTACTTACCTGTTTGAAGAAGTATGCGCATCAGGTGAACCGGCCAAATTGAGCCTTCAGCTACCGCTGAAGATGCCGCATGGTATTCAGACGCATCTGCTCTCCATCGAAATTAATGGTAAGGATTGGCGTATCATATGCACTCAAAATCGGACTTTGGCATATGCATTACATGCAATTGGAAGGTGTAAACTCATGTTATTTATATGCAATTTGATGAGACAGGTTGGTGTGGAACAACATGAGTATAAATAGATGACAGAATTTTCAGTTTTGGTTTAACTATTAGTTATATTGTAATTGATACTTGTCCCTGATATTTCTCCTGATAAATGGATGTGAAATAATCCTTTTGTCACGGTGCTGCACGGGGAGCCAGGAACACGGAACGAGGAATTACTTTCAGATACTTTAACATAACAGAGATCGCTGGAGAACAGGTACACACACCAAAATGACGTTAAGACTCGACCCAGAGGCAGAGAAACACAGGGCTATTAAAGGGGAGACTAAACTAGATAATTAATAACACAGGGCTGGGGACTAATTAACTAAAGAGACGGGGCTGGGAACTGATAATCACAAATGAGGACAGGAACAGGAACTAACCAAATATGGACACGAGAGGGGAAACACAAGACACAGAGAGACACAGTCTGACATTACTCCCCCCTCCCGAACGGTGCGTCTCGCACCGTACACGTGGGTGCTCTGGAGGCCTCAAGGGACACGGAGACAGGACAGGACAGGAGGCCTCCAGAGCGGCGCCCGTTCTGGGAGCCATGGCGGGTCAGGGGACTCGGGCGGCCATGGCGGATCGGGGAGCTCGGGCGGCCATGGCGGGTCAGGGGACTCGGGAGGCCATGGCGGATCGAGGAGCTTGGGTGGCCCATGGTGGATCCGGGGAGCTTGGGCGGCCATGGCGGAACGGGGAGCTCGGGAGGCCATGGCGGGTCAGGGGACTCGGGAGGCCATGGCGGATTGAGGAGCTTGGGTGGCCCATGGTGGATCCGGGGACTCAGGAGGCCATGGCGGAGCAGGGAGCTTGGGAGGCCTCCATGGCGTGTAGCCCCCCCCACCCCCCAAAAAAAAATTTATTGGGGAAACTTCATATCAGGGGGGCGCTCTGGAGGCGTGGTCGCTAGGGGCTCTGGGGAGCCGGACGGAACCAGCAGGGGCTCGCTAATATGGGCATGAGAGGAGGGGAAACACAAGACACGGAGAGACACAGTCTGACAACTTTTGGTTTTGTTTTTTTCTCCTATTTTAGGAGGAGCACTTTTGTGATGCTGCAAGTGGGAGTTAGGTATCTTGCTTGGCTGAAAACTGCAGAGAAACACATCTCGTCTTGCTGAAAACTACTCCAATGAAGTCCAAACACCATTAGCAGAGACTTTGTTCAGTGAGCTAACATGCACTCTGCCTGGATGCTAATGCATGGGATACTCTAGTTTAAGCTGATAAATGTAAGCATTATAAACATTATGAAATTTATTGTACATATGGAACAAATAAGAATATATATTTTGTGACTTTGCACTGATTTGCTTTTACATTATGATATTTAAGAACTTGGTCTTTAAATGAACTGAAAACACTTAATGTGAAAACATTTTGGTGCAGGGAAAATATTTACAATGTTTCAATTGAAAATTAATATTTGTAAATGTGTATTGTTTTGTGGGTTTATTTTTTTAATTTTTTACCTGAACATTGGTGCAGTGTTTACAAGTGGAATTAAATTCACTCTTTAAAATGTGCATTGTAGATTTGTGTTTTAGTCTGAATTAAACTAATTGTTAGTTAATTAAACACTAACATAGTGTTTGTATAACAAACACTTCTGTCAGTGTTGTTTTTACACTAGCAAAGATGGACCTGTATATTCACCTGGAAACAGATAATTTTAACACCCATGGTGAAAAATCTTCCAACATAATTTTGGCTGTGCATACTCACACCAATTTCCTCACTGTGGTATTACATTTGGTCTAATGGTCACTGCAGAACTGAGGGTTGCATATGGAGAATGGTAAAACAGACAAGCTCAGTTTGATGAATATGTGAACAGTAGAAGCATTTGAAGTATGATTGCATGTGTGTCGGTCCAACAATGGTGCTGGGAAGGGCTAAAGGTTATACATTGGCCCATGTGTGTGTGTCATTGCTGAACGCATTTGATCCCAGTGCTGAAATACAAACACTTTTTCTCTTTTGTTGTTTTCCTGCTTTCATATCAGTACATTGATATTTTTGTTTTATTGATGTCTTTTCTTCTCTGTATTACTCTTGTTGACCTCCCGGGACAGCATAGTCAAACCTGCCTGCATAATTCAGAAACAGCAGCTTGAAAGGCCCTAAAACAGAGGTTTGCTACATGCCTAAAAAAGCAATAGTAATATCTGTAGCATAATTGTTGCCATATATAATGTTTCTACACTTAATAACTGACTACTGAGAAACATTAAACGTGTTTTTAGGCGCTCGCAAAATTGCATGGACCACAATAAAACAACCTTATAAAACTGAATTTTCATCCCTAAAGCAGAAAATTGCAATTCACCCCTTATTCATGATCATGGGTATGATTACTTTTCTGAAGCATTTTCAATAACATCACTATTACTGTTGCTCAGATTTAAACAAACTCAAACCTTTATACATTGGCTATACCTAAAACTGTACAATTTGCATGATGTACATTAAAATGTCAACAAAATGCCATACATTTACACTGATGAAGGAACCGGAGCCATATCTACAAACCAAAATATTACAGAGACCTCGTGGTGAGCTCGTTTAGGCCCTAGAAGACAACTAGAGCATTTCATCAACCCAAAGCAACCCTGAAAACCTTTTGCATCCACATAGTAGCCCACTCAACACCCTAGAACAAAATTAATCTAATAACTTAATTTATTTATTAAATACTCAGATTATATTTAATCACAAAAGGTATTAAATGCAATAACAATTCTTGTTTGTACCAATTGTTGGACCTTCTTAAATGATGGAAATTACCTATATTATTATTATTATTATTATTATTAAAACAAAAAAATATATGTTTACATAATGTGTGTACTGTGTACATTTATTATGTATATATAAACACACATACAGTATATATTTAGAAAATATTTACCTGCATATATTTATATAATTGATATTATATATAAATATATTTAAAATACAAATATAACATTTATTAAATGTATACATGCTTGTGTGTATTTATATATATATATATATATATATATATACTATATATATATATATATATATATATATATATATATATATATATATACATATATATATATATATATATATATATATATATATATATATATATATATATATATATATAATACATATACACAATACACACATATGTAAACAAAGTTTTATTTCAGATGCGATTAATCAATAAATATTTTTTTAATGTATTGGTAATTTTAGAGTGGCCTTTTATCGTGGCCAGACTAAGGCACACCTGTGCAATAATCATGCTGTCTAATCAGCATCTTTATATCGTGGGCAGTCGTGGCCTAATGGATAGAGCGTTGAAACCCGAGGTAACCCAAGGTTGTGGGTTCGAATCCCGGCTCTGGCAGGAAGTGTCCACGACTGAGGTGAGACCCTTGAGCAAGGCACCGAACACCCAACTGCTCCCTGGGTGCCGCAATGTCGGCTGCCCACTACTCCACTTGGATGGGTTAAATGCAGAGAACACATTTCACTCCTCATTATACTCTGTATAATTGTGTATGTGACAAATAAAGCTCATCTGAGCTTAATTTGTATTTGTATCTGCCACACATGTGAGGTGGCTGGATTATCTCGGCAAAGGAGAAGTGCTCACTAACACAGATTTAGACAGATTTGTGAACAATATTTGAGAGAAATAGGCCTTTTGTCTACATAGAAAAAGTCTTAGATCTTTGAGTTCAGCTCATGAAAATGGGGGCAAAAACAAAAGTGTTGCATTTATAATTTTGTTCACTGTATATGTGTGTGTATGTACAGTATGTATGTATATATATATATATATATATATATATATATATATATATATATATATATATATATATATATATATATGTATATGTATATATATATATATGAAGAGCTCTTTTCCAAAGCGCGATAAACGCCAAATTTAAACGCCAAATTTTGCTGTGTACTGAACATATTCACTGCTCCATCAATGTTTCATGCCAAATCGCTATATTTCCTTTTTTAAAATGTACCTCACTCTCCTGACCTCACAAAGAGGCGCTCTAGCGACTGACGCTAAAAGCTGTAGCCTTTGGCGTTCCTTGTTAGAGCGTCGGCCTCCCGTGCCAGAAACCCGGGTTCGAGACCCGCTCAGTGTGATGGTGCGGACCCGTGGGGGTTTAACAATCAATGTTTAACATGTTCAGACTGAGCCAACAGACCATTTTAACATGATAAATTGAATATTAACAAAATGTATGGGTCTAGGTAAAAAAAATGTCATTTTCATGAAAACTATTAAAATGGATTTATAGCGTTTTGGAAAAGAGCTCTTCATATATATATATATATACACACAAAAATGAAACAACAATATTGTCGATTATAAATGCAAAGTTTTTTTTTTTTTTTTTTTTAACGCTACAAATCCATCCTTTTTTTTATGTTGGTTTATGTCTTAAAAAAAAGAGAACATGCAACATATGACATCAGGGACTCATACTATAAACCGGTCGCACCAGCCTTGTGTTGATGTAATCCCCCCGGGTCCGCACCATCACACCGAGCGAGTCTCGAAACCCGGGTTTCCGGTGCGGGATGCGGGCGCTCTAACAAGGAACGCCAAAGGCTACAGCCTCTAGCGTCAATCGGTTAAACACCACCTTTTATTTTTTGTGATTTTCTTTGTCCAGTCTGCGTTTTCTACCCCCAGGTGTAGGTCTCAAAAGTGTTATTAGAGTTTAAAGCACTCATTTTGAAGACTGAGCACAAACAAACGCTTCAAAGCGTCGCCGTGTTGGATTGCATCGAACGAATTCTGATTGATCGAGAGGATATGATCACTTCATGTCAAAGCAGTAACTAAATCAGCATACTATCATCTCAAAAACATTGCATGAATTAGATGTTTTGTTTCCAGTCAAGACTTGGAGAAACTTGTTCATGCCTTTATCAACAGCAGGGTGGATTATTGTAATGGTCTCCTCACCGGCCTTCCAAAGAAGATCATTAGACAGCTGCAGCTCATCCAGAACGCTGCTGCCAGGATTCTGACTAGAACCAGAAAATATGAGCATATCACACCAGTCCTCAGGTCCTTACACTGGCTTCCAGTTACATTTAGGATTGATTTTAAAGTACTTTTACTCGTTTATAATTCACTAAATGGTCTAGGATCTAAATATATGGCAGATATGCTCACTGAATATAAACCTAACAGACCACTCAGATCATTAGGATCGAGTCAGTTAGAAATACCAAGGGTTCACACAAAACAAGGGGAGTCCGCTTTTAGCTATTATGCCACCCGCAGCTGGAACCAGCTTACAGAAGAGATCAAATGTGCTAAAACATTAGCCACATTTAAATCCAGTCTCAAAACTCATCTATTTAGCTGTGCATTTGTTGAATGAGCACTGTGCTACATCCGAACTGACTGCATTATTTTATGTATAATCCTTTTCTATTTAACTGTTTTAAATTTAATTTTAAATCAATTTCTATTTCATTTTAAAATTCCTTGTTTTATTATTTTTAACTCCTTGTTTTTATTGCTGTGAATGATTATTTAACTTTCTTTTATGTAAAGCACTTTGAATTACCACTGTGTATGAAATGTGCTATATAAATAAACTTGCCTTGCCTTGCCTTGACGTGCTCTGAGGGGTTGTCATCTCTTCTCATGTGTTCGGTCATCTCAGATAATTTAAAGGTTGGATCCAGACTGAAGCTTGTGTAATTCCTAGTTACCACGGGATGTTAATCCCGTTTCAGAAACAGAGAAACAAATAAAGACAATTAGTGTTGCAGTTTTTCCATCCAGGAACAACCCTGGAACAAATTATCTGTTCAACCCAAGCTAAAGCATAATAATATGCGTTGATAAGATATACATGCAGTACAAGATTGTGAAATGCATTATATGAATGCTTGGCTAAAGAGATGTGTATTTAATTTAGATTTAAATAGAGAGAGTGTGTCTGAACCCCAAACGTTATCAGGAAGGCTATTCCAGAATTTGGGAGCCAAATATGAAAAAGTTCTACCTCCTTTAGTGGACTTTGCTATCCTAGGTACTACCAAGAGTCCAGAGTTTTGCGACCTTAGGGAGCAGGTTGGATTGTAGCGGGATAGAAGATTAGTTAGGTACACAGGAGCTAAACCATTTAGGGCCTTATAGGCAAGTAATAATATTTAGTAACTGATGCGGAACTTAATAGGTAGCCAGTGAAGAGACTGTAAAATTGGAGTAATATGATCATATTTTCTTGACCTGGTAAGGACACTAGCCGCAGCATTTTGTACAATCTGTAGCTTGTTTATTGAAGATGCAGGACAACCACCTAGCAGTGCATTACAATAGTCCAGTCTAGAGGTCATGAATGCATGAACTAGCTTTTCTGCATCAGGAACAGTTGACGTGTTCCGTAGCTTGCCGATGTTTCTAAGATGAAGAATGCTGTTTTTGTAACATGGGACATATTTTTTCAAAAGATAGGTTGCTGTCTAATATAACACCCAGATTGTTGACTGTAGAGGAAGTAACAGTACATCCATCTAGTTGCAAATTGTGATCCAAGATATTCTGTGTACTGTTTTTAGGTCCAATAAGTAATATTTCTGTCTTATCTGAACTTAATAGGAGAAAATTATTGGTCATCCAATCTTTTATATTTTTAACACAATCCGTTAGCTTAGATAGTTTAGAAGTTTCACCTGGTCTTGTTGAGATAAATAGTTGAGTGTCATCAGCATAACAATGGAAACTAATCCCGTATATTTTAATAATATTACCAAGGAGTAACATATATAATGAAAATAGCAGAGGACCTAGGACAGATCCTTGTAGTACTCCATATGGTGATAATTGAGATGCCTCCCTGTTTAAATAAACAAAGTGGTATGTGACCCAAAGATAACGAGTTAATAATATTGAGAAGCGGTTCTTCTGCTGCAGGTAACAACTCTTTCAATAATTTAGTGGGTGCAGGATCTAATAAACATGTTGTTGGTTTAGATGCAGTTATAAGTGTATTTGCCAGTCCAGTCCATTTTAAAATAGAGTTTAAAATTTTTGTTTTTTTTTGTTTTTAAGGTTTTGAATGGACTGGAACCTTCATATCTTTCTGACCTTACACAGTCCAGGTAGATGTTTAAGGTCATCGAATCAGAAACTTTTATTGGTCCTTAGATCTAGGCTGAAGAAAAAAGGTGACCGGGCTTTTGCCATTACCGGCCCTAAACTGTGGAACAGCTTTCCATTCTCTATTAGAACAATTGAAACAGAATCACTTTTTAAAACAAGGCTTAAAGCTTACCTCTTTGAGAGGGCTTTTAATGTATGAGCCAACAGGAGTTTATTTTTTCAGATTATTATTTGTTTGTTTTGTTTTTACAATTTGTATGTATTTTGATTCTTTTTAAACTATATTGTTCAGCACAATGGTCAACCATTGTTGTTTTATTGTGCTTTATAAATAAAATAAAATAAATGAAATTAAGTATTTTGAATTAGTTAAACCTGTATCCTGTTTTCTGAATAACGACCAGTCTGACGAGGCTCATGCTTATAACAGTAGCTTGGTGGAGTAGATTAATTTAGACCAAAATAATTATTTGGTTTAAGCCAGGTTTCAGTCAGACAGAGTACATCAAAACTATTATCTGTGATAATTTAATTTACAATAACTGCTTTCGCTGTGAGTGACCGGATGTTTAGGAGCCCATGCTTTAAAAATTGTTTTTGTTCATTTATTTTGAATTTTTCTGGTTTAATCACGATCAGATTTTTTCTAGATCCAGCTTTCAATTTATATTTTGACCTCACTATTCGGGGGAACAGACACAGTCTGTATAGATTGGACACTGCACGTACCTCTGTCATTTAAGTGGGTAGAACAAAAGTCATCATAGCAACTTTTTGAGAATTGGCTTACTAGTTAGATGGAGCATAGCGTCCTGGAGATGTTGTCCGGAGATCCTCTCCGACTCTGCTGGGGTGCAGGCCATCAGCACGGAAAAGCCTAGGACGCTCCCAGAAAAGATTCCAATTATTAACAAAGAAAAGTTTCTGATATTTACACCATGACAACAACCATTCGTTTAAAGCAAACAGTCTACTGAACCTTTCGTGTCCTCGTCGATACGTGGGAAGAGGTCCTGACACGATTGTCATCGCGGGCAATGTGCTGCATACCGTCTCGATCAGGCTCCTTAAGTCCCTCTTCAGTGTCTCCGTCTGCCCCAGATTGGTGTCGTTAACCCCCGCATGAATCACAACAGTTGCAACGGCTGCAACGCTCTCATCATCCTTCAGGATTGCGGGTATTTGCTCAGAAACATCAAGAACATGAGCAACAGGGAAACAGTGAGTGTGCACTTTACCTTCAGCTAGCGTAGCACGGTCATGCCGGACGATTGAGTCTCCATTGATCACAGCATCACATTCCGTCTCGCAGAGAGGAGCAAAGCGTTTATGGGAGAAGATCTAGAAGACCGTAGGGCGAGAAGTCGTCGACTGGGGCCTGGATCGCATCTTCCGCTGCTGCACCCAGGGTCCTGGGTTTCCCGGCGCCGGAGTGAAGGACATCTGGGAAGATCATGTCCCAGGTGCACGGGGCCTGTGCAGAGAAACACATGGAGTAGAGGTGGTGGGAGTGTTAGCAGCGCTCTGCATACTTACCCCGGACTTGTGAGCATCAGTCCGGGATGTTTCCAGCAATGCTTTCCATTTCATCAGCTGGGCCTGCTTCCCAAGCAGCTCGTGGATCCGTCTCTCCATGGCCTCCAGCTCCAGCTGCACGGAATGCAGCTCGAACGTGTCCTCACCTGCACTCAAAGGTAGACACAAATCCGCCATTAAAGCAAGTAACAGTGAAACAATGGTAAATGTGTGTATGTGTGAATAGGGTATTAGCTCTGTTAGCGGCACCTGCGCTGGCTATGCTAACGGGCTATAAGCTAATAGCGGACTTGGGAAATCAAAATAAAACTTGCGATAACTAGGCGCTCTAATTATTTTCGTTGCAGAATGTGATCGGGGATATATTCACACGTTATAGAAACAAAAATTATGGTGTATAAAATAGGATTTTAAGATAAAAAATAGACGATAAATAAGTAAATTGACGGAGCTCAAACTCAAAACATGCATCAACAACAAACAGGAAGTGACATATATTTAAATCCATTTAAATATATTAATTTTTCACTAGGGTACATGTTGTCTTTTAACATGTACGTGATAGTATATTACAGGAAATGGCCTTTGAATGAAATAGAATGATAATGAAAAAGAAAAAAAAAACATGAAATGTAATGGTGTCAAAATTGACTGTAGTAAACAGTTGGTTTTGCATCACTGAACTGTTTTGAAATTATATGTCATTTGTTCTACAGTAATTAATTCAGCTGCCTGAAGTTATGACTGATGGAACAGTCACCCTTCCTACCACGAATGGCAATAATGCATTGATTATGCTGAATAATCAAATTATTAATTCAACAATCAACCACTGTTGGCAGACAGATATGCTTTCATGTACCACAATAATTCTGCCTTGGGCAACATTGCATATTTATAGACTAATCAAGAGATTATGGTTCACATGCATTCTTATGCTATGAAAAACATACTTTGATAAGGTATTAAAGCCAAATAAGCAGAAACCAACACAGTGCATTTAATATTAGCTGGGATATTCGCTCTGTACAAGATATATTCATCAACCACTTTTGAAATACTTAGTGATATCGTTGTTTTTTTGTAAATGCTCTCGGTGTCATTTTAGCAACTGGTTCACTAACGTAATTATGCAAATCGGGTAACAACAAAAACACCCCCCAAAATATCTGCGCTGAATGTGATTTGTATGCTGCAGAACCCCATCTTTATTTGATAAATATCTGCTCCGTCAACACTAGAAAATTTACACAAATACGCTTTTAAAAACATTGTTTATCGCCTACATTCTTTGAATTTCAAATAAAATGCAATAAATTATATGGCAAATTTACATAAATAAAAAATGCCTATTTGCGCTCAAAATAATATGAATAATTTAAATAGCTAAGTGCTACAGCAGTGGTTGGTGTATAAAGTGCAACATTTTGTGCTGAAATAGGTGTGGAAGTGACGCAAACGTTGCATGAACTTAACTCACAATTTTGTCATTGATGTTGTAACAGAGTGAAATGTCTGTCACCGTTTTTCCATAGCCTTACAGGAATGCAATTAAGATTTCTAGGTGTTAATACTACGAGGTAGTGTTGTCACGATACTGGAATTTCTAACTTCGATACGATACCTTGAAAAATATCGATATTCGATACCATTTTCGATACCAGAGAGAGAAAACTGCCACAACATTAAGGGGTCAATTATTATTATTTTTTAGATAAATATAACATGACAATGAGGTATATTTTACATGAACAAAAATGTCTTGAGGTAGTGCACTTGTTCAAGGTGTAGTGTCTAGTGTAGGTTGTGAGTGTGTTGTTTTTGTTGCAGGTCGAGTCTCATCTTCTTTCTGGTGCTACAAGAAAATGCCAAACTTTAATAAAACATTTATTTTATTTAATTTTTGGCCACACTTTTAAAATGAACTGAACTATCTAACTAATCGTAGAACTTAAGTTAATGGTAATAGATATTTGTTAACGTTAGTTAACATGAATAAACAATGAAAAATACTTCCAAAACATTTATTAATCTTAGTTAAAAGTATATTTAAACTAACATTTACTAATACATGTACTAATTAAAATCCAAAGTTCTATCTGTTAATATTTTTTCATTGGACCAGAGCGAACATGATCCGTTGTATTTTATTACCGACTGTTATCAAAGATTAAAATATACTGTAGCAAATGCATTGCTCATCGTTCATAAATGCTGGTTAATACATAATATTATTTTATGAACAGATTTTAATGCCGGATTCACATATCACATAGCGCGTGCATCACGCGAAAACAATGCTCACTGGATCGACATGAAGACAAATTGCAGAATTTAAGTAATACTTTTTTTAATGAAGTTAAATGAGCACAAGTTAATTTACATTTGACAACAGTTAAAGTATTTAAAGATTCACAGTTAAAGATTCCTCAGTCAGATTATATTAACTTTAATAATTACGGTGAAAACGAGACAACACTCATATCAGGTTTGATCTGCACGCGCCCGGACCGAAGTTAACTTCAGGTCTGTGTTTGTACATCGGGCTGTTAGTGGCGCCGGCTACAAACACAGTTAAAGTGATTAGTAATGAAGTTGGGCTCAGGTTGTTGTGCTGTGGGATGTGTTTCACGTTCATACATTTATTTGAGGCGACCCACCACAATATCAAAACTTTTCCAAAAGGCTTTGTTGAATAACATGAGCACGTAATGCATGTTTAAAAATTAAAACGAGGCGCAGGTGTTTTTATATCACTGTATTTTTGAAGGAACACTGTCTTTAGGAAATGTTTGATGTCATTTTCATTTCATCTTGCATGTTATATGTCTGATAAAGCAGCGTTTGTACGCTCAGTTTACAGCCGTTACAGGGCGCAAACCTCTAACGTTAACATTACGTTATTTCTCCCGGTTTTAAGCGTCTCCTGCTGACAGAGTGAATTTGCATTTTTAAGAAGTCCGTCCAAGTAGTAATCGCTGCATCTCAGTCCGTCTGATTTAAGAAGCAAACATATTTTGCTTGTTAGAAACAAGCCGCACTCGCCATCTTTATATTCACTTTTGCTATTTAACCAGAGCGAATGAGACGAGACACGTGACAGGCACTGCGGTCACGTGTGGTGTTTGTCAACGCGCCTTTGGAGAGAAGTGAAAGTGACAGCTCGGCTAGGATCGAAGTATCGATACTTCGGAAAATTAGTATTGGTACCGTTCAGATATTTCAGTATCGATATTTATCGAAATATCGATATTTTTGACAACACTACTACGAGGCACAAGAGGGCGCTCGTTAGACACACCTGGACTGTATAAAAGGTGAGCAGTTGTAAGAAGAAGTAGTTCAGTTTGGGTAGAAGGAAGGCATGTTTCTTTAGAGCTACCTTGAACTGTTAGATTGAAAAGTCCTAGTTGGGAAACCTTTGGGTTTTAAGCTCAACGTGAGTATATTTGAATATTGTTGTTGTTCTTTTGTTTACAATATGAGAGGAATGCTTATGCTTGTTTTTGGTTTTAAATTCAACAGAAGGACTTTTTCCTTTTCCCTCTAATTTCTTTCAATCATGTCTGATTGGGACTGTTTAAATTGAGTACTGTTTGGAGTGGAAAAACTTTTGATTCGATTTCTTTGTGGAGACTCGTTCATCAAAAGTTATCAGTCGGAGTGATCAGCTGTAAAGCGGAGTACTGTATTTTCAACGCACTCAATGTTTTTCTTTGGAAAGCATAACTCATTTTTGTCACAGAATGGATCATCGTTTCTCAGATAAGAACTTTAAGACGACTTCTTTGGTATAAAATCAAAGACTAGGTTTCGAGATTTGTTGTTTATTTTCTCTTTTCTGTATAATTAATTTGACACTTGAACATATTTTTCATTGGGTGAATAAGCTGGTTGATGAAGTTCATATAATGCTGTTTGATCTTAGTGAAAACCCTTATTCTAAAACAAAATGGAAAGAAGAGTTACAATGTCTTCAAAGGAAAACTTTTATTCTCTTATTCTGAGGGTATGTTGTAAGCTAAATTGTATTTGCTTTCTCTTCAGTAGTCACAAGTCGTGTCTCCATTCAGTCCTAAGATAAGTTGAAAAAGATTTTATTTCACTCCTTTTACGATGGCAAGAATAGAGCCGAGGACATGTTTCATCATTTTATGACTTCACATCTCCGCTTTTGAATTTCTGTTGGCGTTCATTGTAGCATTTCTCAGCTGAGTGTTTGTTCATTTCGAATGCACTCACTTCAGGCAGACGTCTGGATGCTTGAACGCTGCCATCTGTTGAGTCAGCAGCACGGAAATGTTCAACATGCAGAGGCTGCAGCACATGGCTTGTCAACTGGAAAGCTGGGAAGCTCAGCTAAGTTACATCAATATGATTAGTTCAGAATCATTTACTTTTGTAAATGTGGGACACCCAGACTGATTTACCTTTCGATTGCTCTATAACGAGAAAACAAGGTCTTCGCTGCCTGAATGACAATTTGAAGTAGATCTAACTGAAAATCCCTCAGCACTACAGTAGCCAACAACAATAAAAAAAATGTCTTATCCCTCTGTATATGGACAGTAAACTTAAAATTAAAAGTCCAATGAGTTATTTTTTATTTCAAAAAGAAAGAAAACAAACAAGAAATGTAATAATTTTGCAATGAAATCGTCAAACTGGGTTTAAAAATCTTACTTGTATCGATAAAGAGGTGTTGCGATCCATTGGGTGATGTCAGTCATTTTAACGTGAGGAAGACTTAAAGTCTCACCTAACAGTTAAAATAACCTATCATTTTAAGTCGACAAGTACAATACATTACAATGTGATATTTAAGCATAACATTGAGAGAGGTTTAGATGTTTCAGCCTTTTCGTGTTGATTGAAGCTTTACTTATGTCACTAAACTGGAAATAGCGGTCAAGATGGCCACCAAGTGAACTGACTTGGTATGGAAATCACCTGGCCCAACCTCCAACATTGTTCCACCAAAATAGGTCATGTTCATAAAATACAAAGAACCCAATTTCAGTAATTTACCTTCAAAATATATAATTGAAACAAAGAGGCCTGATATGAGATTTCAGATTCCTCCTGTATTGACAGTAGCCTAATACATAGTGACTAATTGCAGTAAAATGCAGGGAACCACCCACACAATTAGCAATTCAGACAAATCTAAACCACATAAAAACATCACTGATGTAGACTAAAGCACAAGGTTCTTTTTTTTTTTAAATCACCCATACATTTGATCAACACATTTTTCCAAATTGATTTATACAGTATCAATACACTCAACTATAAAATGGGGGCAAAGTTTAGGTTAAATATGACTTTTACATTTAAGTACTTGTAATCGTTTTAAGTTTTAACTTAGATTGTATTTATTGCAAAAAATATCTTATTTTTACTCAACAATTGAGATTTTAGACACACAGAATTAATAACAAGTAGAAATAGCATAAAACACACCTAACTTTTGAATAAATAAAAATCCTATAATATAAATAAAATCCTTCAATAAATACTTTTCCATCAAACTCTTTGAAATTTAATTAGTAATCCACTTTTTTCATCTTTAATCACACCAATTCAACAGGTGTCTTTACATTTTCTCTGGTCAACAAGATGAGCTGTGTGTCATCACATAGAAATTAAAACAAACATGTGCCTGTATGATGGGAGCCAGTGATGTCTGTAAACCCTGTCAAATTAAAGATGTTACAATTTCATGTCTATTTACTTTTAAATTATTATCTAGTGAGTCCAAACAATTGCATATATACACATTCAGTCTCTCTAATAAAAAAAAAAAAAACACTGACTCAGATTTTTGTTCAGTCACATAGAACAAGAAAGTAATCTCCCCAATACTACAGGCAAACCATCGTTCATGGCTATGACATAACTACAGAAAATTGCTAATCCTTTTTCTAAATGTCCTACATCTTTATGTCTAGTAGGAAATGTGTCAAAAGAGGAGATAAATTGTACTCATTAACTGATTTTATTATCAAATCAAAAACTTTTTATTGTCACATCACCACAGCACAAGTGCCTTGGTGAGTGAAATTCCAGACAGTGCAAAAACAATAATAATAATTTACATATGGACAGTACATATTTACAGACTGTACAGAAGACAATGTGCAAAATACACATACATATATACTCAGTACACACAGTGTACTATAAAGACATACTTAGTTATCAATACGCATTATACACCATATGTACACATCTGCATTATGTACACATCTATATATAGTAATAATGTGAAGGTGCAACAGATTATAAATTTACAGCAGATTGGTTGTGCAACAGATAGTTGTGCAAAGGTGCAACAGATTATGCATATGCAATGTCGTGGATGCTTTTGTATTGTCAACGGAGGTCGCCTCTGTCCCAAAATATAACAAAAGTTAAACGAGCACACACAAAAAAAAAACTATCTGGAAGCGGGATTGAGCACCCACACGCTTGATGACGAGCTGTAGTCCCAACCGCAAGACCATGTATCGCCACGACTAGGGTGGCCTCAGTCTGTACATCGACTCAGAGGAAAATCTCAAAGAAAAAACTGAAAAAATAACAATCAGTTATTATTGTTCGCGCAACAAGTATATTATACCTGCCACATTTTTATATTATTTTCATCCCGGATGGACAACCAAACCATGCTACATACAAACAAGAGGAAAACACAAACAAATACAACCTACAGGAAGAATACTGTAAGTTTTGTTTTAATGAGGTAACGTTTTAGATTCTAAACAGGACTTTATCTCCAAGCACTACAATTCCATTCAAAAACTAAAAAAGAAAAATAATCAAGCACAACCAACTAACAAAAACAACAATTTTCAAATATGCATAAATGAGTGCAATGGGTATGTGTGCCTGTAAAGCTAACACTGACAAGCATATGCATAAATGAGTGCAATGTGTATGTGTGAATGTAGTGACTGAACACTGACCCAGCTGGCAGCACAGGTGACTAAGAGTGATTCTGAGTATCCGCGGCAGCCGATCTTGGCTCCTTTAATATAAAGGCAGAGCAATCTCCAGGTCAATCCCAGATGTTAAAAGAGGCATTCACTGGCCAAGAGAAATGCCCTCCTAGCAACAGGCTAAACAGGTAGCATCACCCCTCTCCACAATCCGCACAAACACCACAGATTCACCAAGGACTGCCTCACAAGACAAAGCTGGTCTGGTAAACAGACCACACACTCCCGGTCTCTAAACCTCACATTATATAGACATTGACTCCTCCTCATAATTAGTGCTGCTTCCAATCAAGATACAATATCATTTGGAAGGCGGTGATAGAACAAATGAAAATAAACAAAGGCAGAAAGAAATATCTGTAATGCCACAGTATGGTGTCCAGTGATAGCAGATGTGTTAGTGCAGTGTGCGTGCCGGTAGAACTGTGTTAAAGTGCAGTGCATGGCATGTTGTGTGAGTGTGTTGTAGGGTGGGTTATTTCTGACTGTTCATTAGCCTGATAGCCTGAGGGAAAAGCTGTCCCTCAGCCGGCTAGTGCGGATCGGATGCAGGAAACGCTCCCTGAGGGCAGCAGAGAGAGGCTTCTTCAGTGGCTGGAATCTTTGATACTGGCTTTCCTTGGAGTCTCGCCTAGATGTAGATGTCCTGGAGGGAGGGAAGCTCACCTTCAACAATGTGGCAGGGCAGTTCGCACGACCCTTTGTAGACCCTGCAGTAATGAGCTGTTTCCAAACCAGGCGGTGATGCAGCCGGTCAGGATGCACACAGCGCAGGTGTAGAAGATCTGAGGATTCTGGGGCTCCCAAACTTCCTCAGCAGACTCAGGAAGAAGAGACGCTGTTGTGCCTTCTTCAGCACTGCATCTGTGTGAGCAGACCATGTGAGATCCTCAGTGATGTGAACGCCATGGAACTTAAAGTCATGGGTGAAGCGATGGTGATGTGCGTGATCTCTGGCTCTGTCTCCTGAAATCCACCAGAAATGCCTCCATGACCGATGTTGAGTGAGAGGTGGTTCTCCTGACACCATTTAGTCAGGGTACTCACCTTTCTCTGTGGCCGTCTCATCGTTGACTGGTGATCAGGCCTATCAGATGGTCATCAGCAAATTTGACGCATTGAGCTGTGTAGCTGTACAGTCATGTGTGTACAGGGAGTACAGGAGTGGGCTGAGGACGCAGTTCTGCGGTGCCTCCATGACCATAACAGGGTCAGGGAGATGAGATGTTGTCTGACCTTCTGCCTGTCAGAAGTCCAGGATCTAGCTGCATTAGAGGATCCAGTCCCAGAGTCTGGACAAACCAGTGTGGCATGCACTATGGTGTTAAATGCCGAACTATAATCCACGTCTCAGCATCCTCACATAGGTGTTCTTATTTTCCAGGTGGGAGAGAGCAGTGTGCAGGGTGAAGGCAATAGCATCGCTCTGGAACGGTTACTGCGAATATGCAAATTGTAGTGGGTCCAGTGAAGCAGGCAGCACAGATGTAGTCTGAGCCGCTGACTCAGACTTCTCAAAACACTTGCTGAAGATGGGTGTCAGAGCAACAGGCCTCCAGTCGTTCAAGCATGTGATTATTATGCATCTAAGCTTGGAAGAATATAAAACATTTTCTGGAGCATTTTTCCATGACTTGAGATGGCACACACTGCTGTCTGTAAGCCATATCCCCAGTGTTTGATTGCAGTCTATTAATAAGGCATTGAATAAGACAACTTTGTTCATTACTTCATATGTTGTTGTAATGGCATATTTACTTTGAGATCAAGATTTTGATGTTTTCTCAAGGTAACTCCGTGTACCTTGGACATATGCAGTTAAACTGATGATTTTAGATCAGCATCAAAACAATAACAACAAAGCAATATTGAAGAGTACACAGTAATCAGGGTTTAGTGCAAGTTAACGCCTGCAAATGTTTCAAAATTATTAGACAGTGAAATTCATTACAAATTTCAGAGAAGTCTGCAGTAATCAAATTTAATCAGTTACATTACAATAAAGTAATGAAACAGTTACACTACTGTGTTGCATTGAATGGGTAATTGTAATCTGTAGACCAGATAAATAACCTGTGGAACCAGATAACTAACCACTGTGGAACAGTTCAGAAGGGTCTGGAGTGTCTGTCTGTCTGTCTGCCAACCTGTTCATCTGAGTGATCGCTGAGTATCCGAGAGAGTCTGTCTGATGTTTGTTAGGCAGAGTGCGCATCTGTTTAAGTGTTATCTGTAAATTCACCGTCTGTCACGAGCCAACCCTGTCTGCTTCCTTCCTTCCTTACGAACTTTGTTACATATACATTTAACAAAATGTAGTTGAAATAAATGTATTTCATGCCAAGTATATTACAAATACATTTACATATTTATAACTGGTATACTTAAAGTCTTCTAAATTGGAACAGCTAATTTTGTACTTAATCCACTGTAATTGTGCAGAAGCAGTGCTAAAGTCCAACTAAAGATATACTGAAGTATACTTGATTGTGCTAAAGTGCTTGATTGTGCTTCAGCATGTGCACGGACCCACACACAATCGTGGACACACTCTAGATTTACTCATAAGTAGAGGTCTAAACATTTCATCCATTGTCATTAAGGATGTAGCTCTGTCTGATCACTTCTGTATTTTCTTTGATATATTGATCTCTGTCACCACTGAATCTAGATCTGTCTCTGTCAGAAAGAGATGCATTAATGAGAACACTAGTGTGCTATTTATGAAGGCAATATCTTTAACACCGAGCATTTCTGCAGACTCTGTTGATCTTCTCCTGGATTCATTTGACTCAAAAGTTAAGAATGTTATTGATGATATTGCACCGATAAAGGTCAGCAAGAAGAATGGCAGACAAAAATCATTTTGGAGAAAATCAACAGCAGTTCAGAATATGAAAAGACAATGCAGAAAAGCTGAGCGGATGTGGCGGAAGACGAAACTAGAAATACACTATAGCATCTATAAAGACAGCCTTCATGCTTTCAATTTGGAACTAGCCACAGCTAGACAGACCTTCTTCTCAAACCTTATAAACAGTAACTTAAACAACACTCGCACTCTTTTGCTACTGTTGAGAGACTGACAAACCCCCAAGTCAGATTCCCAGTGAAATGCTCTCTGACAGCAAATGCAATGAGTTTGCTTCCTTCTTTTCAGAGAAGATCAGTAATATCAGGAAGGAGATTGGCACATCTTCCTGTAATACAGAGGTCACACAGATTCGACAGCAATCTCAAAAGAAGTGACTATGTCTGTTTTAAAACAATTGATAGAAAAAATTTTGGAAGAAATAGTACAGCATCTTAAATCGTCAACCTGCTATCTTGACACACTTCCCACATATTTTTTCAAAAGTGTGCTTAACTGTTTAGAAGCAGATCTCTTAGAAGTGGTGAACACCTCACTTCTTTCTGGGACTTTTCCAAACTCCCTGAAAACTGCAGTTGTTAAGCCCCTTCTGAAAAAGCGCAATCTTGATAACACCATGTTGAGCAACTATAGACCAATATCAAATCTTCCTTTCATAGGTAAGATTATTGAAAAGGTAGTTTTTAATCAGCTGAACAAATACTTAAACTCAAATGGGTACCTGGATAATTTTCAATCTGGTTTCCGCGTGCATCACAGCACAGAGACAGCACTCATTAAGATAATACATGATATTCGCTTTAATTCTGATTCTGGCAAAATATCAGTGCTGGTACTACTAGATCTTAGTGCTGCGTTTGACACTGTCGATCATAACATACTTCTAGAGAGACTGGGTTTCTGGGATGGCACTCAAATGGTTCAGGTCATACTTAGAAGGGAGAGGTTATTATGTGAGTATAGGAGAGCATAAGTCTAAGTGGACGTCCATGACATGTGGAGTCCCACAAGGCTCTATTCTTGCACCGCTCTTGTTTAGCCTGTATATGCTCCCACTAAGTCAGATAATGAGGAAGAACCAAATTGCCTATCACAGCTATGCTGATGATACCCAGATCTACCTAGCCTTATCTCCAAATGACTATAGCCCCATTGACTCCCTCTGCCAATGCATTGATGAAATTAACAGTTGGATGTGCCAAAACTTTCTTCAGTTAAACAAGGAGAAAACTGAAGTCATTGCATTTGGAAACAAAGATGAAGTTCTCAAGGTGAATGCATACCTTGACTCTAGGGTCAAACAACTAAAAATCAAGTCAGAAATCTTGGGGTGATTCTGGAGACAGACCTTAGCTTTAGTAGTCATGTCAAAGCAGTAACTAAATCAGCATACTATCATCTCAAAAACATTGCAAGAATTAGATGTTTTGTTTCCAGTCAAGACTTGGAGAAACTTGTTCATGCCTTTATCACCAGCAGGGTGGATTATTGTAATGGTCTCCTCACCGGCCTTCCAAAGACCATTAGACAGCTGCAGCTCATCCAGAACGCTGCTGCCAGGATTCTGACTAGAACCAGAAAATATGAGCACATCACACCAGTCCTCAGGTCCTTACACTGGCTTCCAGTTACATTTAGGATTGATTTTAAAGTACTTTTACTCGTTTATAAGTCACTCAATGGTCTAGGACCTAAATATATGGCAGATATGCTCACTGAATATAAACCTAACAGACCACTCAGATCATTAGGATCGAGTCAATTAGAAATACCAAGGGTTCACACAAAACAAGGGAGTCCGCTTAGCTATTATGCCGCCCGCAGCTGGAACCAGCTTCCAGAAGAGATCAGATGTGCTAAAACATTAGCCACATTTAAATCCAGACTCAAAACTCATCTATTTAGCTGTGCATTTGTTGAATGAGCACTGTGCTACGTCCGAACTGACTGCATTATTTTATGTATAATCCTTTTCTATTTAACTGTTTTAAATTTCATTTTAAATCAATTTCTATATCATTTTAAATTTCCTTATTTTATTATTTTTAACTCCTTGTTTTTATTGCTGTGAATGATTATTTCACTTTCTTTTATGTAAAGCACTCTGAATTACCACTGTGTATGAAATGTGCTATACAAATAAACTTGCCTTGCCTTGCCTTGCCTTGCCTAAAGTGGAACTGTTGCAAGTACCATTCAGTTACACTTTAAATGTCTTGCATTTAAAGACCGACATTATTCAAAGATCATACAAATCCTCAAAATAGTGACATTAAAACACATTTTATGTGTAATATTCCTAAATGCATATTGTGCACAAGTGATACTCCAAATACAATTTAATTATAATTGTTATATCGGTAAGTCACTCAAGCCGTGCATATCTCAGTAAATTTGTTAACAGATTTGAACTATACTTCGTATGAAATACATGTATTTTAAATATTATTTTTACTAGGGTATTTTCAGATGTTAATCCGTTTGTTCAGATTGTTTGCTTTTTTATTGTGGATTCCTTTTTTTCAAAGTTATTTAGTTACCAAGCAGGTTTGAGTGGTGTGCAGGATTTGTTATTTTTGTTTATTTATTTTTTTAATGAAAAACTAAACAAAAAAATGTTTAGCCTTTAAAATTAAATAGGTTGTTCTTGTGTTGATGCAATACATTTAAATGGCTTTACGTCAATGTAATATGATTTGTTGTTTAAAGCTCCTGTTCTAAAGCAATTCAATTTCTTACTGCAGGCATTATCTCCTTTAATTTACCTTCTGCTTTCATTATAGATTGCTTTAAAAAGCAAGTATTAAATATGTCTTACTTCAATTATTTATATTAAAATCATAATCCGACAACTGTCTGTTAAAAAGAAAAACAAAGTGAAACCACAGAGAATGGGCCAACAATAGTGGTTTCATTATGGCTAGTTTAAATCTTAAAGCAATACAAATGTAATAAGTTAAGCTAATGTGAAAACTTAATTAGTAAAATATTTGTAAAATAAACTTCTGTTTACAGTTTGCTTTAGGTACTGATAAACAATGTTAAAATGCAAGCAGCAATGACTTTCATGAATAAAGCACAAGCTATAAAGTTCCGTGCAAAAATGCTGCACTTGTGTAGTGTATTTGCCACTGTGTGTCCTATTGATTTTCATTGATTTCAGTTTGCCAAAAACAAATATCCTGGACTAAACCTTTTTACAGCTGAGTCCTAGACTTCATATGTGCAGAAAAGAGTCATGGTTCATAACTATGGTTGGGTATCATTTGTTTTTTTTCCTGTACCGGTGCCAAATCGATATTTTTAAAATTGTACCGGTGCCTAAACTGATACTTAAAAAAAATTAAAATAAAAAATAATAATAGGATTGGCCATTAGAACTAAACACATGGGCCCGGTTTTACAGACAGGGCTTAGACTAAACCAGGATTAGATTATAGTTAAATTATGATAAGTAATTTTTATAAACATGCTTAGAAACAAAACATTAATGGGGTGCATCTTGAGACAAAACAAAGGCACTGATATATTTTAGGATCAGTTAGTGCAAGTGTATTTCAGTTAAAACAGCTAAGAGTTTGTGATGACGGGTGCTAGAGTGACGTCATCACTACCGCGATAGCGGGAGCATGTGAAGTCTGTACAAATAACTGGTTTATGTTTCTTTACATTTGCTATTAATGTTTTTGCATTTCTGTTGACTAGGTTGGAGTTTATTAGATTCGTTATCCTTTAATGTTTATGTATAATACAGTTTAAGATATCATGCGGTTGGTGTTGACTGCAGATAGGGGCACATATCAGTGGTTATCACAACGTGTTATGTCTACTACTGTTTCCTTATGATATATTTCCCCATTAACCACACAGAGACAAGTTGTAGTTGTATTATTTATTATTTCAAGTCTGTATTTATCTTTACATTTGTAAACGGCTACCTTCAATGCTGTGTACTCACCATATCCTGGTCCTGTGACTCCTCAAAGGAGGAGGGACTACAGTTTCCTTTTTCTTGAGTTGGGTTAAACCATTTCTATTAATAGGGAGGGGGCTTAACCCTTGGGGATGTAGACATGAAGAGATGTCTTATGATGATTATTTATATTTTGCTTCTGTTAGAGAATTGCATTTATGTTTTTATTTTATGTATTTTTGGAGTTTAATTGTCTAAATGGTTAAATGAGTTTGTGTTTGTGCTTCAAAGGTTTCTGATATTGAGGCCCCGGCAGTTGGTATGGTCTTAGGTGTAATGAGCCTGTCTTAGGCTATATAAGCCAGTCTAAATTGAATATTGGGAAGACAAGGTGGGGGCCTACTGCTTAAAGTGGCTAATGTAGATTTTGCTGCCTGTAGCAATTTGTTTTCTTTGGTCGTTTAAACATCAAAGTGGACACTGAGTTAAGTTCCTATTTTTTGGGGGAAAATATTTTTTTTGCTTGTTTGATTAGTTTCATAATTCTATTTGTAAATTTTTTTTCCTCACTTATTGTGAATATGTATACCCCTACTTCTCCACTGGCATTTAATAAAAGTCCTCTTTGGATGATATTTGAGTCCTGAGCCTATCTACCACCTCCCTTTGACCAGCACGGGACACGTTACGACAAATGGTGGCAGCAGTGGGATACGAAAAAATGCCACCCAAGAGGCAGACTATTCAGAGAACAGTGGAGGAAGATGAAGATGGTGGTGAGTCAAGGGCTGACCAAGAAGAGGCAGGGTCGGTAGCAACCACTTCAATGATGGCGGACCCAATGGGGGAGAAAGTGGATCAGCTCAGGAAGACGTTGGAGAGCTTCATGCAGTCACAGCATAGCAGAGAGTCTTATCTAGAAAAGGAAGCGCAGCATCAAGAACACAAGTGGCGTACCCTTCAACATCAGTTCGGGCAGTTACAGACGGAGGTGCGGAGAGAACGGCAAGAGCGGCAAACATTGGGAGGTGTGGCAATGCAATTTCCCTCTTCGACTTTCTTACACGACGTAACCTCTCCCACACGTATTGTACATAGAAGACAGAGCAGCGAATTGGAGGATCAAGAGATAGCACCACCGGTGACCAGGCAAGGAGTTGCTCCACCGCAATGGATGGGCTGGCAAGGCCCAAAGATGTTACCTCTTCAAGAGGATGATGACATCGAACACTATTTGACAACATTTGAGCGGATTGCGCAAGCTTGTAGATGGCGAACAGAGGACTGGGTGTTGCATCTAGTGCCACTGCTGACAGGCAAGGCAAGGGCGGCTTATGTTGCCATGGATCTTGATGACACTTTGGTGTATACTAGAGTGAAGGAAGCAATCTTGGTCAAGTTTGAGATTAATGCAGAGACCTACAGGCGGCGCTTTAGGGCAAAGGCCCTACAGCAAGGCGAGACTCCCAAAGAGTTGCAGGCAAGATTGAAAGACTTGTATGACAAATGGATAACACCTAGGCATCAGACTAAGGAGGAAATAGGATAAATGATTGTTCTAGAACAGTTTCTGGCTGTGATCAACCCTGAAATTAGAACTTGGATTTGTGAGCACAACCCCACCTCTTCGAGACAAGCAGCTGAGTTGGCTGAGACATTCATCGCTGCTAGATGTTCAACTTACCAACTGGGTCACAGCCAAGGCGGCATCTACAGTGCAACTGGTAAGTCTGGGCGGGGGTTCGGTAGTGGTCAACTTTATAGCAATACTAAAGGCTATAGTTCACAGACTCCCCAATCCAAATCTTACCCTAAAAGTTATCAACAGTCAGAAAGTCCACACAAAGAGAAGCCAGTGATTATCTGTCATGAATGTGGCCAGGCAGGGCATAAGAAGGTAGAATGTGCATTACAAAGGGTCAGTAATGCACTTCTTTGTTATGTCCCTAGACCGTCGCAAATACTAGGGGAAGCAGGTCAGAATATAGACACAGTGGTCCCGGTGAAGATAGGAGGTAAGCAGTTCGTGGCTTTGGTGGATACGGGGTCTAGTCAGATGCTGGTGAGGGGATCAGTGGCTGCCTTACCTTCTCTTTGCCTATCGAGAGGTTCCTCAAGCCTCAACAGGTTACTCTCCGTTTGAATTGCTCTATGGTCGCCAAGTACGTGGACCGCTGGACATTCTGAAAGAGGCATGGGAGGGAGACAAACCAAGAGAACAGGTGAATGTTGTTTCATACGTCTTGAGAATGAGAGAAAAAATTGACTTTATGGCAGAACTGGTCCACATCACTATGGCCAAGTCCCAGCAACAACAGAAGTCATGGTATGACCAGTCATCTAGGCAAAGAACTTTGACCCCCGGCCAAAAAGTGTTACTTCTACTTCCAACGTCAGACAGTGGACTGCTCGCCAAGTGGCAGGGCCCTTATGAGATACTGAGAAAGGTGGGTCCTGTCAATTATGAATTATATCTGCCTGACCGTCGGAAGAAGAATCAAGTCTTTCACATCAACTTGCTGAAACCCTGGCAGGAGAGATCAGGGCCACTGTCAGACCAGCTGTTTGCACGGAAAATCGATGAGGAAGAATCCAACGAGCAATATTTCCCAACAGTTATGAGTTCTCCTATCTTTCCAGAGTTGAGTCATCTGACATCAGAGCAGCAGGAAAACCTTCAATTACGGGTCCCAAAGGGCCTTTTCAGCGACAGACCAGGTAGAACAGGGGTAATGCAGCATGACATCCGCCTTCTATCACCTGGTCCAGTTCGACAGACTTGTTGTAGGGTTCCTGCAAGGCTCATACCAGAGTTGAAGAATGAAGTAAAAGTAATGCTGGAAATGGGGGTGATCGAGCCATCGAGGAGCGAGTGGTGCAGTCCAGTCGTCTTAGTGCCGAAAAAAGATGGCACATTAAGATTTTGTGTAGATTTCTCCAAGCTGAACGCTGTTTCTGCCTTTGACCCTTACCCCATGCCAAGGGTTGATGAACTCATAGAGCGTTTGGGAAAAGCCAAATATCTGAGCACCCTAGACTTATGTAAGGGGTATTGGCAGATTCCTTTGACTAACACTTCCAAGGAGCTGACTGCTTTTAGGGTCCCAAGTGGGCTCTATCAGTTTACGTCATGTCGTTCGGCCTTCATGGGGCCGCAGCCACTTTTCAGAGGACTATGGACTGTGTACTGAGAGGTACTGAGGACTTTGCAGCAGCCTACATTGATGATGTGGTTGTTTACAGCTCAACATGGGAAGACCATATGGAGCACCTGGCGGATGTATTCTCGAGAATTCATGGTGCTGGGCTTGTGGTTAATGCCACTAAATGTTATTTAGCAAAACATGAGGTGTCTTATTTGGGGTATGTGCTGGGGGGTGGGGTAATTAAACCTCAAATGGACAAAGTGGAGGCTGTGCGTTCTTGCCCGCCTCCAACAACCAAAAAGCGGGTGAGATCCTTTTTAGGTCTGGTAGGCTGGTACAGACGTTTTATTTCCAATTTTTCCACCTGAGCTGCAGTACTCACTGACCTCACTCAGAAGGGCAGCCCCCAAAAGGTTGTGTGGTCACCTGAGTGTGAGACAGCCTTTCAAGATCTCAAGGATTGTTTGTGTCAGGGTCCGGTGTTGCAAAGCCCCAATTTTGACCTTTCTTTCACAGGGCAAACCGATGCATCAGGAGTAGGTTTAGGAGCCGTCCTGTTGCAAGGTGACAGCGAAAATCGAAGGCCGGTACAGTATATTAGTCGGAAATTGTTTCCCTGTGAGGTTAGGTATTCTACTGTGGAGAAAGAGGCACTGGCTATCAAGTGGGCATTGGATACTTTGAAGTATTACCTCATTGGTAAAGACTTTACCTTAGAGACTGATCATCGTGCCTTACAATGGCTCCACAGGATGAAAGACAGCAATGCCCGAATTACCCGTTGGTTCCTTTCATTGCAACCTTTTAAGTTTCAAGTTAAATATAGGGCTGGAGCTCAGAATGTTGTAGCGGACTTTTTGTCCCGTCACTATGATGAGTGATGGGCTTAAGGGGTGGGGTGTGTGATGACGGGTGCTAGAGTGACGTCATCACTACCGCGATAGCGGGAGCAGGTGAAATCTGTACAAATAACTGGTTTATGTTTCTTTACATTTGCTATTAATGTTTTTGCATTTCTGTTGACTAGGTTGGAGTTTATTAGATTCGTTATCCTTTAATGTTTATGTATAATACAGTTTAAGATATCATGCGGTTGGTGTTGACTGCAGATATTGTGCACATATCAGTGGTTATCACAACGTGTTATGTCTACTACTGTTTCCTTATGATATATTTCCCCATTAACCACACAGAGACAAGTTGTAGTTGTATTATTTATTATTTCAAGTCTGTATTTATCTTTACATTTGTAAACGGCTACCTTCAATGCTGTGTACTCACCATATCCTGGTCCTGTGACTCCTCAAAGGAGGAGGCGGGACTACAGTTTCCCTTTTTCTTGAGTTGGGTTAAACCATTTCTATTAATAGGGAGGGGGCTTAACCCTTGGGGATGTAGACATGAAGAGATGTCTTATGATGATTATTTATATTTTGCTTCTGTTAGAGAATTGCATTTATGTTTTTATTTTATGTATTTTTTGGAGTTTAATGGTCTAAATGATTAAATGAGTTTGTGTTTGTGCTTCAAAGGTTTCTGATATTGAGGCCCCGGCAGTTGGTATGGTCTTAGGTGTAATGAGCCTGTCTTAGGCTATATAAGCCAGTCTAAATTGAATATTGGGAAGACAAGGTGGGGGCCTACTGCTTAAAGTGGCTAATGTAGATTTTGCTGCCAGTAGCAATTTGTTTTCTTTGGTCGTTTAAACGTCAAAGTGGACACTGAGTTAAGTTCCTATTTTTTGGGGGAAAATATTTTTTTTGTTTGTTTGATTAGTGTCATATTTCTATTTGTAAATTTTTTTTCCTCACTTATTGTGAATATGTATACCCCTACTTCTCCACTGGCATTTATTAAAAGTCCTCTTTGGATGATATCTGAGTCCTGAGCCTATCTACCACCTCCCTTTGACCAGCACGGGACACGTTACGACAGAGTTACATTTTAGTCTAGGACAAGGTTCAAGCCTTGTCTTTAAAACCGGGGGGTGATGTCTTTTTCATTCAGACTGGATGCCAGAGGGCACCCTCGCACAGAAAATCCACATATCCAATCATAGAAGTAGCGGAACTCATGATGCTCCAGGGATATGGATAAGTAAATAGAATATATAAACATTTTGAATGATAAAATAAATACAATAAGCACTCGACTATGTATAGTTTATCTATTTTATTCAAGCCATCTCTGGTATTTTCATAATAATTACGTATATTTATATTTTTATAATCCATTGCTAATCGATGTATTAGTAGCCTATGGAGTAGTAGTAGCTTAGCTAGTTAATGGAAGGCTACCTACTACTGTTGTCAGATGCAATATATCTAGAAGATATTATTTCAGCTTTGGGGAATCATTTATAAAAGATTCAATATTGCTTTGATTAAAGTGATATTAATCTTTAACTTATGATTTATACTTGATTAACAACTCGTCCAGCAACCATTAACATCAGTAAATCTTTAACAATTTCGTTTATCTTGCCTCGTGGCCAACGATAGAAATAAACAAAATTAGTACTTTATATAAACTAATACAACACATAAACATACACACACATTCTGAGTTTTGGTTAAAAGAAAGTTTAAAACTAGCACTCGTGTTATCTTGTAACTTTAACTAGAGGAAGATCACTAGCAGAGACTTTGCTATCTTTACTGCATACAGATCAATTCATCAGTTCAGTACAGTTATGGAGAATTGTTTGATTACTTGCTTTGAGTTGAGCTGGCCGCAGATCTTCCCACGTGTTTCCTTCGGATGACTGAGGGAATCCGGGTGGCTGATTGGCTCATTGCGTGATGTCACTGAGGGAACCCCTCCTGTGATTGGCAGTTGCCTGGTTCCTTTGTGACATGACCCTTGAAGTTCTTCTCCTCCTTCCGCGTGGTTTCAAGCTTTCAAGGTTTCTTCTGGAGTTTGACTAAGTATTTGTAGTGTTGTTATATTATCGACCAGATGTTTTGGTCATGGGCGCTTCAAAGTGCAATCAGTGAGCCGACGCCCAAGTCTTTGCAAGTCAGCGAGCAGCGAGTGAGAGCAAAAGCCTAAAGCTCAAAGCTGTAGTGTTCCTTTTAAACAGCTCGATTTGGGTCCACCCACGGGATGCTGTCCCAATCAGATTGTTCTTGTGAGGCAGAGCCCCGCCCCACACGACTCATTTTCCATGCAGTATTATCTGATAGTCAATTTATCACATGAAGGAAAATATTCTTGTGGACCTCTATACGTGCTTTAATCATACATTATGATGCTAAAGGTTAACTGTCATCCACACCAACGTATTGCTGATGACAACAGCTTCCATTCTACACCAAATATTCCGCATTTGACACACAAAGTACATCTACTAATTGTATCTACTACACAGGTTAAGGCACAGATTAAAACATCCTACATTCCAAATAATTACACCAAGCATATGAACAACATTAAGCACGTCCTACCTGGGTATCTTTGTTCTTAATAGTGATGGAATAAATGAATGTCCTTTTGGGAGAAAGTCAATAGAAGTTTGGGTGTTCCTTGCACAGAGCAAAGACACAGAGAAGTGCCTCCTTTGTCCTTCAGGGAGGATGAAAGAGGAGCTGTCCGGGGTCATGAGAATGTCACGTTTTGATGTGTGTCTGTGATTCTCTTAGCTCGGACACAGCTATAAGTTAATCGTTTGTGTTTACCAGATTAGTAGTTTATGCGTAAGAGGGTGTCGTGAGCCATCTGTTTCCGTCAAAGGAACAACGCTGAAAATGTTTCTAATTGGATCGGGAGCAAAGGTCAGTTATTAGCCCGCTCAAGGATGTGGCGCTATAAATCTCTTCCTTCCTGTGTCTTCTTCAGAGATTAGCAAAAAGGGGGTCCTTGAGACAGAGCAGAGCCATTATTGGAGGTTTGTTGACATTTATGACACGCAAATGATGGGAGGGGGGAAGTTGTAATGTGGGCTTGTCCACCCAAGTTCTACACAGAGCAAGTGAAATCACTAGTTTCACGCACTCCTCGGATTCTCTCATTTCCCGAATTGTGCTTTTAAATCGGAATGTGAAAACCACGCACTCGTGTTACTAACGTACAACGATTTGTTGGACTTGTGTTATTATAGCTTTCCGAAATGAGTTCACATGCATTTTCTCAGTCTGGAAATAATTTTTCACATGCGGTGCTGGTGATGATGCTTCTTACATCCGTTTCTGAGAAACAAAGGACAACCGATCACTCAGGCATGGCACTGAAATTAGGCACCGAAATCTGCATTCTGATTCGGTTCTAGTACATATTGGTTACATAGGTACCGGTGCCTTATTGGTACCCAACCCTATTCATAACAGGACCTTGTGCCAAACCATTCTTTGCAATGAGTCCCCCAAGTTTGTTTTACTAACTCCGGTGTTGTTTACCTTGTGACCCTAGACTGCATTGCTCAACATTATAAGCATAACAACATTATGTTTTCGTTTCCAGAGGTATTGAACTCATCGCCCAGAATGAGATGATGTCTGGTGGAAGAACAACTACTGCTATCTTAATGACAACAAGACAATATAGATGACTGTTGACTTCACTACTCCTGAATTTCAGCAGTGTGGTATATAGTGCGTAGGGCACTACAAAAATTTAAATAAAAAGCAAAATATAAAAATAATTGTGAAACAGCACATTTTAAGATACATTCTAGATAATAGCCCTAAAATTTACATTTTAAATGTAGCAACAGAAAACATAGGCAACAGAAAATGTAATTCATTGGTCAGATAAACAATAGCCCCGCCTCTTAACTCACGCCACTGGCTAAGTGTGGCTTGGTTGAGTTTTTCCTCACAAACAGAACAACAGTAGTGCCACATTGCTTATATTCAACTTTCAAATTGCTTACAGTATTTACAATTAACTCTGCATATGAAATTGTCATAAAAGTATTTGTTTTAAAATTACAGACTTCATCTTTTAAATGCTTGCATTCAGAATATTTTATTCTAAAAAGTAAAATAATTAATCAATTACTTGTTTTGAAGTGCCTGTGACTTTTTGTGACAGTAAAATTACAGAAATACAGTATCTGAATCAAATATTATAAAATGTTGCTCTAATTGTATCTTGGAAAATATGTACTACGTGGAGAATGCAATGATTTTTCCTGACCTTCATTCCTCGTTTCCCTGAGCGTGACCCGTGCTAATTAACAGACCATAATTAACAGAACCTACAGATGTACGCAGTTAAATTTGCGCACTTGTTTTTTGCTTGTTCTATTGGTAGTGTGGAACAGGCTGTAGACGGCCGGCAAATTAGAAATCCTCTGTAAGCTCAATAATTAGCTGCACACCCTTGAACCAGAGGAAAACTCTGTGACATGAATAAATTGAAGCTTTACCCAGAGAGTTTGGCGTGGTGTGCTGTAAAGGAGAACTAACAGATGTCAGTTAAAATTAGAAATAAATGTAAAAATATAAGATTGCACTAAGAAAACAATGGAGACACTCTCATAGTGGAAATTCAATATAATTCTGAAGTGGATTCCAACATAGAATTACATGAGGGAATGTAATGAGGGAATTTGTGTTAGGCCTACATACAATACTGCAAGCTAATCCAAAATTGTTCTTTGAAAAAGTGGGAACCGTGGACCAGCGGCGGAACAGAAATAAAAAGAAACACAGGATTCACAGCACCGCTGCACCTTCATCCTCAGAGGACGTAAGTCTATCCCCCGATGTGATCGACATCCTATCCTCAGATGGCACACCGGATGAAATGCTGGGAGCCCCGTGGGACGAACCAGCAAAACAGGATCGGGCATTCGCTGCATGAGGAATAAGAGGTCCGTGGGGACGTACCCGGCGGAGAGGCTCTTACCGTGATCTTCAGATCTCCCAGATCGCCAGCCAGCGGTCCACTGCTCGAGCCAGTGAGACCGGGACGGGTGGCTGTAGAGGGTGCCAATCCTTTCAGAAATGAAAGAATTGATCGCAGTAAAGTCATGCTCATATGCCCACAACAGGTGCATGGAGTCATCCATGAATGCATTTTCAGCGTGTTGGAAGCCCAGACACTGAAGACAACGCTCGTGTCCATCATCCGTGGACAGAAAACGATCGCAACCAAGAGGACACGGATGGAAAGGCATCTTGAAAAATACACGACCGTCTGTGATTTGCTCTTTCAGTTGAAGTGCCCAAGGGAATCGCTGATGAGAGGTACTCCACTGACTGCACAGTGACGCCAACCAGGAACAAAACAAAGATGAAAGACTTTATGGAGATCAACACATTTCTTTTCCACTCGTCTCCGAAGCAAAACTCTAATGAGTGGATGCATCTGTCGTCTTTTTATACCCGTATGCACGGGGAGTGGCTCAGGTATGCATAATCTACTAGCAATTTCATTGGCCTTTTCTTTTAAGTCAGAGATAATTGAGGCTTCCAAGTAAATCCCCTATGTTGTCATGACATAACTCGTAGTGACCGACAGATAGGGAACCCTAGTTCCTTGAGGGAACGAGACGCTGCATCGAAGCGCTATGGGAACACCTTCCAGCATGACCACGCTCTGAATCACATGTGTTATCAGACCAATTGATGGGCGAGACGTCACGGGTGGGGAGACCTAGAGACCAGGAAGCATAAAAGCATGTGCGGTTGAACCGGCGTCAGCTTTTAGGAATAAAGCAAGTTCTGGCAGGGATGCCGGAAGTGTGGCCCTCGAGACGCAGCATCTCGTTCCCTCAAGGAACTAGGGTTACATACATAACCTGCCTGAAGACGTTCCTCTTCAGGAACTTGAGCTGCATCAAAGCATTATGGGAACAAGATGCCCACGCTGCCCAGTGTAGATGGAAGCACAGCTAGGGCGAGAAAAAGTGGCCAAGTGGCTAGGTGGGCCCTGCGTACCGAATCAACTTACGAGAAGTGAGTCTTGATCCCCAAGAGAGGGGAGAGCAGAGGACTCCGGGCTAAGGAATAGTATCCTGATCCACCACATAGCATAAGCTCTGGCCAGAGGCCTCAGTCTCTGGAACTCACAGAAGTCAGCTAATTTTCAGCGCCTAGATATCACACTACAGAGTCTGTTACCCGAACTAGAAAATACAAAAAACGTCCAAACCAATTTATGAATAATTGATGTTCAGCAAATAAAAAATGTATATAACACATAAAAACAAATGACAATACTTGGCTTATTAAATATCAGGTTCATTTCTACAAAAGAGCTTTTTGTAAATGATATGATCACTGATCATGTGATCATGATGAAAACTAGATGTGCTCTATTTGACAGAAACCTGGCTAAAACCAGATGAATACATTATTTGATGAATACATTTGGATGAATACATTAAACAAGTCTACCCCCCAAGATAAATGAGGCGCATCCAAAAGGCAAAGGGGAAGGTGTTGCTACAATTTATAGCAATATTCTCAGTATTTCTCAGAAGACAGGCTTTAAGTTCAACTCATTTGAAGTAATTGTGCTTCATATACCATTATCTAGAGAAAAAAGTATTAATGATAAAGCCCCCATGATGTTTGTACTGGCTACTGTATACAGGCCACCAGGGCACCATACAGACTTTATAAAAAAATGTGGTGATTTCTATCAGAGTTAGTGCTTGCTGCAGATAAAGTCTTAATTGTGGGTGATTTTAATATCCACGTTGATAATGAAAAAGATGCATTAGGATCAGCATTCGTAGACATTCTGAACTCTATCGGGGTTAGACAACATGTGTCAGGACCTACTTATTGTCGAAATCATACTCTAGATTTAGTTGATGTTAAAGGTGTTGATATTCTGCAGCAAAGCGATGATATATCAGATCATTATCTAGTCTTGTGTAAACTCCATATAGCTAAAGCTGTAAATTCAACTCCTTGTAACAAATATCATAGAATCATCACTTCTACCACAAAAGACTGATTTGTAAGTAATCTTCCTGATTTATCTCAATTCCTCAGCATATCCATCAGCGCATAAAAAGTTGATGTAACAAACTATGGACTCTCTCTTTTCTAGCACTTTAGATACAGTTGCTCCTTTATGCTTAAGGAAGATTAAGGAAAATAGTCCAACACTGTGGTATAATGAGCACACTCTCGCACTAAAGAGAGCAGCCCGGAAAATGGAGCGCAGCTGGAGGAAAACAAAACTAGATGTATTTCATATTGCTTGGCGGGAAAGTACCCTAAGGGGCAGTCGTGGCTCTAATGGATAGAGCATCGGACTTGTAACCCGAGGTTGGTGGTTCGAATCTTGGCTCTGGCAGGAATTGTCCACGACTGAGGTGAGACCCTTGAGTAAGGCACTGGACCCCCAACTGCTCCCCAGGCGCCGCAGTGTCGGCTGCCCACTGCTCCAAGTGTGTGTGCACTTGGATGGGTTAAATGCAGATAACACATTTCACTGCTGGTTATACTCTGTATAATTGTGTTTGTGACAAATAAATACAATTATCAAATAGATATCAAATAGTAACAATGCAGCCATCAGCTACTGTATCACATCAAATAGTGCACTGCAGATCCCCCGAGGAACAATTCCACTCATTCTCTACGATAGGGGTGGAATAATTGTATAAACTTGTTAAATCAGCTAAACCAACAACAATTATGTTAGACCCTATTCCATCTAAATCTAAACTACTAAAAGAGGTGCTTCCAGAAGTAATAGATCCTATTTTGGCTATTATTAATTTGTCATTAGGATATGCACCCAAAACCTTTAAATTGGCTAAATTAAGCCTCTCGTTACAAAATCAAAACTTGCCACCAAAGATCTAATTAACTACAGACCAATCTCGAATCGCCCTTTTATGTCAAAGATACTAGAAAAGGTAGTATCCTCACAATTATATTCCATTTTAGAGAAAAATTATATATTTTAAATTATATTATTTCCAGTCAGGATTTAGACCATCTCATAGTACTGAGACTGTTCTCATTAGAGTGACAAATGACCTGCTCTTATCATCCGATCGTGGTTGTATCTCTCTATTAGTGCTACTGGATCTTACCACTAAGTTCGACACTATCGATCACTACATTCCTTTGAATAGACTAGAAAACATTGCTGGCATTAGTGGAAGTGCACTAGCAATAAACACAATCAACACTTTATACAGCCGTTTTATTTAACTATTACTTTGTTCGCTTTACATGAGCACATGGCAGCTGTCGCACACGAGGACGACTAGTTGGTGAGTAATGTTTAAGTTTATTTTAAGTCTAGAATGTGCCCAAACTATTTATATTGTAGATATGCATGGACTATAAAACGCATAAACATAACGTAATTGCAGTTCACCGACATCAGATATGTTGTTCTGAACGTAATATTGTAATGGTGTGCTTTTGTACTATTTTGACTAATCTGACCGAAACATTGCTATGGACGTCATCTAATGTTTATTTTTTCGTGTGCACAGTTTGAGGTGTGAGTTTTGTTTTTGCATTTTACCCGCTAAAGTTAGAATTGGGTTGTTGTTGAAAGTAGCATTCAACATAAGTTATACCTTTTACTTACTGACCATTAACTGCTCAAATGCGTCCACATGAAGGGAAAGAGTGTATATGGTAACAAATATGCGCTGTGGGGTTGCTTTTTTTTGTTAGTAACAAGCATAAAATATTATATTCATATGTATTACAAATACTGAAAAGAGAAACGCACAATACATGCAATTGTGACCATGTTTATTAATATCAACCATTAACAGGGAGCAGAAAACTATTTGTATACAATTTTTTTATAGATAATTTGTAAAAAGATTTGATGTATAACAATATATAAGTGTAATTTAAATGATTGATAAATTACAAATTATTTACAGATTTACTAAAACAATATCAGTGCAAATATTTTTACAGGAATGACTGAGTAAAACAATTTGTACCTGAAATTATCAAAAAAATTGAGAATTATTATTATTTACATGGATTATTAGAGTTTATATTGATTTGTGTGTTGCTGTTTTTTTCAGTAATTCTTTAGAGTATGGTACTCCTCAAAACATGGCATGGCACACATCGGAGTGTTGCATGGCACACACATGTACTTTGTGAGACGCTTCTCCTTTCTCTTCCGAGAGCTGGAGAGGCAGACCTTGCAGTGCCGCCTGGTCCTGCTGCCCTGCGCGCTGGTCTGCGGGACTTCAGCAGGGAAAGGCCTAGCTGTTAACCGGAGAGGAGTGTCCAAAGCAGGGCGGCCTCCTTTGGGTGGACAGGACCGGGTTGTGCCATACTCCTCCAGCAGCCCTCTCATCAGGTTTGTCCTGAACTCCAGGGAAGTGGTGACCTGTCCTGTTGATAGTAAATTACATTTTTGGGGAGTTAGGAAAAATGTAGAGTGCTAGTAAAGGACAGTTTGTTTGTGAACACAATACTTGTGCATTGTAAATATAAGTTATGGTTATTTTAGATGGTTGTGTAAATTTCTTACCTGACAGTTGGCGGTGAACAATGTGGCTGTTCAGCACAGCAGTGTCAAGCAGATAAAAGAAGATCTTCTTATACCACTTTCTTGTTTTCCTGGCACACTCAAGAAAGCCTTTTACCATGTCAGCCCTGTCGACTGCCCCCATCTTTTTGTTGTATTCAAGGACACAGTGAGGCTTGACCTTCCTCTCACCAGTGACATGATCGACTTTCCCTGTGGCTGACATCATGGAGTGTACCGTGGTAAGCATAAGAACATCTCTCTTATCATGCCATTTTACCACCAGCTGTGTTCTGTTCTGTCTGCATTCAACTTGCCCTTTCACCATTTTTCCAGTGAAAACCGGCATTCCTTTCCTGTTGGCCCGCACAGTGCCACAGGCCCCTGTGCCATGATAGAGGAGGTGCTGGAACAGCGATGGACTGCTGTACCAGTTGTCCACATAGAGGACGCGGCCCTTTCCCAGATAAGGTGCAAGTAGGGTCATTACAACCGAACCAGATATGCCTAACCCCTCATAGTGGCAGATGTCGGTAGTGGATCCGGTATAAATTACCATGTCTTGCACATATCCGGTCAGCACATCACACAAGACGAAAAACTTCACTCCAAATCGGCTTCTTTTTGTAGGGATGTACTGACTGAAGGCCAGCCTGCCTTTACATTTCATCAGTGATTCGTCCACACAGAGATCTTTAAATGGTTCAAGGTTCAAGGTTTCTTTATTTGTCACATGATAAATTATACAGGGTATAATCAAAAGTGAAATGTAGGTCAAATCAGGTCTGCTCAGTGGACAGTGCAAAGAATAAAAAATAATAATAAAAAAAAAATTTATATAAGAGTAACACCACACAAGAGCATATATATATATATATATATATATATATATATATAGGTAAAAAAAAGAACTTAAAAAGTAAAATGTGCAATAGAATAAAGAAAAGTGTAAAACAGTAAGATGTGCAAAACAAATAGGATGTGCAAAAACAGTATATGGGACTTAATAAATATTAGTATAAACAGGAGGGATGAGAGGGATGTGCAACGGGTTGTACTGGGTATGCACACATAGCGGCAATACGGATGATGAGAATATGAATGTTTTTGTTATTTTTTTACAGATAATAATGAGTCTTGTGAAAGTTTATGGAACAGAGTTTGTGTTAAGGAGCCTGATGGCCTGAGGGAAGAAGCTCTTCCTCAGTCTCTCTGTCTTTGCCATCAAGCTCCTGAAGCGCTTGCCAGATGGCAGTAAACAGAAATGATGGTTACCGGGGTGGTTTGAGTCTTTGATGATTTTAGCAGCTCTGCTTCTGCAGCGTTTGAGGTAGATGCCCTGCAGAGAGGGGAGAGCAGACCCTGAGATGCGCTCAGCTAGGCGCACGACTCTCTGTAGAGCTTTGCAGTCCTGGTTTGTGGCATTATTATACCACACTGAGATGCACTGAGTCAGAACACTTTCTATGGCCCCTGAGTAGAAAGTTTTCAGGGTAGCTGGTGAGACCCTGAATTTCCTCAGCTGTCGCAGATGGTACAGCCTTTGCCTGGCTTTCTTCACCTGTGTTTGGATGTGTGCAGTCCATGTCAGGTCCTCGGAGATGTTTACTCCGAGGTACTTGAAGCAGCTCACCCTCTCCACATGGGTCCCACTGATCATAAGAGGAGTGTAGGGCTGCTGCTGTCTCTTCCTGAAGTCCACGATCAGCTCTTTGGTTTTGCTCACATTCAGAGAGAGACAGTTGTCCTGGCACCATGATGTAAGTCTCTCCACCTCATCCAAGTATGCGGTCTCGTCATCGTTGTTAATGAGGCCCAGGACCACAGTATCATCAGCAAATTTAATGATAGATGTGGAGCTGTGAGAGGACACGCAGTCGTGGGTGTATAGAGAGTATAGCAGGGGGCTCATGACACAGCCCTGTGGGGCTCCTATGTTCAGGGTGATTGAGTTGGAGGTGAACTGGCCGACTTTCACCACTTGTGGTCTGGCGGTGAGGAAATCTTGAATCCAGTCACAAAGTGAAGTGTTTAGGCCGAGGTTTGAGAGTTTAACAGCCAGCTTGGTGGGGACTATAGTATTGAAAGCGGAGCTATAGTCAATGAATAGCAGCCTGACATAGTTGCCATTTTGCTGTCAATGTGAGTGAGGGAGGAGTGCAGTACCTAGAGATGGCATCATCAGTAGACCTATTTGGCCGGTAGGCAAACTGAAGAGGGTCCAAAGTAGCAGGGATGGAGGAGCAAATGTGTTTCTTTAAAAGTCTCTCAAAAACCTTCATGACTGTCGATGTAAGGGCAACTGGACGATAGTCATTCAGGCAAGAGGGTTTACTGTTCTTGGGCACAGGGATAATGACAGATTTTTTAAAGGGGGTGGGGACCACAGAGGTAGCGAGGGACTCATTAAATATGGATGTAAACAAACCAGCAAGCTGATCAGCACAGGACCTCAGAACGCGGCCAGTAATCCCATCGGGTCCTGCTGCTTTTCTGACGTTCACTCTCCTTAGTTCCCTCCGAACGTCATCCTCTGACACGGTGAATACATGATCATCGCTGCTCTGTCTGCTGCTTGCTGACGCGCTGATCGGCAGAATCGCGCCGCCATTACATTCAAAGCGGCCGTAGAAGTTGTTTAGCTCTACGGCTAGCAACGGGTCTGCTTTCACCTCCACAGAGTTGTTGTTTCCAGAGGAACAGATGGTCTTTAGTCCCTGCCACATGCGTCGAGAGTCATTGAGCTGGAAATGTGACTCAATTCTCTCACTGTATCGGCGTTTAGCGGCTCTTACTGCACGACGGAGAGCATAACAAGATGACTTGTACTCACTCATGTTTCCTGACAGAATACCGGCATTGTATGCGGCAGTTCGATGGTTAACCGCGTCACGAATTGTTCTGTCCACCCATGGCTTCTGATTTGAGAAAGTCTTTATTGTTACCGTTTCAGTGGCCTGTTTGGTTAGTGTGTTTACGAAGCTTAATGCTACCTCTGTGAATTCGCTGACGTCAGATGAACTCGCCCGGAACATGTCCCAGTCGACGTCATCAAGAGACGCCTGTAGCATAGCTTCAGAGTGGGAGGACCAGCACGTCACTTCCCTCTCCACCGGGGGTTATTGAAGGATCCGTTGTTTATAATCCGGTGTGAGGAAGATGGCGGCATGGTCTGATTTTCCAAACGCCGGCAGTGAGTGGGCTTTGTAGGCATTTTTGAATTGGGTGTAGCAATGATCGAGTGTATTCAGTCCTCTGGTTGGACAGGATATGTGCTGATGAAAGTTAGGGATGACCTTTTTGAGGTTAGCTTTGTTAAAGTCCCCCGCGACGATACATGCAGCGTCAGGATGTATGTTGATATATCCGCTGAGTTCATCGTGTAGTTTAGACAAAGCCAAGCTGCTATCTGCCAGTTGTGGTATATAACGGCAGTAACGGTTGAGAATTCTCGGGCAGATAAAATGGGCGGCAGATAATGGAGAGATGTTCTAGATGAGGCGAGCAGGAGCGCGACAGAATGGAGATGTTCCTGGGATCACACCATTTCTTGTTAATGAAGAAACACACTCCACCACCTTTGGTTTTTCCGGCCTCGGCTGTTCTGTCCATCCGTAAAACAGAGAAGTTGTCAGACGGCGTTACAGCGTTGTCCGAGACCGAGGGAGTGAGCCATGTTTCGGTCAAACAAATCAAACAAATGTTACAGACCAAATGTTCGGTCAAACAAATGTTACAGTCTCTAATGTCCCGTTGGAAACTAATCCTGGCTCTAAGATCGTCCATCTTATTATCCAAGGATTGAACATTGGCGAGCAAAATACTCGGTAGAGGGGGACTGTGAGCCCTTTTCCTCAGTCTGTTGCGGATTCCAGCACGTTTCCCGCGGTGTTTCTTTCGCCTCCTGGTATTATTGAGGCGGCCTTTGTCAGCTGCGGTGCTCCGAAGAATCTCCAATGGCCACGCTGGATCTGTGTATAAAGTGTCCTGGATCAGGTTAGTGTAACGCTGTCCAATGTCCAAAAGTGTTCTCTTGTCATACATAAGCATTGCAGACGTTACACGTATAAAAAGAGAGGTAAAAATAGAAAAAAACACACATAAAAACACAATTTTGAGCGGAGCTAATTCACAGGCGACTGAACTCAGCAGCGCCACCGGAAGAATTTTGGGACAATATTTTGGGACCATATGGGACAAAAACACAACGAAACGAGGAGGTAATGGCAGTAAATATGCGTCTGCATGGTGAAATGCAGACAACGGAGGAGCAGGAGGAAGCGGTCCTGTGAAAACAGCGTTCCAAAAAAAGGGTTCTGCAGTAACGGGTCGTTGCTCCAGTAATGCCAGAGAGATGGTTTTTTGATGACTTCCATCAGAAGAAATGCCATCAAGAACAAGTACATTTCTTTGATGGTAGTTGGCACCCACCTTGCCATCTTTCCCAACACTCCTGGTGCCATCTTCTCCTGGAGTTCTGAGGCATACCTATTTGTTTCCTCCACAATTTATCCGACAAGCTCCTCTGTAAAAAACAGCTTGAAGCACTGGACCTCAGTGGCAGATGCAGGGGGGGGGGTTGCATTCCAGACTTCGAGCTGTCAAAGGTGATACCTGGTCCAGGAGGGGTAAAGTTGCTGGTAGCTGTCCAGGGAGAGCTTACCTGCTCTGCTAAATTGGATGTGTCTCCCTGTGTGCGAGTTGCAGCAGAGAGAGACCAGCATCACCATTTTCAAGGCCCTGGAGATTGGGTGGGAGCTCATCATCGGAATCGCTCTCGCTTTTCTTGCTGTCAGAATATACTTCTTCATCAGAATTAAAAAATATTTATCTAATCTCCTCATCTGTCAGTTTTTTTCTCAATTTTTACAGAAATTGAGGTTTTGATGTTTTTGGTAAATTATTTTCCTCAGGTGATTGCACTGTTAGTGTGTTGACGAGTTAGTGAGTCTGACGGAACTGAGGTAAAAATGACGTCACGAAAATGGTGCTGAGGCATAATTTTATTTCAAATTCATATTTTTATTCAATTTCAATTAACATTACATTTCATCCTATAGCAATTCATGACTAAATATATAGGTATTTTTAAATATTATATTGATATTATAATCTCAGATAATGAGCGCAGCCATATCCTTCATTACCATGTACCGTGCGGGTGAGAATCGGATCTAGATTTACAGGCGTTGATTCATCCTCTTCTCCCGAAATACATGAAAATAAGAGGCCGGTGAACTGGGAGAAAAATATAATAAACTTCATAGTTATCTACACAATGTGCATCTGATATAAATATATGTAGTTCAAGGTCAAATTAATGGATTGTTATTGCCGTTTCCATAGAGAGTGTGTATTTTACAAACTATAAACGTATTGTTTTGCTACTACTTATGTGAATTTTATGTCTGAAACTTAAAATAAACATTATGTGGTTGAAAACAGTGAATAGTTGTGGCACTGAGCACGTCTGTCTCTGGATCAGCGCCAGCCAACGCCAAGCAGATTTGAATTCAGCAGTTGATGACGTGGCACGACTGAACGCGTTCTAATCTCACCGGTGTGATCGTACGCTCCAGGGACCAGCCAAGACTGATCACACCGGTGTGATCGTACGCGTTAAAGTGTTAATTGGACCTAAAACCGGACCTAAAACCCCCACAAGTAATAACCTAGAACACTATCTAACACTTGATGGCTGCTCTGTCGATTCTTCGTCATCAGTCAGGAACCTAGGTGTGCTATTGGATAGCAATCTCTCCTTTGACAGCCACGTTTCTAGAATTTTTAAAACTGCATTTTTTTCCATCTTAAAATATATATCTAAATGAAGTTTAGACACGTAGTTTTTTAAACTAAGTTCGGGAGGAGCACGTCAGATACTCAGGCTAATTAGCACAGGTGGTACACAATCTAGGTAATCAGCCTTGGACATAAATACAGCTGTCTTACCTCCACCTAGTCGACGGTTAAGCAGCATTCGGTGGCACCATTTACCATTACATCACAGACTCAACACTTCTGTCCAAACAACGAGACCCATGTTGGGTTCATATTTTCACCAGACACGGCCGCCGAGCTCCGGGCCGTCACGACCGCTGCTCTCGCTCTCCTCCGCCGGCTTCCAACGAGCCTGGGCCACGCCCCAGGTTTCACCGCAGCAAAGCTTCACTCGCTTCCGCCGACTCCTCATCCTTCACCGCTGCTCTCCCAGCTGCAGCGCAAGTATACAGCCGGGCCTCTAGCTTCTAGTTTCAGATGCTACGCGAGGCGGCCTCCGTTAACACGCAACCACCATTGTTGCCAATAATTCTCAGGGGAAATCTCCAAAGGCAGGTATTTGTTGATAAAATCGTTAAAAGACCTCGCGAAGACATTGGATGTTAACATTTGTTTGTTTGTTTTATTTATATACGTTAGCACATTTATACACAAGTTGACCAAAGTGCTTTACAAAACAAAGTAAACAACAATCCAACAGAGCAAATTTATAAAATAATAGAATCCCAGTAGATAGATACAAAAACCCTTCATTGATTTGCCGCAAATCGATCAAGAAGATGAGATTTAAGCATAACTTTAAAAATCGATAGAGAAGTCGTCGTTCGGATGGCAACCGGAAGATTGTTCCAGTGTAGGACCCACGATTACAACGTCACCATGTAACCATGACACCATGCCCAGTATATACACCGGGCGTACTTAAACCTCCGTATTTTTACCAGTATTTAATTGGCATAGCATTCCTTAGACATTTTAAGCTGGATGAGATAAATGCGTTTTGCGAATACACTCTTGATCACCGCGGACCAACAGTAAAATGAACATGCACGAGGTATTCTCATTCAACCTGTGCTATATTAACCCTTTCGCACGTGAGTTTAAAATATTCTAGCTGAGCCCCCAGCGTGAGTTTTTTAGGCGACCGTTATTTTAGAACGTATCGCCTTATTGTTTCCATGGCGACGCGTCATGCTCGTCATGTGACACAACGCACGCAGCCACATAGCTCTGTATGACATGTGGATCACTTTTTATTTCATTTATCTTTTTATTTAAAATATTCACAAACATGCTCACTATATTATGAAATATCTGATATTCCGATTCTGAAATATGTGCAAGTAAATGTATTTGGTAGTTTAAACACTTTTATAATGACCGTATTAGTTGATCTATACCGCTGATGGGCCGCCATGTTAGTTTGCGCTGAATCCTAGCTGTGGGATAAACAACAAGTAAATGAATCCTCTCCTCTCGAAACACGTTAAAGTAAGTCTCGGCTAAACTGGAAGAAGAGCAGAGTAAACTTTATAGTTACATACACAATCTGTATATGATAGCAATAACACAGGTCGTCAGATTATATTTGTAAGGATCATTATTGACGTTTCCATAGAAATCAGCATGCATTTTACAAACTATAAATGTATGGTTTTGCTTGTACTTCTGCATGTTTAAATGTCTGAAGCCTAAGATAAGCATTATATGGTTGAAACGCTGAATGGTTGTGATAATGGCGCTCAGCGTCCGATCTGGCTCAGCGCCAAAAAGCAGATTTGAATTTGGCAGTTGATGACGTGACGCACTGATTATTCTAATCACACCAGCGTGATCGTGCGCTTCTGGGACCAGCTAAGACCTGATCACACCGGTGTGATCGTGCAGCGTCAAAGGGTTAATGTTTTGTCTTTGACCTAAATCATAGAGACACGGACCTTGATTTGCATATGCATTTCAGAGGGCTAAATAGAGCCCTTCACAACAGATTTAGTTCCCAAACAACTGTCAGGTTTGACCTAAACATGAATTTCAGCTGCATAATTAATCCAAATTTCGACAGTAATAAATTGTTGCAGCATCAGTTGCGCTTGTATTCCCAAGATCTCGGTTCTCTCTTGTGCATTTAATTTCACCGTAAACATCACTCTAAACAGATCATTTGAATCCGTGAATCGTCGACTAGAGAACAGCTGCTATCGGATCATTCCAACTTGTGAAGGAATCGGAGCAAATAGCAAACTAATTTTACAGGTTCATTCTGTTTACGAATCAGACACTGCTCCTACGTCCCAGAGCACATTATATACATTATAAGGAGTAATGGTATGTTTCATGATACGTAGCGAGGAAAGTGCAATCTTTGGAACGCAGTAAAGTTACTAAATAAACGACTCCAGAACTACAGGCATTAGAAAATGTACGGTAGTAAGCTGTTACCGACCATCATCAGTGGCCCTGCTAAACGTCACAACCATTTTTCCGTGGCCTATACAGCTACAGCCGCAGGCGCAAGCTCGAAGCTGCCTCCGCTTGCAACACAGCCCCACACATCTCAGTCTTTTTCCTTCCGCTATGAATAACTCTCTTTTTCCTTTACAGTGGCCTCCAGCTCCCGTAGCAGACACTAGCGTGAGGCTACCTCCATTAGCAGAGCAGGCTACAATAGCTCTTCAGGACCTCCTTCCTGTGGCCTACAGCTACGGCAGTCAAAGCAAGCGCGACGAAGCATGCAAAGCATGCCGGCATTTTTACCATGACACCATAGACAGTGGGTGATCAATTAAGCCGCATCTACGCACGGATCTCTGTTGAAATGGAAGTTACGTGGTTTATCACGTCCGTATTTAAGACGTAACTGCCCGTGTTTACATTAATTTTGCATCATAAACATTTGGAGACGCAATAACATGAAGCCCCTTACACGGAATCGTGCACAGCTGCATGCGCAAGCAGTCTACACAATCAAGCGCCCATCAGCGTTTAAAATAAGAGCAGCCTTCCGTAGTGAGGTTGACATCTTCCATTTATAGATTCACCGCATTCTGGCGAGACCACACACTTCAAGTGTACATCAAACAAACGCGTGTCTCTCTCAGCGCTCCCGCGCAATGAAGCCAGCGAATCTCCTTGTAACTTGCTCCAACCTTTCCAAACCTTATGAAAGATTATTTTACAGAAAGTTCAAGTGGCGCATGCTCGTGAGGGATGGGAAGCAAGCAGCATATGGGTGTTTCTAAAGCAACTCAGCGTCATCGCTCATCGGGTTGAAATCTAAGCCCAGAATTGATTCGGAAATTCTCAGAATCATTTGAGAGAGACTTGGTCATTTCTCCGTGACAGAAGCGCTTCAACAATCGTAATCATTGAATATGGACATCAAAGTTGATATTTGCCAAATTCTCCATCGAGTTCAGCCGTATTCATCCTGAAATGACCTGTTCAGCTTTCCCCTATAAGCGGCGCAAATTAAACAAAGGTTCGAGACCAAGGCCACGCCCCCGATTTCGCAGATGTAAGGCCCGACAGGTCCGCGGCAGCTCAGCTGTCCGGCACGAAAAAGCGTTAGCAAAACCATCTCCTTTTTGATCAAACAAATCAAATCAAGAAAGGTAATTTGTTTATATTTTCAACCTCTCTTCACCTATCCAACCTTACCAAGCCGTCTGCGAGTACCTTCACCTCAGGATTTCCCAGGCCAAGTCCCCCCCTCGAACCCTTATTCTTAGACCACGCCGGAAAACCAGTCAGTCGTACCTGGTTTCAAAAACAGCTCAAGTCCGTCCTGCTATCAGCGGGTATCTCGGCAGCAAATTTTTCCAGCCACTCCTTTCGCATCGGGGCAGCGACGTCAGCGGCCCAAAAAGGCCTCACTAAACACCAAATCCAAACCTTAGGTAGATGGTCTTCAGAAGCTTTTCAAAGCTACATCCGAACGGACCAGTTCCACATCAAATCAGCCCACCAAACTCTCGTTTCATAAACCCGGTGCGAGCTTTCCTGGCTTTTACTTACCTGTCCAAATCACACGCTTGGCGAGGCTCCCCCTCCTGATACCGCGGACCACCACTTCTGTCCGGAGCCTCCCAGCCAAAAAACTTGCCTTTTCAACCTTGTGGCCGGAGAGTCTCACCCATCCAGACTGCGAGCTTCCATCTCCAGTCTGGTGAAGGCGAGTGCCTCCCGGCTACCCAGCTTTACCTTTCCGTCTTTACCTGTCCGACAGTGAGTCTTAATCTCCCATCGGACGCCGGTGCGAGCACCCCGGCCAGGCGACCTTACCTCTTCCACCCCACGGCCGGCGAGGCTTACCCATCCAGACCGCGAGTATTTTCCTCCGGTCGGATGTTGGCGAGAGCCTCCTGGCCACACAGCTTGTTTTCTGTCTTTACCTGTCCAACACAGCGAGTCTTGATCTCCCGTTGGACGCCGGCGCGAGCTCCCCGGCCAGACAACCTTACCTTTCAAACCTGTTGCTTAACGAGGCTTACCCGTCCGACACGGTGATTCCGAAACCAGTCGGACGTCGGCGAGAGCCTCCGGGACAAACAGCCTTACCTTTTCAAATCTACTGCTCGACCAGGCTTACCCGTCCGACACGGTGATTCCGAAACCAGTCGGACGTCGGCGAGAGCCTCCGGGACAGACAACTTTCCTTTTCCATCCTGCGGCCGGCAAGGCCTACCCAACCACGCTGCCGGTTGACTGCGAGGCCTTCCGACCCTCTAAACTTTGCCTTTCTGTCTAAACCCGTCCGACTCGGTGAGCCCCGATCTCCCGACGGACGCCGGCGAGAGCACTCCCGGCCAGACAATCTTACTATTTCAAGTCCTAAGCTCGGCGAGGCTTACCCGTCCAACACAGCGGGTATTGTGCCCCCGTTGGACGTCGGCGAGAGCCTCCCAGCCAGACAATCTTACTATTTCAAGTCCTAAGCTCGGCGAGGCTTACCCGTCCAACACAGCGGGTATTGTGCCCCCGTTGGACGTCGGCGAGAGCCTCCCAGCCAGACAAACTTACCTTTCAAGTCTCACGCTCGGCGAGGCTTACCCGTCCAACACAGCGGGTATTGTGCCCCCGTTGGACGTCGGCGAGAGCCTCCCAGCCAGACAAACTCATCCTTTCCGTCTGCTCGCACCACGATATCAAACCCGTCGACGCTACGTGCCCGGCCGTTCAGGCAATCTTAGCTTTCAGTCCACTACCGGCGAGGTTCAACCGTCCGACACACGAGTATTGATCTCACGTCGGACGCCGCAAGAGCCTCCCGCTGGACAACCTCACCTTTTCCTCCTACGCCAGCGGTTAACCCATCAAACAGGCGGGCACGCCCGCCAGTGGGATGTTGGCTAACATCCCGACCAAAACTTTACCTTTCCGTCTTCACCTGTCCGACACAGTGAGTCTTGATCTCCCGTCGATTCGCCGGCGAGCACTCCGGCCAGACAACCTTGCCTTTTCTAGTCCCACGCTGGCGACGCTTACCCGTCCAACACAGCGGGTATTGTGCCCCGTTGGGCGCCGGCGAAAGCCTCACAGCGAGACGACTTACCGCTTCCCACTTGGCAGATGAGACTAACCCGTTAGACTCAGTGAGTATTGGCCTCACCGTAGAGTTCGGCGTCAGTCTCAGTCACCCATCTATTTTTCCGTCCGGACGGGCGACGAGGCCTAGCTGGCCGCTGCGGTCCTCATCCGCCCGCCGAACACCATTGAACTGTCTCTGCTATCCTCAAACCTTTTCCCCGCCTGGCGAGGCTTACCCGTCCGATGTCCTAAGTCTTACAATCTCCCATCGGATGCTGCCAGAGCCCCCAGTTCGGGTTTCTCTTCTCCCTACTCGTCGGCGAGACTATCCGTCTGGCAGCGTAGCCTTGGTCTCATGTCATGACGCGTTGGACGCTGGTCTCCGGTGAGCTCCTATGCTTGCCGTCCGCATGCGACGCTCATCCATTCGATGCCGTGAGTCTCGATCTCCTTCGGATGTTGTGAGAGCCTCCTTGTTGGGCGTCCCAAACTCCTTTTATCTGCCTAGCCGATAGGACCCATCCGTCCGTCGGAGGGTATTGTGTCTATCGGAGGCTTCATTCATGTCCTCTCGGCCAGATACCGCCCTCTGTCCTCTGATTAGCAGGGGCTGATGGCCAGTAGGGCCGATGTACGCCGACTCCGTGAACTATCCCACTGCAGGCAACTCGGGTCCTCCTGGCCAGGGCTCCAACCACGCTGCTCCTCCATCAGCAGGCAGGGCTCACCCGTCCCAATGCGGTGAGCCATCGCTGGGCCTCGGTTGAGCCCTCCCCGACCGGTCGCCCCAAAACCATGAAATTCACTCCGCGGTCGGTGGGGCCCACTCATGCATGCTAAACCGCCCTCCGAGCACGTAGACCCCCGGCCTGCCACACAAGCCACTCCTAGCTCCCGCCAGATGTCAAACGCGTATTTGGGGGTAAATCTTAGTCTGGCGGCTGTCCTACATTCTATTGCTTTTGGGGTTCACTGGGTTGGGCCATTCTCGGCTAGGAGCCCTCCCCAGGACAGCACGCCTACAACGTGTTACCATACACGCCAAATACGCATTACGTTATCGTGCTAGTAGATGTAAGTGTGAAATCGTGAAATGAAGTTTAGACACGTAGTTTTTAAACTAAGTTCGGGAGGAGCACGTCAGATACTCAGGCTAATTAGCACAGGTGGTACACAATCTAGGTAATCAGCCTTGGACATAAATACAGCTGTCTTACCTCCACCTAGTCGACGGTTAAGCAGCATCCCTCCACCACCCCTTCTCCACCAGTATCACTAGATTTCTAATCACACGGGGGGGGGTTCACTGGGTTCGGGCCATTCCCGGCTAGGAGCCCTCCCCCAGGACAGCACGCCTACAACGTATTACCATACACGCCAAATACGCATTACGTTATCGTGCTAGTAGATGTAAGTGTGAAATCGTGAAACTGAGACTTATGCTCACAATGTAGAATTGTTAATTCATGCGTTTATGACTTCAAGGTTAGATTATTGTAATGCTTTATTAGGTGGATGTTCTGCACACTTAATAATCAAACTACAGATGGTTCAAAATGCAGCGGCTAGAGTCCCTACTAGAACCAGGAAATATGACCACATTAGCCCGGTTTTGTCAACACTGCACTGGCACCCTATTAAACATTGTATAGATTTTGAAATCTTGTTAATTACTTATATAGCCCTAAATTGTTTAGCTCCTCAGTATTGAGCGAGCTCTTATCACATTATAGTCCTCCACGTCCACTGGGTTCTGAAAACTCTTGAAATTTGATCATACCTAGAATATCAAAATCAACTGCGGGCTGAAAATCCTTTATCTATTTAGTGCCCAAACTCTGGAACAATCTACCTCTCAATGTTCGGGAGGCAGACACACTCTGTCAGTTTAAATCTAGATTAAAAAGACCCATCTCTTTAACCTGGCATACACATAACACACTAATACACTTCTAATATTCAAATCCGTTAAAGGATTGTTAGGCTGCATTAATTAGGTCAACCGGAACTGGAAACTTCCCATAAAACACATTGTACTTATTATATCATAATAAGATTGACATCTACTCTAATATTAGTCTGTTTATTTCTTATTCCGAGGTCACCGTAGCCACCCAATACGGTCCTTATCCAGCCCAGATGGTCACTTCAATCACCAGATCCAGTCCGTTTACAGATCAGATGGTGGAATAGCACCTAGTTAAAAGCCCTGAACATCAGCGAAGTCTAGGACACCTAGATGAGCCCCAGAGACAGATCCCTAGTGAGGGCTCCGTCACCTAGACAGCCACCGGGAAAAGACCACTGGAACCACTTTGCTGCAGTTGGAACAAACTGCTGGTTCGTCTGGCCAGAGGGGAACTGTCCCCCTGACTCAGCCTGGTTTCTACCAAGGTTTTTTCTCCATTCTGTCACAGATTGAGTTTTATTTCCTTGCCACTGTCGCCTCTGGCCTGCTTAGTTGGGGACACTTCATTTCCAGTGATATCAACTTGATTGCACAGATACAATTTAAACTGGACTGAGCTGGATGATGCCATCACTAAATTCAATATGGAAATGCCTTCATCTGAAAATTGAGTGTTTAATCTGGTAATTTTACATTGACACTATTTTCCTATTTTGATATTGTGCGGTTGCTATGTTACAATTTGTATTGTTAAAAGCGCTATATAAATAAAGGTGACTTGACTTGGAGGAAACGTGTAACCAGGGGGTATCTGCCTTCTGACAGGCCACCAAGAGGGGCATGGTAGGCTGCTATCGTGCAACGTACACCTTCAGGGTGGAGTAGGTCAACCCTGTGGAGAATCGAGCCTACAGGAACTCCATAACTTTACCAACAGGGCAGTTACCTGGGTACGGCTGGCGATCTCCGCACCATGAGGTGAAAATCTTCCACCTCAGGGTGTACCGTTTTCTAGTCCTGAGAGGAGGCTCTAAACCATTGTTACGTTCCGCGTGTGTTATGTGTATATTGTTTTGTTTCTCGCTCTCCTGTCTTTCGGTGTTCCTTTTGCTCCACTTCTAGGTCGATGTTTATTGGCTGACTCGACTGCCAATCATCATTCTGACGTCATGATGTCTGCCAATCAGCTGGCGTGCCAGCTGTATTTGAGGACGTGAGTTGATTGTGTGTGGGTGCGCCTTGCCAGCGTACCTTGTGCTCCAACGCGGTCGGCAGTTTGTGTTCGAAACCAATAGTGTACCGATGGTTAATGTATCTTGTCTCACGAGTCATGCTTTGTGTTGTGCGATATGATCTATTTATAGATCTGTTCCTTGTCTATTGACTTGTATCGAATTCTGTGTTGCGGATAACGCTGATGCCCGTATTGGAGTTTCAGTCGTACTATGTCAAGTTCAAAGCTAAGAATGCATGTGCATCGGGTTAGTTTATACTTTGTTAGATTAGGTTTGAGTGTGACGCCCTGTACTTTTGTTTGTTGATTTATATGAGTTTAGTTAGGCGTCAGATCGCCGAAGATTTCGGTTTTATTTTCATATTTCTTTTGTTAGTCAGTTTAGAGGTTAGTATAAGGATTGTTTTGTTTTCTTCATTTCCTTAATTTGGGTGACACTCATATTTCTTTTGTCGTGCTGAATTCTATATTTTCTCGCTTTTGTAACTATTTATATTTTTCCTCAACGCAACCAGTAAACACTTTTTTGAATGAAAAATCACTTGTCGGTATCTTCTTTGATCTGCACCACCTCCAGTAACAGTTGTCTCACATAAATGTTACGGTATCATCCCTTTTTAACATCTGGCACGTAACATTTATTGGTGGCAGCAGTGGGATATCACGATCAGTCCTTTGTTGGGATGATATGTGAGACATTGTTGCTGGTGTGATGACGGATCAACCCTGAACAGAGTATCGTTTGAATGGCAAGTTGGAGGCTGTTTAGTAAATGTGTCGAACGCAATCGCTATGGCTGATCTTAATTTAGAAAGTTTTGTTAGTGCACCAACTGTCGAACAATTAGATGCGTGCAGAAAGGATGATTTGTTGAGAGTTGCTGAGTATTTCCAAATTTCAGTCTCTAGACAGCAGTTAAAACGGGATATTAAGAGAGTCGTTGTGCAGCATTTAGGGGAACGAGGCGTGCTGGCTGTGGCTGATAGTTCACCTGGCGTTGACACACGCTCTCCTGGGTTAGGTAAGGGGGAAGCGAGTGGAGCTGCTGCGGCGGAGGGTTCCGAAGCCAAAGCTGCTCTTTCGCCCTTCGAACCTTTTTCTCCGGCTGAGTCTGGAGGTGAGGCTCGCCTCAAACTGCTTTTTGCGAGACTTCAGAGTGAAGAACGCGAGAGATTAGCGGAGAGTCACGCCGAAAGGGAACTGCGACTTGAAATCCGCCGGCTGGAAATCGAGGCGGATACGCAAGTTGCGAGCTGGAGCTGAATGCAGCCAGAAACGCACCGGTTCCACCCGTGCAACCTGCACAGAATGCTGCACCTCCGACTGACTCTGGATCATCCGGGCGCACGTTTGATGTGAGTAAACACATATCTCTTGTACCTCAATTTAGAGAGGCCGAGGTTGATTCTTATTTTAATGCATTCGAACGGATTGCCTCTGCTCTACAATGGTCTAGAGATGTTTGGTCCCTGCTTTTGCAATGTAGGTTAACTGGAAAGGCTCAAGTATGTGCTGCTCTGTCTTTGGAAGACAGTTTGGATTATGATGTCGTTAAAGCGGCAATTTTATGAAGACATATGAACTCGTACCTGAAGCGTATAGGCAACGTTTCAGGAACAATAGGAAAAATCCAGGTCAGACTTTCGTAGAATTCGCTAGAGAAAATGTATATTGTTCGACAAGTGGTGCACATCGAATAAGGTGTCAGATTTTCAGGCATTGCGTGAATTAATCCTCTTGGAGGAATTTAAGAGTTGTATCCCTGATCGCATTGTGGTTTACCTCAATGAGCAAAAAGTAACTTCTTTGTCTCAGGCTTCGGTTTGTGCTGATGAGTTTACGTTGACTCATAAAAACGTTTTTACTCCGGCTCGTACTGAGAGAGTTTTGCCTGTTTCGACTACTTCGAAAGATCAGTCCCGCTTGAAAAGTAACGCTACAAAAATTAGAGAGGATAGGGAGTGTTTTTATTGTCGTAAATCTGGACATGTTATTGCTGATTGTCTTGCCTTAAAACGCAAGCAATAAAACTGTTGATATCATTGAGGCGGAGAGCTGTGAAAAACTTGATGCCAGTTATCAACCTTTTCTGACAGAAGGGTTGGTATCTGTTGACGATAAGCTTACAAATCAGGTAAAAGTGACCATGCTTCGTGACACTGGCGCCCAGCAGTCCTTCATAATGACTGATGCATTGCCTGGACCTGAGAAAACCTTCTGTGGTAGTCATGTGTTGGTCCGAGGTATCGAAATGGGTACAGTAAAAGTTCCTCTGCATCAGTTTCATCTAAAATCAGACTTGTTTACCGGAGTTGTGAAGGTTGGAGTGCGTGATAATTTACCTGTGCGAGGCGTGAACTTCATTCTGGGTAATGACATAGCTGGTGGGAGGGTTATGCCTTTGTTAGAGGTTTGTGATAAACCTGATTTGTCGGCATCCGATGAACTGTCAGAAGAGTTCCCTGAAGTTTTCTCTGTTTGCGCTATCACACGCGCCCAAGCTCGCAAGTTTGCTGATGCAGATGACTTGCGTTCAACTTTCATGGCCCCTACGTTTGCGAATGATGTGTTGATAGTTGATGATCATCCTGAAGGAAAACCCGTTCTTTCAAGTTTAAACAACTTGAAATTGCATGTAACCCGTGAAAACCTTATCGCTGCTCAACAAGATGATTTCACTTTGCAGAGATGTATTTCTTCTGTTGTGTCTACAGAGGTTGCACAGGGGCGAAATACTGCTTTTTGCATGGAGGATGGAGTTTTAATGCGTAGATGGTGTCCTGACGATCCGACTGACTCTGAATGGAATGTGTTAAACCAGATTGTCGTTCCCGTATGTTATAGACAAACAGTACTCTCTTTGGCTCACGACCATGATTTATCCGGTCATCTGGGTATTAAGAAAACATACCACCGAATATTGAAACATTTCTTCTGGCCTCGATTAAAAACTGATGTGGCGAAGTACTGCAGAACGTGTCAGACCTGTCAAATTTCGGGTAAGCCAAACCAGACTATTCCGCACGCTCCATTGGTTCCTATACCGGTTCTGGGGGAACCTTTCGAGCATGTTATTGTTGATTGTGTGGGTCCCTTGCCCAAAACAAAAGCTGGTAATCAATATTTATTGACAATGATGTGCGCAGCGACGCGTTTTCCCGAAGCGATTCCACTGAGGAAAATCACAGCACCGGTAATAATTAAAGCGCTGGTGAAATTCTTCTCACTGTTTGGACTGCCCACTGTTATACAGACTGACCGAGGTACGAATTTTATGTCGAATCTTTTTGCTCAAGTGTTAAAAACCTTGAAAATTTCTCACAGGATTTCGAGTGCGTATCATCCAGAAAGCCAAGGAGCTTTAGAAAGGTTCCATCAAACATTAAAGGCTATGCTTCGTAAATATTGTATGGACACGGGTAAGGATTGGGATGAGACCTTTAGTCTTGTTTGCTGTTAGGGAAGCAGTACAGGATAGTCTAGGATTTAGCCCTGCTGATCTGGTCTTTGGTCATTCTGTGAGAGGTCCACTTAAGATGCTCAAGGAGGACATGTTATCTGTGGGGACAAGTGTCAAAACGAACGTACTGGATTATGTCAGCAAATTTCGCGAACGACTGCACCAGGCTTGTTCAGCGGCAAAAGAGGCATTGATGAATGCACAGTTCACAATGAAGTGTCACTATGATCGTAAAGCTGTCCTGCGTGATTTTAAAGAAGGTGCTCAAGTGCTGGTTTTATTGCCAGTTGTTGGTTCTGCTCTTTCGGCACGTTTTTCGGGACCATATGAAGTGTTGAAAAAATTGAGTAATACCGATTATGTAATTTGCACTCCTGATCGTCGAAAGAAAACTCGTGTGTGTCATGTGAATATGCTGAAGGCGTTTCATACTCGAGAGCCATCAGTGAAGGATGTTGCAAAGGTTAAGCAACCTGCAGTCACTAATGTACCGGTTTCTGCACTGGTTTGTGATATTACTCCTGATAGTGAAGATGACGGAGTAATCGTTAGACACGCTGCATCAACAGTGTGCTAGGTTTAAGAACTCTGAGATTTTAGCAGACTTAAATTCTCACTTATCTCATTTGACTGATTCCCAGAGACGTGATATTAAAGAGTTGATTAGTTCTTTCCATTCTCGTTTTCACGATGTTCCTTCTTGTACCACTATACTTAAACATGACATCGATATCGGTAATGCTATCCCAGTGAAACAGCATGCTTATCGAGTTAACGCTCTGAAACGCTGTGATGAAAACCGAGGTGGAGTATTTGCTCGAAAATGGGTTGGCGGCCGAGTTGTAGTCCGTGGAGTTCTCCATGTTTGCTTGTAACTAAGGGTGATGGATCTGCTAGATTCTGTACAGACTATCGAAAAATAAATGCACTGACCGTTCCCGACTGTTTTCCGTTACCACGCATGGAGGATTGCGTGGACACACTTGGACCAGCAAGATTTGTCAGTAAACTGGACTTGTTAAAGGCTACTGGCAAGTGCCTTTAACAAGCGCGCCTCAGATATTTCTGCATTTGTAACCCCAGACGACTTCATGCAGTATTGCGTAATGGCATTTGGTATGCGCAACGCGCCGGCTACATTTCTAAGACTGATTAATCTCATACTTACAGGAATTCCTAATTGTAACGCTTATCTAGATGACCTAGTAATTTATTCCACTGATTGGTCAGAACACGTTTCAACACTTCATGAAGTGTTTAAGCGCCTCGAGAATGCTTCTTTAACGTTAAATCTTGCCAAATGTGACTTCGGCCAAGCCAAAATCACGTATTTAGGCAGAGAAGTGGGTCAAGGGCAAGTGAGACCTATAGAGGCTAAAGTAAGTGCTATTGCAGAGTTTCCGGTCCCTACGTCGCGGAAAGAACTGCGCAGATTCTTAGGGATGGCTGGTTATTACCGGAATTTTTGTAAGAACTTCTCTACTGTTGTTAGTTCATTGATGTCACTCATCAGTCCTTTACGTGCGTTTTTGTGGTCTGACGAATGTCAGAATGCTTTCGAGAATGTTAAGGCTTTATTATGTAGTGTTCCTGTTCTTGCTGCACCAGCATATGACAAAGCTTTCAAGTTGGAGATTGACGCAAGCTTTGTTGGTGCGGGCGCAGTACTTATTCAGGAAGACATCTACGGGATTGATCATCCTGTATGTTACTTCTCACGTAAGTTCAACAAAAGTCAGTTGAATTACTCTACTATTGAGAAGGAAACTTTAGCCTTACTGTTGGCATTGCAGTATTTTGATGTATATTTGAGTTCAAGCAATTTGCCAATTATGGTATTTACTGATCACAACCCTTTAGTATTTCTGTCTCGTATGTATAACCAGAATCAGCGGCTGATGCGCTGGTCTCTGGTTGTCCAAGGTTACCATCTGATGATCGAACACAAGAAAGGTTCAGAAAACGTAATGGCTGATGCTCTGTCAAGAGCTTAGAAAAAAAAAAGATTGGAGTAAGAATTGTTAAAACTATATGTTTCTTTGATCCATGTAGTTTTGTCTTAAGGGGGAGAGTGTTACGTTCCGCGTGTGTTATGTGTATATTGTTTTGTTTCTCGCTCTCCTGTCTTTCGGTGTTCCTTTTGCTCCACTTCTAGGTCGATGTTTATTGGCTGACTCGACTGCCAATCATCATTCTGACGTCATGATGTCTGCCAATCAGCTGGCGTGCCAGCTGTATTTGAGGACGCGAGTTGATTGTGTGTGGGCGCCTTGCCAGCGTACCTTGTGCTCCAACCGGCAGTTTGTGTTCGAAACCAATAGTGTACCGATGGTTAATGTATCTTGTCTCACGAGTCATGCTTTGTGTTGTGCGATATGATCTATTTATAGATCTGTTCCTTGTCTATTGACTTGTATAATTCTGTGTTGCGGATAACGCTGATGCCCGTATTGGAGTTTCAGTCGTACTATGTCAAGTTCAAAGCTAAGAATGCATGTCGGTGCATCGGGTTAGTTTATACTTTGTTAGATTAGGTTTGAGTGTGACGCCGCCCCTGTACTTTTGTTTGTTGATTTATATGAGTTTAGTTAGGCGTCGATACGCCAAGATTTCAGTTTTATTTTCATATTTCTTTTTGTTAGTCAGTTTAGAGGTTAGTATAAGGATTGTTTTGTTTTCTTCATTTCCTTAATTTGGGTGACACTCATATTTCTTTTGTCGTGCTGAATTCTATATTTTCTCGCTTTTGTAACTATTTATATTTTTCCTCAACGCAACCAGTAAACACTTTTTTGAATGAAAAATCACTTGTCGGTATCTTCTTTGATCTGCACCACCTCCAGTAACAGTTGTCTCACATAAATGTTACGGTATCATCCCTTTTTAACATCTGGCACGTAACAACCATATACACAGCTACTCCTGGGGGGGTGATGGTCCATGTTTCAGGAGGTAGGGTTTTTTATGGGGTTTCATTGGATTTGGGGTGGATTTGAGGGTGGATTTGCGTTCAGGGCTCTCACAGCCTGGGGGAAAACAAGCTGTTGAGCAGTCTGGCGGAGCGGGCTCTGATGTTCCGGTACTGATGGTAGGAGCTGGAAAAGACTGTGGGAGAGATGGGTGGAGTCCTTCACGGTGCTATTTGCTTTGCTGGAGCATCGTGCAAGGAAAATGTCCAGGATTGAGGGGAGAGGGGCACCGATTGTCTTTGCAGCTGTGTTCACTCTCTACTGGAGGGTCCCTACGGCCCTACAGTTCCCGTACCAGACAGTGATGCAGCTGGTCAACACGCTCTCAATGGTTCCCCTGTAGAAAGTGGTGAGGATGGGTGGAGGGAGACTTGCTCTTTTCAGCCGGTGGAGAAAGTGTAGGCGCTGTTGCGCCTTCTTGGAGAGTAGTGTAGTGTTGGTGGTCAGGTGAGGTCCTCTGTGATGTGCACCCCCTGGAATTTAGTGCTGCTGACTCTTCTCCATGGTCGAGCTGTCGATGGTCAGTGGGGGGTGGTCACCAGAGTTTCGCCTGAAGTCCATCACAACCTCGTTTGTCTTACTCACATTGAGGGACAGGTTGTTTTCACCACACCATTCAGCCAGCTGTGCCACTTATTCTCTGTAGTGGGTTTCATCGTTGTTGCTGATTATACCTACCACTGGTGTGTCATCGGCAAACTTGATGATGTGGTTGGAGCTTAACTTGGCAGTGCAGTCGCAGGTCAGCAGCGTGAAGAGCAGGGTAGCCCTGTGGGGTACCTGTGCTCAGTGTGGTAGTGCTCGAGTTGTTGAGGCCCAGCAGGTTTAATTTACTGTTGAGCTGTTGTGGGATTATTGTGTTAGATGCTGAGCTGAAGTCGATGAACAGCATTCTAACATAAGAGTCTTTATTTTCAAGGTGGTTAAGAGCCAGGTGGAGGGTGGAGGAAATTGCATCATCCGTAGAGCGGTTTGGGGCGGTATGCAAACTGGAGCAGATCGAGTATGTTGGGGAGGCTGGTTTTGATGTTGTACATGACTAGCCTCTCAAAGTACTTCATTATGATTGGAGTCAGTGCAATTGGACAGTAGTCGTTTAAACAGGATTCATGTGATTTCTTTGGTACCGGTATGATTGTTGTGGATTTGAGACATGTTGGGATGACTGCCTGGCTCAGCGAGGTGTTGAAGATATCTGTTAGGACATCTATCAGCTGTTAAGCACAGTCTTTCAGTACACCGCAGCCCTGCGTGGGTTAATCCTAGATAGGGTCTTCCTTACGTAGGCTGGAGACAGACAGAGCACCTGGTCGTTGGGAGGTGTGGGTAGTTTTTGTTCGGGTGTGTCATTCTGCGTGTCAAACCATGAATAAAAGTGGTTGAGTGCATCTGGGAGGGATGTGTCATCATCACAGGCCTGTGTGGGGGCTGTAGTCAGTGATGGTCTGAATCGCTTGCCACAGGCTCTGTGTCTCTACGGTCTGTGAAGTGATTATTGATTTTTTGAGAATTTGTCCATTTAGCATTTTTGATGCCACAGTACAGATTGGCTCTTGCTGTTTTGAAGGCTGCTTTATCTCCTGATCTGAATGCTTCATCTCTGGTCTTTAGCAGCCCACGAACCTATGCTGCCATCCATGGCTTCTGGTTTGCACATGTGGCAATGGTCTTGGTGACTGTGACATCATCAATGCACTTTTTGATGCAAGCAGTCACAGTTTCAGTGCACTCCTGTAGGTCTGTGTGGTTGTTGAAGGTGGCTGCCTGGAAGCAGTCCTGCAGTGCTGAGGTAGCATTTTCTGGTCATACCGTGATCTGCTTTTGATCCGGTTTGGCAAGTTTGAGAAGTGGTCTGTATGCTGGGATTAGCATAACAGAGATGTGGTCTGAGTATCCGAGGTGGGGGTGGGGTTCAGCTTTGTATGCGTGTTTCACTGTTGTATAAACAAAGTCCAATGAGTTGTTTCCCCCTGTTCCAAAGTTTCACATGTTGGTAGAACTTTGGCAAAACTGTCTTTAAGTTAAGCGTGGTTGAAGTCACCGGCTATGATGAAAAAGCCTTCGGGGTTATTGGTTTGTTGTTCGCTGATGGCGCTGTAAAGTTCACGAAGCGCATCCTTAGCGTTTGTACACGGGGGAATCTGCACAGCGAACAATAACAATGGCCGTGAACTCTCGCGGCAGATAGAACGGTTGACACTTCACAACCATAAACTCCCGCAGCGATGAACACTGTTTTGATAATACCGCAGCATTGTTACACCATTCTTTTTTGATATACACACAGAAGCCGCCCCCATGGGTCTTACCAGACAGTGATGAATCTCTGTCTGCTCGGCAGCAGGTTAGTCCATACAGCTGAATGACGGAGTCCAGGATGTTGTCGTTTAGCCATGTTTCAGTGAAAACAAACTGACAACAATCCCTTGTCTCATGCTGTGTGGATCAACACAGTTGAATTAAGTCGAATTGTTTTCCAGAGAGCAAAAGTTTGAGAGCTGTGATGGATGGAATCGCTGGTCTATTGGGGTTAGCCCTTAGTCTAGCTCGTATACCTCTATGCTTCTGTCCTCTCTCACACCGCTGGTGTCGCCGCTTTGTGCGGGCAGCGTCAGTAGGCGTGGCCACAGTCTCTGGGTTCGACTTCAGCAGCAGACAGAGGCCTTTGTTGCTTCAGTAATCACCAGCGAAAGCTGATGTTTGTACACACTGCCGATTTCCAGAAGGCTCTGGCCATCATAGATGTGTTTCCAAGTGTTTATCTGATTATTTTGCGATTAAAAAACAGTTTGAAGACGAGGAGACGAGACCAACAGACATAAAAACTGTTTTTGGGACCCGGAGTAGCCGCTACGTCCGAACGCGCCGCCATCTTGGTCATTTGGTCAATGATACGCTTTGCCACCAAAGCAAACCTCTGGAACTCCCCTGCAGTCAACCAAGGGAACCAGTCTCTTGAGACTGGCCTCTAGTGTAACCAGAGCGGCTAGCTCGGTGTCCTGGAATGACACACTGGCAGGAGATGGCTGAACAAGCAGCTCTAGAGACCCCCAAAGGGGTGGCGAGCATCTCAACTATGCCATGTTTCTGGGAGATGTTCACTGCGCCCTGGAACACGGTACTTTAACGGTATTCTTATCGGTACTTTTTGTTATATATATATATGACAAATTAAGAGCTGAATTCATATTGTTTTATATTCTGAAATGTAAAATAATATTTAATGAAATTAATATAAAGCATCAATTTGTAAATGCACCAGTGTGCAGGGATTTTTAGTGTTTTATACATATAAGATACAGTAAGAACATTAACAAAGAAACAAAGTAAAACAAACTGACAAATTCAATAAAACAAATGAAAATAAATAAACAGTGCTTTTTTTCATGAATGTCCACTAACATTACTGTTCAGGTTAATAATAGCCTACAAAATAAATTAAAAGTAATCAAAGGTAAATGAACACTGCATAGTTTTCACTGTATGTATTCATAGATTGATGCTTGTTAAAGCTATAACATTATACAGATTAGGAGCTGTGAGAAAAGAGCGATTTCCTCTTTGCGTTTTGTT